>RPOG01000348.1:16894-427290 GCA_008086565.1 Thalassoma bifasciatum
ATTGGTGTGTATGTGGTGGAATGTTCAAACTGTAGAGTGAGGATTTGAATTTTAGAGTGTGGACCAGGAGAGAAATGACCTGCAAACTTTTTGGACAAACAGGCCTAGGGGCCACAAATTTCACTCCACATACTCAAATTTGGGCTCAAAACGTAGGTAATCTTGTTCTGCTTCTGATTAAGGACACTTGACACCAAAAGGACAAAGGACAAAGCCTACAGGTGGCTAACTGTCACAGAAAGTCATCATCTGTCCCCATCTGCTCTAATGTTAAATCTCAAGGGACTTTCTGAGAGATTAAGAAAAAGTAACACTTTTTTAACTCACATTTCTGGTAAAACCTGTGGCTCAACAGACATGAAATTTACATCAATAGATACTCCTAAGCCTTGGGAATCTAATGGTGGTTTTGGTTTTCCGCTAGCCCTTACGGTTTTTGCACAGGAACAGGATATTCACACCCTTGTCCCTGGCTCAAATCCAGCTCCTCATCAACTGTCTGTCAGTTAAATCAAACAGCTGCAGCTTCAAACAGCCTAACGAGCAGGTTACCATGGAGACCTGTGATCTGACACACCTGTTTATACCTACAGATCAAAACACTGATGAAGAAAGATACTCAAGTGATTGTTTCTCTGCAGCACTGACCAACACACAGCACACCAGCACACCAAACATATACCCACACACAAACACACCAAACACACACACACACACACACACACACCAGCACATTAACGATATACACACAAAAACACACACACAAGCACACACACTCACACACACACACACAAGCTGTCTCTCTCACACACACACACACATGCACTTCACTGTCTCAAACATCTGATAATTCTGATGATTCCCACACAACTTCTAGGGATAAGAAATTCTTTCATTGATTTCCTTTCTTTTCCATTTATTCTTCAATTCACCCATTCATATTTTCATTTTGGACATTATTTCACATCCTTTCAGCCAAGTCTTCATGTTCATGTTCAAGAGTTCTCCTTCAACATTTTGCATTCAGCAGTTCAGCGCAAGCTTTTTCAAGATTCACTCAACCATTTTCAGATAAATTCAGTCATTCAGCATATTCAGGATTCTGCATTAGCAGTTCAGCGCAAGCTGCTTCAGCTTCTGCATTCACAGCGCAATTTCTTCAGAAATTGCTTTTCTAGTTAAAAGCTTATTAGTGAAATTTCTGTAATGCTTTGTTCCTTATTTAATTGAAAAAAATTTCACTGAGGCATACCAGATATGACAACAAATAAATATCACACTGTTAGTAAGCAAAAGTTTAAAGTCTTTTTTTCTTGACTTCATGCCATGTTCAAGAGGTAAACTGAAACGTGAGACATTTCAAAGTATTATACAAGCATTGGCGAAAACTGTATTGAGTCCAGATAAACAGAATCTATGAGTATCCAACTCAATTATTTTTTTTACAATTTTTACATAATTTAAAGCTATATTTACAGAAACAACTAGCACACTGTGATAGGAGCAACTTTGGTTTTGTGCTATTTTACTGCTTTGTTTGGCTTCATCCCACCTCTTAGACTTTTGCAGTCATATGTCCCATCACAGTCACTGATCAGTTGTTTCTAATGCCAGGCTGAAAAACAGAGGAGGCCAGCCCATTGTAACCATTGTAGCCCCTAGACTGTGTAACCACCAGCCCCCACAGGACGGGCTGGCTACCAGGCTGTCTGTGTTTCTAAACTCACCTGTATGCACTGGAATTCCCAGGCCCCATATAAGAGTTTGTTTGTTTCCATTGTTTTATTGTGTTTGGTCTTACTTTGTGTGGCTGATTGTTATTTTTGTTTCCTTTTCTTGTCCTATGCTGCTACTGTCAAGCACTTTGGGCAACTCTGTTGTTTTGAGTGTGCTCTATTAACAAAGTTGGAATGGCTTGGATTGGATTTGTTACTAGTTAGGTAAACTTATGTCAGAAAGTTTCCAGGAGCTCGGTCCAATTTTCCTGCTGTCCACCAAGTTACCTGTTGGTGCAGGTGTGTTAACGGCAAAGTAATGTCAATAACGATGAACATTACGTGCTGTTACAAGTGAGACTTAGTTACAAAACAATCTCCGGACCTTTAGGAATCAAAATCTCTGGACAGTTTGCTTTGGGCTGCAGTCCATGATGCTCATCGTCAAATGATGTCACAACACCTGCTTCTTTCCAGACTGATTGGCAGGTCCTGTCTCTTCATGTATCCTTTTGTTTGGTTTCTAGTTCTTTCAGCTGTCTTTTGCCAGTTGGAAACATGTCCAAAGTCACATAAACAGTCGGCGTTGTAGTCTTTTCTTGCTGTTTCACCACAGCACGCCTATTGTGTTTGCTTGTCCTCTGTGCCGGAGCTCCCACTGAGCCCTGACTTCGATATGGGCTGGACTGGTTGCTCTCTGAATGAAGCAGAGCTGTGGATTCTCTAGAAGACGACGGATGCATCATCTCTACAGATCCCCCTGGATCTCTACTTGGTGAGTCTNTTTGCACAGGAACAGGATATTCACACCCTTGTCCCTGGCTCAAATCCAGCTCCTCATCAACTGTCTGTCAGTTAAATCAAACAGCTGCAGCTTCAAACAGCCTAACGAGCAGGTTACCATGGAGACCTGTGATCTGACACACCTGTTTATACCTGCAGATCAAAACACTGATGAAGAAAGATACTCAAGTGATTGTTTCTCTGCATCACTGACCAACACACAGCACACCAGCACACCAAACATATACCCACACACAAACACACCAAACACACACACACACACACACACACCAGCACATTAACGATATACACACAAAAACACACACACTCACACACAACACACACAAGCATATTAACCATGTACACACAAACACACACACACACACAAGCTGTCTCTCTCACACACACACACACATGCACTTCACTGTCTCAAACATCTGATAATTCTGATGATTCCCACACAACTTCTAGGGATAAAAAATTCTTTCATTGATTTCCTTTCTTTTCCATTTATTCTTCAATTCACCCATTCATATTTTCATTTTGGACATTATTTCACATCCTTTCAGCCAAGTCTTCATGTTCATGTTCAAGAGTTCTCCTTCAACATTTTGCATTCAGCAGTTCAGCGCAAGCTTTTTCAAGATTCACTCAACCATTTTCAGATAAATTCAGTCATTCAGCATATTCAGGATTCTGCATTAGCAATTCAGCGCAAGCTGCTTCAGCTTCTGCATTCACAGCGCAATTTCTTCAGAAATTGCTTTTCTAGTTAAAAGCTTATTAGTGAAATTTCTGTAATGCTTTGTTCCTTATTTAATTGAAAAAAATTTCACTGAGGCATACCAGATATGACAACAAATAAATATCACACTGTTAGTGAGCAAAAGTTTAAAGTCTTTTTTTCTTGACTTCATGCCATGTTCAAGAGGTAAACTGAAACGTGAGACATTTCAAAGTATTATACAAGCATTGGCGAAAACTGTATTGAGTCCAGATAAACAGAATCTATGAGTATCCAACTCAATTATTTTTTTACAATTTTTACATAATTTAAAGCTATATTTACAGAAACAACTAGCACACTGTGATAGGAGCAACTTTGGTTTTGTGCTATTTTACTGCTTTGTTTGGCTTCATCCCACCTCTTAGACTTTTGCAGTCATATGTCCCATCACAGTCACTGATCAGTTGTTTCTAATGCCAGGCTGAAAAACAGAGGAGGCCAGCCCATTGTAACCATTGTAGCCCCTAGACTGTGTAACCACCAGCCCCCACAGGACGGGCTGGCTACCAGGCTGTCTGTGTTTCAATCCCACCTAAACTCACCTGTATGCACTGGAATTCCCAGGCCCCATATAAGAGTTTGTTTGTTTCCATTGTTTTATTGTGTTTGGTCTTACTTTGTGTGGCTGATTGTTATTTTTGTTTCCTTTTCTTGTCCTATGCTGCTACTGTCAAGCACTTTGGGCAACTCTGTTGTTTTGAGTGTGCTCTATTAACAAAGTTGGAATGGCTTGGATTGGATTTGTTACTAGTTAGGTAAACTTATGTCAGAAAGTTTCCAGGTGTTCGGTCCAATTTTCCTGCTGTCCACCAAGTTACCTGTTGGTGCAGGTGTGTTAACGGCAAACTAATGTCAATAACGATGAACATTACGTGCTGTTACAAGTGAGACTTAGTTACAAAACAATCTCCGGACCTTTAGGAATCAAAATCTCTGGACAGTTTGCTTTGGGCTGCAGTCCATGATGCTCATCGTCAAATGATGTCACAACACCTGCTTCTTTCCAAACTGATTGGCAGGTCCTGTCTCTTCATGTATCCTTTTGTTTGGTTTCTAGTTCTTTCAGCTGTCTTTTGCCAGTTGGAAACATGTCCAAAGTCACATAAACAGTCGGCGTTGTAGTCTTTTCTTGCTGTTTCACCACAGCACGCCTATTGTGTTTGCTTGTCCTCTGTGCCGGAGCTCCCACTGAGCCCTGACTTCGATATGGGCTGGACTGGTTGCTCTCTGAATGAAGCAGAGCTGTGGATTCTCTAGAAGACGACGGATGCATCATCTCTACAGATCCCCCTGGATCTCTACTTGGTGAGTCTAGTGCTGGGATAACATCAGGGACAGTGCATTCCTCCGTTTGGAGCCTGGCTGGTTTACCTTCACAGTCCATAGGTTGAACAGATGCTGGAGTTCCCTCAAGTTCCTCTGGGTAAACTCTGACACAGCAGCTTTCACGTGGATTACTGAATGGTGGAATTGGTAAAGTTTCCTGTGAAGGCACAGATGAATAAAAGCAAGTGTGAGTCGTCTTTTGAAAGATAATAATGGATGACTGGAAGTACATGTCAAATTTATGGCAGTAAAGCAATGGTCACTTTAGAGAGAGGGAGCTTTTATTTTGAAGTGAAAATTAAACAGAAAGAAGGAAGTCACATCCAAAAGTTCCCAAGTATTAAAAAAATAAATATTCACCTTTACAGCAAAGTTTACCCACACGTATCAGAGACAATGTAGATGAGTGTAAACTATTGCATTTTGGAGAGTGCTTGACGTTAAAGCAAGCCAGGCACAATCAAACTTAACATACTACAGATATGAGGAGTTTCAGGCTAACTTTGATGCCTGGAAAAGCATTAGAGGGTTAAATTATGGAAAAAAAAAACTCCTGCATTTCATTTTCAAACTAATGTTTTTCATGATCAGTTCATCTTTGTTTAAGGTTCTACTTATTTTATAATTAAAGTTACTATCCAGTTATAGTTAATTGAGTAATAGACCAAAGCCAGGTGTTCATAACAATGCAGCATTGTCTTGACTGATAACTTTTTATTTTCAAATTAACCAAGAACAGAAACAACTACCTCCATTAGCCATTCCAGTTTACCTCATGAGACCCTGAAGATGACCACAACGCCACAGAGCTGAGTCCAGGATTTGGTATCGGCTTCTCACTGATTTTCTTCCACCTCAAAAGAAGTGTGACATAGAGTGAACAAATTTTTGACAATTCAGAATTTTCAACTCAGTACAAAAAGAATTTCAGAAAAACCCAAAGCTCACACTTACTGTATAGCACAGCATATACCAAGAAATAACATAAGAATCATAGCAAAGCTTCCACAGATGAGGAGAGCTGTGAGGAGCCTCGGGTCTGTTAAAAAATGTAGGAATTAAAAAAATAAATAAACCTCACATCAGAAAAACCGTAATGATAATAACATTGAACAATTTCTTCTCACTACTAGAAATGTTTACAGTATTCTGAAAGGAATATTTCTAAGAAAACTTACACAACATTACAAGTCAGTTAAAGTGTAATGGTGGAGATAAATGGATCAATGGAAGGATGGGGGGACTACATACAGATTAATGGAGAGATAAATGGATGGATAGTTAAATAGGAATATTGTAGGGTGGATGTACTGATAGATGGATGGATGAACCCTTGAGATGATGGCTGTATGAATGGTTTTGTTGTATGAAGCGGCTTCTTTGAGAGTCTTCACTGATTTCACATTTCACCTCACATGCCAAAACACACAGGAAACATCTATCCAAAATAGGTCAGTACACTGGCTGCCAAAAACAAGGTTATGTCTTTTAATCTTGTTTATATGACTAGTTGGTTCAAGTAAGAAGGAACAGGATTTCTCTGGATTTCTCTGGATTTCTTTGGCATTTCCTACAGCTGGTGTTAAATGAGTGTTCACCAGAGAACTCACCAAATTTCTTGGTTTTAAACAGCCGTAGGCTACTTTCGGTCGTCCCAGTGAGAGCTGTGGCTTTGATGTGAACATAATACTGAGTGTCTGGATTCAGATCTTTTAAATTGACGTACTGCTCTGAGCCATTCAGAGAAACATCTGGATGAAAAACAGGAGATAATAGTCAATAAAGGGGTAAAGGAAACAACATCTTTGTATCATTTACAAACACGTGGAAGGAGTCTTTACTGAGTTGTGGTCCACTCCCCATGTGGTAGAAGACAGTGTAACTAACAACAGCTCCACTGCACTCCACCTCTGATTTTACATCCCAATTCACAACCGCACTCCTGTCATACACCTGGACATTGACGATGGTGATATTAGCCGGATCTGTATAGATGAGGTTCCAAAATCAGACAGGCAAAGAAATAACACTGTTTTATCAACTTCAAAACAATTGTGGCAATCTACCTCCGAAACTCGAGCAGATCTGAAGGGTTTGTGTGCCATGACCGGCGTTGCCATTAAAGAGAGCAGTTACTCTGATGTTGTAACGTGTTTTGTCCAGGAGGTCTGTGGGGGGAAGGAGAATATGAAAATCTCTGAAAACAGACAGACATGCAACATTTAACTACTGTCACAGGTTGCACCAGCTTTGCATGAGCTCAACTGTGCTGACTAAATTAAGATGACGAACCCCAACACAGTCTAGGCAGATGTTTGCCTAACATGAGTCTGGTTCTGTCCAAGGTTTCTGCCAGTTAAAAGGAGGTTTTTCCATGCTGTTATAACTTGCCAAATGCTGCAAAGTGGGTTCATGGTGGGTTAAGATGAGATAAGACTTTTTATCTTGTCATGATGTTGGGTCTCTGTTAATAACATTAAATTCACTCACACCAACAAAGTGTCTAGAGATAATGTCAATGATTTGGCACAATATGAAGAAAGACTGATTGATAGATTGATTGACTGAACTTGTTGAGCGTGTAACATGTGACATAAACTTCTTAGAAGCACAGAGACATGCATGTTTTTTTTAAACCTGGATATTTGGAAGATAATGTGAGAACCAAGCCAGTGACATATGAGACAAAAATAAAAGTAATTGCAACACACAGCCAGACCAGTGGAGGGCAGTCAAACAAAGGATGAAGGTGATTCAACAAAAAATGACACCATAGAAGATGAGGTCTGACGATGCAATGAGAGTAGCACAGCAGCTTGCCTGCTAGCATGGAGGATATTCAGCCTGTTCAGCCTATTCAGGTTTTAACTGTGCTTGATGGATTTGTTGAAGCACTAGTGTCAAAGCTGTTACCAACTGATGCTGTTTCAAAAACCTCAAAACAGCTTTCATCTTTCTGTATGTAATGAATGCAAAGAAGCGTTAAACACACATGCCAGATGTTCAGCCTACCTCTGCTTCGGCCTGTAAGTCATTGCCGTGTAAACAGCCCCTACAGGTATATCACAGACTGCAGGCCTGGCATGCATACAACAGTGTTTTCGTCAACAGGGCCTAAGATTGACTGGCATTTTGGCCAAAATAAAAAGCCTATTCATTGAGGACTTGCAGCAGGATGTATCCTTCTCAAACAGCTTTAGATCATCATTGAATACTTATCTGATGCGGATATTGTGATAAATATATTCGAACACACAAAAATAAACCAGGGAACTAGGACTTTCTCTATGTTTTACAGCTGTTGTAAACTGGATATCCACTGACACATTCAGCTGAAGGTCTCCAAGTTACAGGGTCATTCTTGCAGGCAGGGCCATTGTCAGGGGTAAATGAATTGCCCCAGAGCTAAAATGAAGGCCCAGATCCTGTGGACAAACACACTTAAATTCCCCTCACAAGTTATGAGACTACTAGATGTGAATATTTCTGCAGTTCTTCCCTCTGCTGAGCGTTTCTGATAGTGTTTCCAGGTTGCTTTAGTCATGATACTTTGTTTTAGTGAGAGGAAGTGGGCAGAACAGACCCCAGTGTATGCATCACTGTGAGATATGAGTCATTGTGTTTGATAACATCTGTGGTTTTCCTTCTAATGCATCAAACAGAAACTAATAGAGGTCTCATTCCTGATCATTCTCATCAGCCCAGACAATAAACAATATCCCACAAATTGATCCAACTCTGAGATATGGTAACTCATATGAATCAGAGCAGAAAAGACAATGACTCAGTTTCTGTGTTTTAACACACACTCTCTGCTCTCTAACCTACCAGTAAGTGTGATATTTGGGTAACTGCTCTCCTGCCAGTAGTACTGATTCCCATCATGGGTGTAATCAATCATGTAGCTGCTGACAGGCTGAACTGGAGCCTTCCACTTGACGAGGATCCCGCCTGCAAGGGTTGATGTCTGGATGTCGGTAACTTCAGGGAGGCCTGCCAAAATGTGAGGAAGTGAAAAGAAGTTGAGAGCCTGATAATGTATTAGATCACTCACATGCATTTGCTGAAAGCATTGTTCTATTGAATGTGTTGCTGTGGTTTTCTGTTTGAATATGCACAATCGATATCATTTAGACTCACTCTCTCCAACAGCTGGGACATGAACAGAGCCCTGTATAGATTGGATGTCATTTTTGAGGACTGTGAGAATGATTCTGTGCGTATCCTCATCCACATAACCATCACAAGTTAAGTTGCCACACAAGATAGTTTCGATATTATTTGCTCCTGCCTGGCTCTCCTTCAAAGGAATCAGCTTGATACTGTAGGTTAGTGCGTCTTTGCATGCTGGAGGAATCCCCTGTGTAGATAAAGTTATTTGTGGACAGAAATTTTGGTTTTCAAGTGTAAGTGCAAATTTGGAAATTAGAGAAATGTTTTAAAGATTTATTCTTCCTTACCATCCACATGACGTGAACTTTCCTCGATCCATTTTTCAGCGGCTCAGAAATTGTCCTCCAAAGGTTCAGCTTGACTTCTGTCACTGTACAAGGTTAGAAAATAAGCAAATTATCTTTAATACGAACCAAAATTCAACAGGACTAGAATATCAAACAATTCATTTTTATCTCAGATTGAAGCTAAAAAACCTTATCGAAAGTAACTAAGAGTTAAATCGTGAGAGACTTTGGTGCCATGAATTTCAGTATTTCCAGGCATTCATTTCAGTTCCTGATTTTGTTGTTGTTATTTCTCTTTGTCCAGCAGATGTTTATTGTGACTCTGGTTCTATTCCAGGTTTCTGTCTGTTTTAGTTTGTAATTACTGCTTTGTTAATGATCACTGATTCCTCATTCATTGTCTATTTAGATTTCATAACTGTAAATATTAACTTGTTCTTGTAAATGAGTCACCCTTTCCTCTGTAAAACCTCTTGTGCTCACGTTCCAGGCCTGAAATGATCTGATTCTTTTTTTCTGGCACATCTTTTAACTCTGACATCTGGCTGCGTGAGTCATACACAGACCTAACTTGTAAAATTGTTTTGGCTGTTTTTGAAAATGTTCCCATTCAAGTCCTAACACGAAACTTAGATTTCACTACTTTGGGTGTTTTTTTCTCTGAAGACAAGAAATAACAAGGTTTGACAATTTCTACATTTGTTTTTGAGTTATTTTTAGGAAAAGCTGGTGTTAATTTGTTAAAAAGCACCAAAAACATCACAAATGTTTCATAGGCTGTGACGGTATACCTGAAAAATCAAGACAAGGTCTGAAGGACTTGGCAATTCCTCAGTGTTATATTAAGAACTCTAATAGAGTTTGCTGTTTTAACAATTAGAGCTTTTTGGGTACATCATTTAGTTGTTGCTCATGCTAATGCTAATGCTAGTGGTCTAATAGTTAACCTTACTGTTAAGTTGTGTCAGAATTCCCTTCTTAAGACTCCAGTTGCTCCATGGTGCCTGATCCAAAGCACAGCGGACAGTGAATGTGTACGTGCTGCAAGATTCCAGATTTTCAATGGTTAACTTTCCACTCTCTGCAGGGTCCAGGGTTTTATCAATCACCAACTGAATGAAACAGAAACATTAGGTCACAAAACTTTAACATAATCTTGGAAAGCTTAACACTGAAACATGACAGTTTTGTTTTGGTGTGAGATGCTGAGTTTGTCTCTTACCTCTGGTGATCTTTCAACGTTGGCCTAGACAGGAAACACAAGTGCTGTCAAAACAGTCCTCATACCAAATTTGAATAGACTTTTTTCACCCACAAGGGGAAATTTGATTCTAGCAGCAGCCGGTGAAACAATTTACAGTTCAACAACCAGAGGAAACACACTTTGTGTTGGTGTGGATGCAATCATCATAACATCTGATTTCAATATTGTTTTGACAGTTTAAGAACGCAATGCATTCAAGTGATCAAAGACCGATATACCTTCTTGTATTTGACTTGGCAGTGATGGTTTACCACTGTTTGATCTTCCATACGAGTCCATTTAACCAAAACATGGTCTGGGTGGGAACTCAGATTAATCTTCGGACGGATTATTTTCCCTGAGGAGCATGCCAAAACAAAATTAAACACAGAAAAATTTCCTTTGGTATATTTTTCAACAACATTTATTTTATTACTCACATATGCGATAAGGGTTAAACTCTTGACTTTCAGAGTAAGCTTCAAAATCTGCAGATTTAGCTCTCACTGTGATGCTGATGTTTATATTATCCAGAAGGGGTATCTGAAGTGATGCATTTCTGGATGTGCACGTTGTTTCATGTGAAGTACAGATTACACTCTGAGATGGGTCCCATGGAGAGGAACTAAAAAAAAAGTCCCATGCTCAAAATTACTGTTCCATGAACTGTTCATGCACTTGCTCTCACCCATAAGTCAAAAAAATTCAAACCTACCTCATTACTGTGTAGTTTGTGTACTTTGAAGGATTTATCTGATGTTCCCAGTTGCATCTCAGCAGCTCTGGAGCCACACTGTTTTCCTGATTTTCATAATCCAAGGTGCAGTTTATTTTGCTGGGTCTTGCTACAACAAAACAAAGTCATAAATCTAAATTTGCATTTAATTCAAGGAGGGCTGAGGTCCAGCTTAGATGCAAAACATTTCTATGCTTGTTAGTTGATGCTAAATTAGCTGAAATGGATGAGGTGCTCCAAGGTTCACTGCTGGATCCTCCTTAGATTGTTAGTCATTTTCATCAGTGAACTCATCATATTTGCGATATATGTAGAACCATCTTTGTTTTGTTATTAGATTTCTTATACCACCTTCAGCCAGTATTTGGATTCAAAAACTGTCCTTACAGTATGTTTTGATGATTGCGCCTCCAAGAACTTCCCCATCTGCACTGTAGCACAACACTTCAGCGATCTGCTCAGTGACGTTCCTCAGAGACAGAACCGTGAGTGAAGAATTAACCGTGGTTGACCAGCTGTCATCTATCGCTTTGTTGTTCAGCTTCCAGGAAACTTTACCATGCGCACAAGGCGTGTGACAGTCTGCCTTGGTATCAGACCCCACTTCCATGTAATGATCTTTAGGGACAACATTGCATTTGCTGTAATGTTGACCTAGAGGAAACGAAAAGAACTTGTACTGCTGTGCAAAGAAAACAATTTGAGCAGTTTTGAACATCTTCAATGAGCACATCTTTACATGAGTCATGGTCTGTCTACAGTCTAAAAACAGTCTAAAACAGTCTGGAACTGTCATGCCATCCAAAACCAAAACCAAAATCAAACATCCAAGGTTTGGTATTCCTTGTAGTGTGACCATGAACAAAACAGGGTCCAGCACAACATACCACAGCATCGTCAAAGCACAGTGTCTCATCTGGTTGGAATCATGTTTTTTTTTTTTCTTGTCAATAGTGATCCTGCTGCTTTCCAGAACATAGTTCTTTGTGGCCTTTCTCATGCTTTTTGCTGTTCCCTGCACAAAATAGATAAGTGACTATTTCAAGTATATCTGAAGGGGATTTCAGTTCACTGAGTGGCACTGCAGATTTCTTATACACCTCATCTTGAAGCCTTGGCAAAAAGTTTATTTGTTTTGTTGTGTTATGGTTTTTCTTGTGCTATCATAATATCCCAGTTAATGAAACATTATGTGATTGAGCAACATTTAAAAAAAAAAAAAAAAAAACTTACCGTTTACTTTTTCTTTTTTTTTTAAATTCTGTCCACATGATCCTCCCTGACCAGCTCCATACATACAAATAAGAATGTAACTTTTCAAAGGCAGTAAACTTAGCCTGTTCTTCAGGCTTCATATGACATATCAATGTTAAAGACTTTTGTCAAATCAATGATAGACTCTGTTCTGCTTTTCTGCTGTAGTAAAACTTCTTAAAAATATTATTACATCCGTATTTAAGAAAAACAAAATCTAAACTTTTTCGAGATATGTTTCTAAATATCATGATCATACATAGCGAAATAGTAAACAAATAAGCTGCTGATTTCCATGCAGTTTCCTGTCTTTATCCTCAATTTTCAGATCAATTTTTGGCTGTTAATAAAAATATTACTTTTCAAAGAGCAGATAATGCAAATTTAAAGTTGAGGGTTTTCAAAGCCAATCGACTCATCCGTTATCTTATGAAACCAAAAACAAAGTCACCACAGAGGAACATCTGACAGTCAGCAGGATTTTTACAGGTCACATGAAAGCAAGTCTGGACATGTTTTATCTTTATGCTTTGATGAGGCTTTAATAATAAACATTACAATGTGAAAGTAATTGTTTTACTTACCTTTACACACAGAAGCGAATACGATCGGGATCAATAGCACGAGATATGGATGCATCTCGTTTATCCCAATGCAGAAGCTCAATGAAATCGTCCTCCAAAACACACCCAGAACTGATATGATCTTAAAGAGGCAGCAGAGCGTTCACCAACTTTCTTCTCTAACTTTGTATTTGAGCCATATCATGTAACAGGAACTGAGGAAAACACAGAAATACGAGATGTTACTCAACGGGAGGCACAACGAGCTTAGAGGAAGTGAAGTAACTTTTCCAATGCCTGTGAAACTCAAGATATGAGTCCCCCGAGTAAAAGAAGAGGAAAAATGCGCTCAGTGCAGTTCAAATGAACTGTTCTGTCGAAATCAGACGGAAAAGCACATGATCGAAAACGGCATAGGCTACTCGTGGCATTAACAACGCATTAACAACATTAACAACATTAACAACGAAATTACTCAGAAGCATCCATCCATCCATTTTCTATACCGTCTATCCTGCTAATCAGGGTCGCGGGTGGCTGGAGCCTATCTGTCATTGGGCGAGATGCGGGGTACACCCTGGATTGGTCGCCACTCAATCGCAGGGCTGACATAGAAACAAACAAACATCCACTCACACACTGTGACCTACGGGCAATTTAGAATAATCAATTGACCCATATGTTTTTGGACTGTGGGAGGAAGCTGGAGTACCCGGCGAGAACCCACGCATGGACTGGGAGAACATGCAAATTCCACACAGAAAGGCCACAGAAACAGAAACATTCATGCTGTGAGGCTGGAGCGCTACCCGCTGCCTTGCAGCCACTACTCAGAAGCAATAAATCAAAAACATACAAACGAGAAGTTAATAGAAAAAATAACTAAAAAACAATGAAGGATAAGACGTCAAACATCGAGAAATTAAAATAAATAAATACGATAATGAGAAAGCCTACTCACATAATAGAGCAGGAGAGAGAAAAATATGCTTCATTAAATTTTGAAAATCAGGCATTAAAGAGCTGATAAAAGATTTACTTAATATAAATATAAATTCAAGCATATATGCATAATAATGTAAGTACATCAGTAAGTATAATAATTAGAGGGATTAAAATTTGAATTTGTTCATAAATAACTAAGTTAAAAGTTAAGCGTTTCCTCAAATTACCAAGAAATTTGTGATGAAACAGCTCCGCCTAGTGGTGAATGACGGACAGCATGGCTTGTTCGGAAATGTATTTTCTTAGAGTTTGAATTTTATTAATAATTATAATAGCATCAAATTAAAAGCGTGTTTATCAAAAATCTTATCCAAAATTAGTGCTTTCATTTATCCAATGTCTATCAAAAACTTTATGAAAGAAGTTACAAACTTTAATGCACCGGAAGTAGTTAACCGGTGTTCTGTTGAGTTTACTATTTTGTTGCATAAGACTGAATAGCAAAGAATGGCCTCGAATCATTGCTTCTCTCTTTTTTTTTAAATTAAGATGTGTTTTATTTCGACGTTTAATGAAATTTGTATTTTTGTTACAAACAACAGTAGATGTACGTTAACCCTGCTATGAACCTTCATGTAATATTAACTTAATATCGAATAAATCACCTACTTTGTGTGTTTAGTTGTGGATGACAGACTGAACGCTATCATCAGCTAATTTACACATCCAGCAGATTAGTTAAGAGTCGCAGATTATTATTATTATTATTATTATTATTATTATTATTATTATTATTATTATTATTATTTGGCTCAATATATATTTGAACTACATATGAGTACTCATTCATATAGTTATCACAAAATTGTCAAAATGCGCAATGAAAAACCAGAGGAATTGAAAAATCTGTCTCCTTTTTTATCCAAGATTTGTATTGCGCACGCGCAAGAGTTTGTTAAGCCGGGGTGCACTTTACGTTAAAACACCTACCCGTAAAGCATTTGTTCTTATAATTCCGCTGTAATCTTCGGGGTTTGAATTGTGATGGTGTTTCAGTCATACTACAGTATAAATTTAACTATGTTCCAGCCTCAAAATGTGTAAGTCTATATATTTCGTAAAGCTTTTACTTTGTAAGGGTATTATTTCCGGGGCAATTTTGTAACAAATACACCGCAACGTGAGTGAATTTGTCCCCGCTCACCTGTCCTACGGTCTCAGCCTCCATGTCCACCGCGGTGCTTGTAGCCGCTGTTGTCGGCGGTGGAGTACTGCTCCTCATGCGCCGTCTGTTCCCGCGGCAGAAAGCTGTGAAACTGCTCTGTTATCCAGCAAACACTATGCGCGGAAAGACTGTCATTGTAACCGGGGCTAACTGTGGCATAGGGAAGGCCCTGTCCGGGGAGCTGCTGAAGCTCCATGCCCGGGTCATCATGGCCTGTCGGGACTGGCAGAGCGCTGAACAGGCGGCGGAGGACATCAAGAAACAAGCGGGACCAGAGCAGGGGGAGGTGGTTATCAAACACCTGGACCTGGCTTCTCTCAGATCAGTCCGTCAATTCTGTCAGGAGATAAATGAGGTGAGCTGACATGTTGATGCATGGAGTTATCCACACTTTCTTCCTCAGAGTGGGACCATCTGTTTGGTTTTTTAGAGTATTTAAGTTTTTACAAATGCTGTTTCTAGGTCATTCTAGTGACAGTCAGGTCAAACACAAAAGGTCTGGTGACAGGTACTTTTAGAGGAGGCTGTCCATGGTGCTGAATTTAGTTCCGCCCATTACATCTAACCAAATCTGAACATGGCCGCCTTCTTGATAACAGATGAGTGAAAGAAAAGGCATCTTATTTACAGGTTAACTTGTTCCCCTGAGAAAAAGTAAAGTATCAACTCTTCAATTGCTTTTCTCCAATAATTAAAAAAAAGATTGTCTTCATATCATGTCCGGTTCAATATGTTCAAAATGCCATTTATAATTTTCACTAAATGAAACAAGTTCTGTTTACAGCCCCAGGAACTTCAAGTAACTTCTTCAAAAAGTCTCCAAGGCCCCAGGACTTTTGAAACAATTTTTAATAAATCTGTCTCTCAAATGATTTAAGCTTGTGTATCTCTTCAGGAGGAATCAAAGATTGATGTACTCGTCAACAACGCAGGCCTGTACCAGTGTCCCTACACAAAGACAGAGGATGGTTTTGAGATGCAGTTCGGTGTGAACCACCTGGGCCACTTCCTCCTCACTCACCTCCTGCTGGACCTCCTGAAGTCGTCTGCTCCCAGCCGCATCGTCGTGGTTTCCTCTAAGCTGTACAAATACGGCCACATAAACTTTGATGACCTGAACAGCGAAACTAGCTACAACAAATCCTTCTGCTACAGTCAGAGTAAGATTGCCAATTTGCTGTTTACTCTAGAACTCTCCCGTCAGCTGGAGGGGACGGGCGTCACAGTCAACGCTCTCACCCCGGGCATCGTGAGGACCAGACTGGGCCGGCACGTCCAGATCCCTCTCCTGGCTAAGCCACTCTTCTACCTTGCTTCGTACCTCTTCTTTAAGAGCCCGTTGGAGGGGGCTCAGACACCACTTTACCTTTCCTGCTCCCCTGAGGTGGAGGGAGTGTCGGGGAAGTGTTTCGCTAACTGTGAGGAGGAGCAGCTGATGGAGAAAGCTACTGATGAGCAGGCAGCAAAGAGACTTTGGGACGTGAGCAGGAGGATGGTGGGCCTCGATAACTGAGGACAAGGTTTATAATTATGAGACATATTGTGCCAAGGAGGTGTGTAAATTAAGTGTTTATGAGCAAGAGTGCACATTGCAGATGTATAATAAAATGCATAACTAGGAACCTTTGCAACAATCATAAATTCACGTGTCTGTTAATTTGAGTTTTCCTAAACTAATGTCCTTAACTTTTCTTTTTCTTATCAGAAAGAAATGATACACTTTCTGTTTTTACTTCGGTTGTCTAACTTCATTAAGCTCTTTTTAAATCAACATCTGGAACATTTGGTGATCAAAATGTCGAAATCTAGAAAGCTGGAAAGCTGCAGTGCTGCAACCTGCTTTTAAAAATGCTGACAGAGGTAAGGGGAACTACAGCAAAAAAAAAAAAACCTTTCATGTTTATTGATCAGAAGGCTGTTTAATGGAAAAAACAAGTAAATGTTTTTTTCAAAGTTTAAAAAGGAATGAATGTAGGACATGGTACACTTTGCAGTCCTTAAATCATTTTAAACCAGGCTTCTTTAAAGCAAATACATCTTCACCCTTCATCAAACTAAACTTAGCGTAAAGTCATTTTAAAAATGTTTGGTAGATCATTTTTGTAATAGCAAAGCTTCTCGGCATGAATCTTGTACTACTGGAAAGCCTTATTATCTCTCTTTTGAATTGAGCCTCATTTTTAAGTACCATGCATGAGCATGGGAAGAGCAGCAGAACTTAGTTTGTGGGTTGTGCCACTTAAAAAATTTGCCAAATCTTCTCTGCCAATGCCAAATAGCTTATTTTGACACTGCCTTTTGTTTGGTGTTGTCACACAGGCTCAAATCCGGTTCCTGATTTTCTACACCTAGGAGAACCAGAAGCTCAAAACAAGTCAGTAGCAACAGCAGAGTCAGCTGTTAGGTATTGGCAGAGAGGGTTTGGCCAATTTTTCATGGTTGCACCCAAATACTCAGCTCTGTTGCTTATTCTACAACTGCATGTTCCTTTCAAATGTGTCTTTGTTTAGAAGAGAAATAAACAAAAATTTGAGCAGGATAAGGTTTAATGCCAAGGCTAGTTGTAACAACAAAGAAATGATCTACCAAACTCAAATTTCCTTAAAGCTGCTTTTAGGACACAGATCATTAACAAACAGACAACGACCACAGAATCAGCTAATTTCAGAATTTATTGTAGCATCATGACAGCTGTCACTGACTTTACCACTGAAATCAAAACAAAACAGAGTGGAATGAATGAAGTCAATATAATCTTATGAAATGTTGCGTTTGTTGTGAAAGTGACGCTAATGAGAAATGCACTTCAGATTTGGCACCTAAACACTACTGAAAACGGAGGACCCTGCAGCTTCCTCATACAAGGAATCTGAGCAGATGAGATTAAAAATAAAAATTGAACAGTGGAGTCGGAACTAGAGATATGGAAAACAGGTGTTGATAGGCTTGCTTTCGCTTCTATTCAGAGACTACAAAACACTGACAGCTACGAAAATGGAATGATGTCTTTAAAAAATGGGATATGTTCGTTTTGTTGCTTGCTCACTTTGAGTTTTGTTCTTTCCAGCACTTGTGATCACATAAGCCTCTTCATCAAAGCACCTTCTTCAAATCCTCTGAGATGATTGGCACAATGTACATACAAATTACAATGAACAGACGCTCCGGAGGAATGCTCAGAACAAGAGAGAAAATTAGATGGAAAATTTGTAAACACTTGTAACATTTAACTAAAAAAGTCCTCTACACGTGATGTAAACAATGATAAATGTTAGTCCATTTAAACTTTGCGTTCTATACAGCCTAGATTTGATCTACATTTGATTACATAAGCTATTGATGATAAAGATATTAGTAAATGTTCAGAATACTTAATAACATGTACATAATATAAAAAGTGACATTTTCATAATTTTTATGTTTATTTTGTGCAAAATGCTTTAGTAAACTATAATTTGGCATTTATGAGAAACCTTTAAAAAATTGGTCTTTAAAAAAATCATAGATGGATTTACAGAGCCCCACACAAAGTGAAAAGTCAAACTTCCACTCACACACTCGCCTCCTCCTGTAATACTGTGCAAAATGATGGCTTCAGCAAGTGCAAGCAGCTCAGTCAAATCAACCATCTACCAAGCTCTGCAAGGCGCCACCACGCCTGCAGACCGTCACGCTTATCTGTGTATTACTGAGTGATGTGGTAGCTCACAAAACAAGTCAAGGTTAAGGCATCAGACTATTTCTGAAGGCAGTATGAGAGACTATGCCTGAAACAAAAACACCTGTGGAGAAACTGGCGGACTTGGCACATGATTAGCATGATACAAAGGATCACCTGCAGTATAAAAACACGACATTTTGGTTTATAGCCAAGCCTGACGTTGATCATACACAGAAGTAAGCGTTTGCTGTGAGAAGTCTACAGTTTTGTAACTGATTTCAAAACATTCACTGGACTCTGAATCTGGACTCTGCTGCTTTGTCACTAGTGCCAGGTCGAACTCAACGTTTGACTCTCTGTTTGGGAGGGAACATGCAGCCACTGAGGGAGGATCTTCTTCATGTACGCTATAATATATTAAGCTTGTACCTTTAACAGCTTTAAAAGAACTTCACTTATACTGCAGATGACGCAGTAATCTACGTGAATGAGCAGGAAATTTAAGACCAAAAGATACTGAAAGCGTCTCTATTTGAGTACCTGCAGCTTCACATGCTATTTACTAGATGTTGCCACAAGTTTAACAACACAGGGACGAGCTTTAGATTGAAATGATTGAAGCTAAATTCAACTCACGAGGCATTTAAAATAATAAAACAAAGTAATCTGTCAAAGATTAAATGAGAGCTTAAGGCAGCAATTTCTCCAGGAAGAAGCTACAATCTCGCAGACTCGGACGCCCAAGTGGTCCGCTTGGTTCGGCTCAGCTCAGCTTGTAATCTTTGTCGTCCCAGTCGCTGAGAGTGGGATGAAAGAGGGGCGGAAAGGGCGGTGCCGCGGGTTACAGGTCATCATCCCCAATTCCCTCAAAAGCGTAGTTGCCGTGGAAATCATTGCCGCTGATGTCGTTGGCCGAGTTAGAGGCGCTGATCCCTCGCAGGGACACTGAGCTCAGCTTGGTCTAAACAGGATAATCAATCATGTGTTTAACACCTGACAGCAGAATCAAACCCTTTTCTGAACATTTCACAGAAGAAACAAGTTGGATCTGTACTCACAGAAAGTTTGACGATCTGTTCACGGTTCTGGTCAGGAGATTCCTGCCATACAAACATAAGAGAGGGAAAATCAACCCCTGCATAAAGCCAATCAGAGGACGAACTTGGGAAATGCTGTCTTTTCTTCTCACCAGTAGAGGGGGGGATTTCACAGCTTGCTGGCTGTCTGGCCGGTGGATGGAGCCGTTGTGTCGTTTCCTCAGCATCTGGAGGAGGAAAGGTAGCAAAACAAAACCATTTTTGAAGTTTGCTCGCAAGAAACTGAAGTTGCGCACAAATGTTACAATTAGTCTCTCAAATGATTTGTTGTTCAATTCAATGGATTCAACTTGTGTTAAGAGTCAAAATTTCAGATGAGATCAGTAAAATGTTACATCTTCTGCTTGTTATAGTAATGACATCAAAAAGATGAGCTCATTTTGCTCACATTTTCCAACACCCCTGACATTTGGATGTAAAAAACTACCATAGAACTATTTATTTTTCTATTCTTATTTTTTAGCAATAATATCCAAGACATTTGATGTTCTTCACTGGTTCGACTTTGACTTGGGAGATTTGGAGAAGTGAAATTAACCCTGAAAGTACCAAAGGAGTCAGTCTTAGGAAAAAAAAAGTCAGATGCAATTAAATCTTTAAGCTTCTTGCAATGTGATAAATGGCTTTCCAATGCCCCAAAATCAAAATAATATTTATCAAGTATCATTACTTAAAAAATAGAATAATTCTTTAGTCCGCATAATGTTGAAGATTTGTGTTTCAGGGCAATGATTCATATCCCAGAAGTCTGGCATAAATAAAGCCACATATTGGTCAATTGACCAAAATAGACAGCAGTCTCCAATTAGCACTCTCAGCTAACTGGGTTTTACTCAAATTTATCAATAAATCAATAAAACATTGTTTATGCTTTTGAAGAGATGGAGTCTGTGTAGTCTCTGAAAAGAAATTGATCTTTTCTGAGGCATAGAAAATCCTCTGGGTGTCAAAGAAATACTTTGAGGTTGTCCCCAGAGAGCTGAGAGTCTGCTTTTGATTCAATCATGCTAAAAAAAAAAAACATTTATGTTGACGTCAAGCATTTGGATGCCGGGTTGAAAAACCTTTTTTATGCTGCCACCAGACTTCTTCACCATCAACTCGTCCACCATCGACTGAAGGCAGATGCTCATCATGATGGCCTGAGGTCACACAATGAAACAGATCAAATCAGACCTGTTAGACATGTTTTTAAAGGCTCTGAACAATCACATTTGACGCTCCATTCAGCTCGCTGCCCCTGTCTGACACTTTACCTGCTGACTTGTGATGGTGACCCACTGCAGCCGGTCCTTGCTCATCAGATACTCGAAGGCCAGCTCCAGTTTGACCTCACATTTGGAGGAGCTGCAGGGATTGGTCGTGCCATTGGTAATTGGAACTTGCTGCATCGTGGATCATAAATATGGAGAGTTGGTATCATTAACATACGCCATGAACATCAATCTTGTTTTCATTTATGTTTGTCTCATTCTGGACTTACTATCTTTATCATTCAAATTTAACGCATGAAAAATAAAGGTCAACTCTCATTCAACTTTCTTTTCTTCTCTACGACTATAACATTGAGTAAGCAGTTAAATTACAACCCCCATCCTGCATCTCTCTGTTTAAGCTGCCATTCTTTCGCGGCTGTGTCGCCAATGACAGGCAGCCAAATCTAGAGGAGACATATGCTGAAAGATTAACGTGGGTGTACACGCAGAAAAGAAAAAAAATAACAGAAAAATGTGCAAGCGCAGAATTTTAAATGACTTTACGAATATGTGAAGCTCAGAGACGCACAAAGCTCCCTGGAGACGAGCCCTCATTCCTCATTAATGGAGCCTGCGTGAGCTCTCTGGGCCAGGGACTGTCTGCACCTCCCATACTAACCACACACGCAAAGATAACACACAGAGGACCTATCACTCACACACACACACAAAATATATATACACACACACACACACACACACACACAGAGGCGTGCTCACTGTTTACACTTGGTCTTCCGAATGCAATTTGAGATCAGTCTATGAGGGGGACTGCAGCACTGCACCAAACGTGATGTTTTAAAGAGTCCGTTGGAGAGGAAAGGCCTCATTAAAATGATTCTGACCTCTCAGAGCACGCTCAGGAATTAAACAGCCCACTGCATGAGGTGGGGGCTCAGTCAATCATCAGATGAGTCCAGATGTATTTTAATTTTAGATGTGCTGCTATGTCTCTGTGCAAATTAACTTGCAGAGAATCCTAAAAGCTTCTCTGATTCACATAATGACTCAGCTGCTCAAACACTAAAGCTGTGCAAAAGTATCGGAGCTGTCTTTTCCACCTCGATTCAAATGAGCTCTGGTGGCTGTAAATGTTCATCTTTTTTTAAGCTGAAATGAAGCTGCAAGACTTTCATGCAATGTTTGATCACAGCTGCACAGAGAAGTGAAAACAGATCGTCCTGCTGTCTCGTTTTAAATGACCAGTTATGAGGAAGAGGAAAATGCAGATTCAAGCAGATGAAGTGTGAGGCACATGCTGGTTCAAATGTATGCAGATTCTGGGAAGTAATTACAATGATTACATTCATTTCTGTTTAGACAAGGATGTCAAAACTTTTTTCAGAGGTTTACATATGATTTTTTCTAAATGATCACAGTCAATCATACTTGTGCCATCATTATCATTATGGATTCTGCTCATAAATCCGGTTCTTACTGAATTTCCTAATCAATTCCTCCTGCAAATTTTATGTAGACAAAACCTAGCTTTACAGGTTTTCTGCGTCAATAATGCTTTATTGAGATTACAGGGCAATACATATGAAATTGGATAACGGATTTAGGTATCTCTGGATGTAAATCAAAAGAAATAAGTAAAAATCCCATATCAAGTGACATTGATGTATCGTTCCGTTTTATATTTTTTGACTAAGGTGGGTCATCTAACAATCCTTTAGTTATTTAGAACCTTGAGCTTGCCGTAGTTATGCTGAAGCCGGCTATGAGACTCCTGTTTGGAAAAATTTTACCCGTTAGTATTTTAACATTTTTGAGTTTTAAGGACTGTTCATAAAAAGTCACTTTGATATGTCTTAGTGAGTAAAGCTGAAATTGTGTTTAGAACTGAAGTTATATTGATATATGCTAACTGCTAGAATATCAATCCAATCTCCTGTACATGTTAGCATCAAGCTAGCGCTGTTTTCCATTTTTGGTACATTAGAAGCATGTTAAATGTATAGATAAATGCTCCATAAGATTAAAGCTGGGGGCCATATGAAAATTTGACCTTGGGCAACAATTGGTCCCTCAGCCCTAATTTTGGACGTGCCTGGGTTAGCATCTTTCTTTTGTCAGGTTTCCTTCTCTAGAAACATGTTCTCGCTTGTGTGTGTGTGTGTGTGTGTGTGTGTGTGTGTGTGTGTGTGTGAGGCAGGTGGATCAATACAGCACTGTGCTACGCAGTGTGCGTGCTGCTGTTATTGGACTGATGAGGATAGATGGTGGATGTATGGTGTGGAGGTCAGCACATTTAGTGAACAGTAGGAGTAAAAACTAGTGCTTGGCAAGAATAAAGACATTTGTTTCTGCTGCAGCAGTGAGAGGAGGAATGTAAACAAACAGGCAGCTAACACACTAGCCTCAAGGTCCTCATCTCACTTCTGCCAGCTCAGTTTCATAACACCATGGAGAGATTCCAATTTGATTACTTGAAATTACAGGCATGCTTGAAGGTGAATCCACTCATCCTTCTCTCTCTCTCTCTCTCTCTCTCTTACCAACTCACAGATACAGTTGCACTTACAGAAGACGTGACTCTCCAACACCTCATGCGCGTCACCTTGAAGCTTCCTTCCTTCATCTGTTCATTGGGCAGCTTCACATGGAAATTGAGCTCATTGTTTCCAGCGCTTACGATGACTTGGCAGCCTTTCTCGGGGAAGTCAGTGATGCAAGGGTCAAACTTGATGTAGCCGTAATATTTTAGAGTCTGACCGAGGTGGATAAACTGGAGAAAAATGCACAGCAGAGGCATTTTAAGATGACTCTTTTAGTCTAATCCCCTGTGAAAATAATTTTCAATTCTCAGCTGGGTTATTAAAAATTCATATCAGGGGAAAAAGTGGGCTAATTGCAGCACAGAATGCACTGGAGGCTAAATTCCCTACAGATTTCATCCTTGGACTAAAACATTGCTGTGTATTAGCTGTATTCATGAAGATGCCCTTGCTAGCTTACTTCTTTTTTGGAGCCTTTCTCCTGTAGTGATTTGAGCTGCCGGTGCTGGTCTTTGTTGACGAGTATCCAGCCTCTCTCAATGTCAGACACTGTCTGAAAAAGACAAAAACAGACGATGAAGTCATCTCTCTGCAGAGGTTAACAAAACAAAACAGGAATTTTGTCTCTTTTGAGCACACGTGGGAGAAATCACACTCCCGAGCCTTTGATGTAAACTGTGCCGGTCAGCGAATAATTACACAGAAACATGCAAGTCTGCAAGCACTTTATTCTCCTCTGGCTTCCTATTTAAAACCTCCTCTCTGAGACACACACGCAGCACTCAGTGCTTCCAGATTTCAATCAAACTTGCAGTTGTGAAAGAAAAAAAAAATGCCTAACAAAACAGATCACAGTTGTCACAGCAAAAAGCAACACAGCTAACATGATTGCTGAGAAACATGAAGAGAGTCAAGGTGTTACAAAGTCAGAACAAGCTGACATTTAACTCAGAATAGTGGGACCCTAGAGGACAGACGAAAGCATGTGGAGGCTGAGTGCAGGGCTGGATTTAACTCTCTTGTTATTGGTGCCAGGTGAAGTTGATCAAACATCACAGTTATGCCTAATTCTGATCCTCTGCTTGGCTCTAAATCTCAAGAGGGATGGGGGTTTGGATGCTTTTTTTCATATACTGGAAATACAATAGTAATGCAGCCTCCTACCTGTGCGTAGAGCAAGTTCAGGCCCACTCTATTGTCCATGACATCACTGTCATACGCCATGTCCCAGTAGCTGCAGAGAGAGGAGATTTTTCAACAAAGAGAACATTTAACAAAGCTGTAAAATTATTTGAAAAACCTCAACCTCCTGAAACCCAAGCTTTTGTCTGGTGTTCATTTTTATTTTTCCCTGTTAATTGGGATAAGTGAGACCCAGTAAGTATATGAACTACATTTGGTCTTTGTACAGGATCTTAGGTTACTAGTGTTATGAGTCCGCTATTAGTTATCAGGGTTACTGTAGATAAATACACTCTTTTTTTCACTGAAATGAGTGCAATGTTGTGATTTTACCAAGGGATGCTGTGGGCAGTGTCCCTAATCGTGACTAATAGATCAAAGCTTTAAAAAATAAAGTATCATGAGTCTGGGAGGCAGAAATGTATTGTCTGCATATGTGGAGTCAAGGTCTTAGGAGGTTAAATTTGTTATTTTAAAATGTTCTGCTCTGACATAACAAATGCGTAACAAATCATGCTACACAATCGTCTGGTGGATGCTAGTTCTGCTTGCAGGGGCCAGATTCAGCATTCGAGCTAGTGAACCAAGTTTAGCAAAGCTACATAAGTTGTGCTTGAAAAAAAATTCTCTGCAGCACCGTAACCTATCCCAGCTCTTACGCCTAGTTACAGTCAGCAGGCTATAACCAGATGCCTTTAAAAAAATGCAAAATCATGACAACAACATTTAGTTAATGTTGTAAATGGTTAACTGAACAAATAATTTACAGTCATAGCAGCAGCAGCAGCAACATACTGGTGAAGGAACTAAGTCACTTAGATACACAGGTTTCAGCATATTTTCACCTCTCTAGTCAGACAAATGTCAGACCTGCAATCCACATTTTAACCACTTGCCAAACAAATCCACAAATTAGGGAACTGACAACAAATGCTTTTAAATTGTCAACAATGAAACAATCTAAAATATTTGATGCCATTCTGTTACAAATATACATGAATCATTGAAGCCTTTCAAATTTATCAAATCTGCGGCACTGTGAGGATAAATTTTTTCACTCAGTGTCAATATAATGGTGGGGTAAGAGCTCATTTTCAGCCATTTATCTCCTTGACAGTTGGTCTGCTGAAGGGGATGTGAGTGAGAGTGGTTTCTGAGGCAGCTATGTGGACCCATCAGAGGCTATTGCTGGTACGTCTGTGTGCAGAGAGATGTGTGGGTGCTGGAGGGCAGCCTGAGGAGCAGAGCGTGACGCCAGAAAAATACATGAATTCAGTTTACAGAGAGGATCAGATGTGGAATTATACACACGACACGTGGCGCAAATGTGCTAACAATAAGACAAGAGGGAAAAGAAAGACTGGAACAAATCATAGCTAAAATTAGCTTATTTTAGCCTTTGGGTTTAAGAACATTTTAACTGACCAATACTGGCACAAACCTTGCTTAAATTTAGTGGCCAATAAATACTCCAATTCTACCTATTGTCCTGATTCAATAACAAGATGTCCGATGAAGGTTTATCCAGGTTTTTCTGAACATAGACAAGCGTCCCTCCATTTTTAGTCAGAGAAACAGCTTTTCCATTCACTTTGACCTGACGCCCCCCCCCCCCCCCCCCCCTTCTGCCTGGATCTTGTACACTGGGGGTCTGTTTTCCCTCCACCTCCACTTGTTAGTTCTACATTCATTCTTCCCTGACTGCGCTACACTCCTCAGAGAAACTAGGTCAGCAGGACTAAGACTTTCCTTCAGGCAGAAAGAAAGTAAACATCCTGTGTACCTCAGTCAGCGGGAGGCTGGGTGACAACATGTGAGGAAGAAGAGAAATGTAGAGCTGAAGAGGGGAGCTACCTTCAGGCTCAACGGGGGAGCCAAATCAGTCTTTTTTTTTCTGTACAGAAATTTGTTTGGGTGGCCCACCCAGGGAGATTTTTCATATTTTTTTTCAGACTTGCAGTTCCTGCTGCTTTTTCATTTCCTTACACAAGTGGCCCTGACCCTCTGTCCTCTCATTTCATTTTAAAGTGTTTTCAATAAACAGAAACGAACCACAAATAAACAGACTGGAGGATTTTCTGTCAAGCCAAAGAAAAAATACTTTGACTGTGCCACATGAAATCTCCTGTTTTCGGGAAGCTGGGAGGATAATTCAAAGTTCAGTTTTGAGTACCTGGGGAAGCCTTTTGTACAAAACAAGGTTTGTATTTAGAGAATTCTCCTGTTGATAAATGACAATTTTCAAAACACTTGTTTGAGGGAAAATAGTGCTGAAGACATAAGGGATGTATTCAAACAATCTGAGTTTTTTGTTTTGCCTTTTTTGACAGAACTGCTGAAGAGGGAGAGGAAATACGCGGAGCAAAGATCAGAAAAAGATATGCTGTAAATAGCTGCAGCCAGAAGTTGAACTAGTGTCTGCTGCAACAGTGACTATACTGCCTGTATATGGAGCGTATGCCCACACTGCCAGGCCAAAGCTGCTGTATTTAGAGAGAATTTTTGATGCATTTGTTTTAATTTTCAAGCATTCAACCAAACTTATATTCAATAGCAGTTCAAATTTTTAAAATGCACAAGGTAAAAGGTTGAGATTTGCAAATGACTGAATGAATACACATTGCCCTCACCAGTCAGTTCAAAGAACAACATTTCTGTTACTGTAGCCCAGGTAAATTACTTTTGATACACTTTAGTGCTCTACTACCCATATGAAAACACACAGAGATGACGAAATGCAGTGTTTTCCTCTCAAAATGAAAATTAAGTTAAAATTATTATGATTTTTCTCACTCAGATCACGGTGTCACAAGGTGGTCCCAGGTAGGAATTACACCTCTTAACCTTTGCACACTCTCTCCAAACAGTCTGAGAAAGCTCTATATTAAAAAGCACATAGCTGGGGCAGTGATTGGTCCAGTGGTTTAGGGCCTGCCCCCTGAGGTTAGCCCTCAAGTGGATTGGGGCGCTAGTTTTGCTAGTGTTGGCAAGTACCGGACTATTGAATCTACTGACTGTAAGAAAAATTCCCATGTAAACACAGATTGAAAAATCATTTTTGGGTGAAACTTTGTGAAACATTGTATGGTAAACATGGCCTAACTGTATTAGCAGCATGAAGATCCTTAGCCTGTAAAAATCCATTGTTTAGCCACACCAAAGTTTAAGCTGCAGGGTTCAGAGCGTGAAAAAAATTGCAGCATATAGTCCGTAAATTTACAGTTATTGATGAAAGCAATAGTCTGTGAGTAGTTTGATTACTTGTGCAGGTTTTCCAGCCAGTTCGTGAAATTTGCAATACAAGTCTAATTCAGGTATTCCTCAGTGTAACAATAAATTTCAGATGCCTCGCCAAGTCCAAGTCTCCAAGATGCCTTTTTCCTCTTTTGAATGACAGGAAAATGCTCCACCTATCTGCTCTTGATATGAGCCACCCTCCTCTGCGAAATCGAGCGTGAAACAAATGAGTTCTGCCCTTTTTCTTAAATGGCACTTTGAAGACGATAGTGCAGTCAGATAAAGCTGCCGGGTGCTTTGGCGCAAGAAGGAATGCTTCACTGCAGATAAACCGAGCACTACCCTGAATAAAAAATTCTAACTGGTCCAAGCTAGATGTAGTTGGTGTTATTACAGACAGAAATACTCGCTCTCCGCTGGATTAGATAAATATCACCTGAACACTCCGAGCAGTGAATCACGGCTATAATTACATGTGGAGGAGAGCACTTAGAGAGGAATGTGAGGCAATTCAAAGTCATGGTGTGAGCAGGTGGTGCTGGGTACCTTTTCCGCAGGATTATGTGAAATTCAGAGCTCCTCAAGCTGGTGATGGATACATAAGGCAGCTCAAACTCCTGCAACTTCCGCACAACTGTGACAGTGAGGGAGTGAGGGAGAGAGGGGGAGAGAGAGAGAGAGAGAGAGAGAGTAACAGCTCCAGTTAAGTCCCAAGGACATTTGGATAATGATGCCAACAAACAATGAAAAGAGGCGAGCCCCATCTGCACAGGTCCCAGGAGGCTGAAACTTTCTCTTAGCATGTGTGTATGTGTGTGAGAGGATGTCAGAAAAAATAAAAAGACAGATAATGGGCTGCACATATGTGTGTGAGTGTGTTTGTGTCCATAATCCGCAGCTGTTTCATTGTGTCCTGTTCCCTTAAGTGAACAGAAGACATCTCAGGTGCTTTGGATGCCGCTGCCAGGTTTCCAAGCATCAACAAATGAGCACTACACTAGAAATCTGATGGCTGAGCAGCACTTCAGTTTGCAATCAGGTTTGTGATAGGATTTTCACTCCTTTATGGGCTGAGATGCTGCTTACAGGAGGGAAAAAACACACACTGGCTACTTTGATGTTAGAAAATCTCTACGGGGATTAAAAAAAAAAACTACATGGAAGCTGAATGCCTAAAATGTTTTGGAACATTTTGAAGCAATCTCCATCAGCAGGGAACTCTGAAAGGAAACATAAAAAGTGGAGAAGAAGAGCGCGGGGCTATTTCAAGCTGCTTCTTCTTGACATGCCTACATATTTTACATCACGTATTGATTTACTCACAGACTTGTGGAAAACTTACGGCCTGTCAGAGAGGGATTGAATTCTCATAGCTATCCCGTTGTGTCAATACTCCCACCAGTTTTGTTTGATCCGCGGCCTGCTGCGCCAGATTTATTCTAGCAGTCGAGTCATATTCAACACATGGCCCTTCTCTTTCAAACAGCTCAGAGTTTCAGACTTGAGCTATGCCAAGAATATACAGCATTCCCGCAATGTTTACGGATTCCTCCAGGTACACCTGGCAGAGTTTTAAGCCTGGCTGGGAGGATTTTGGGTGAGGAGTGGGGGGAGAGTTTGGCAGGTGAAGAAGGAGAGAGGGAGACTGAGGAAGAATTTCACCTGAGAGGGATGTGGTGGAATAGGGAAAAAAAAGGGATTGGAAAACTGAAACATCTCAATGTGAAGTGACATGTGACTGTGACTGTAGGGGAAAATATAAATTAATATAATTAACATGATTTCTGGGGTTTACACGAAATCATCAAATTGTAGACACCAACATGAGACAACCAGGAGGATGTGATAGAAAATGTGATAGTAAGCTAATGAGAGCGTCACAATCCCCTGACAGAATGACTGTCAGTGACAGTTTAATAAAGTAATATATGAAGGATGCATCACAACTGGGTATACAGCTGGATCTGAAATACGAGCCACATCTCTCTCTCCATCCATGCAGCTTGTCTTTTTGAGTCAAACTGAAGTGAATACCTGAACAGTGAGGCAGATAAACACTGCTGCTGGACTGATGCCAAAGCAAACTCTTTATGCTTCATTTAGGGGAGTTTAGAGTGAAAGAAAAAACTATAAGCATGAAATTACAGAGCATCACTGTGCCACTGTTTGGAGGAAATATTTGAGCGCTGAGTTTTGTTATTTGTGGATCACTGGCTGACATGATGAAGAAGTGTAATCACGTGATTTAATCAACTGCACATTCAGTTTCCGTTATAAAGCAGAAAGTTTATCTGATTGTGTCCAGCTGCAGTGATTCAGAAATAAAACAACAAAGCTCTAAAGAATCCCACTAGGGTTTTTTTTTCTTGGCTTTTAATAACCAGTAGTGACAAATTCTAGCTTTTCTTAACCAGCTCATCACTTCACTCATTCTCTTGTTCCGTTAAAAGGAATTTATACAGTTCTAGACTGTGAAAAACGAAGTACTTTACATTTTAAACTCACATGTTAAACCACTGTCAACACCTTCTCTGACCAGAAAGAGACTGAAGTAACCGACCAGGTCATCTGGGAGGTCCAGCTTTGTTGCAACGGCCTGCAGGGTGACGAGAAAGAAAAAAAATGTACAACCAAATTTAATTAATTCCTTCATCTGAATTATTTTTCTTTAGTTTAAGTTATCAATAACCAAAATCAATAAAAATAAACAGGGAAAGCTTTTATAGAAATTAGAGACTGAAATAGGAGGTTAAAAGTAAGGATAAAACCACTAAAAATCCAAAATGTTCTAATGTTTCATTTCACAGTGAGACATCGATTGTTGTATTAAGCGCTTGAGGTTTAAAAAGAATTTTTTTTTTCTGTTACCTTTTTAACTAGAACATCAGTTTAAAAAACAAACTTGAAGTATTTTGATATTCTAACCAGATTGCTTAATATGAAATTTGATTGCTATGAAAAACATTAAAACTTATTTTAGACATGAATTAGACATGGAAAAGGAAAAATCTCCAAACGCTGCACAAATTTTCACTGTCACATTTTAAATCATGACAATGTCTTTCTATGTGATAAAAACAGATTATTACAGGTCCACTGAGTTCCACAGAGAAATTTAACTGCAGATATATCAGCAGGAGAGTAATATATGTCAGAGATTGGCTGTTTTCTCTCTGAAGAGACTGGAATATACTTTGAAACCTGCTGAGGTGACCTGAGGTTAACTAACTGTAGTTAAACTTTCATTAGTGGACTTTAAAGTGCTCTAACTGGCTAGATTTGAAGCCTGGAGTGATAAAACAAAACAACATAATAAAAAACATCATCAGCATGTTCATTGCTCTGAGTCTTTTACAGAGTGTGAGGTTATGGTCAATTATAGCAGAGGTGAAGGAGAGGCAATAAAAAGTTACATCACAGCTACTACTTGACCTACATAAGATCGCACTTTGAAACCAGTTAAGCGGTGGTGGTTGGGTCGTTTTTAGTTATATCTCATAGAGCTCAATTTTGGTTGGTGTGTTCAGGTTGCTTTGACGTGATCTGGTTAAATATATTTTGAGTTTTAGCAAATAAACTGTCCTCTTCCACCAGATTGTTTTTACGGGGGCCTATTCACATTAACATGGCCTTATTTGATTATCGAACCATGCTTTTAGTAACACCAAAAAGTCTGTTCTGACAAGAGGGGATCAAGTGTGTTAACTTACCCTGACACAAACACAGTAGAGGTTATAAATAAATCTTGAGGTGCTTACCTTACGAAAGATTTTGGACACTTCCAGAGTAAGTGAGCTCTTGTTATGTTTATTGCAGCCGTAAACAGTTTTCTTAGTTCTATCAAGGTGATCTAAGTACCTACTCTCTTTCAATAAGTGGAGCACAATGAGTCCCTGGATTCCCGTTGAAGCTGTCATCCTTTTATTCTCACATTGTTTCATATTTGTGTGCAGATGACAGACTGATTTGGTTTGTTTATGTACTTTTTAAACTGACTACTCTCTGGCACTTACATCAAGGACGTCCTCCGTCTGATCTGAAGTCAGGATGTTGACTGTGACCTTCTGACCGTTGGAGAGGCAGATGTCGAGAGCGACTTCTTCTGTGGGAATCTGCTGCGTCTCCTGCAGGAACGACACAAAGCAGAGCAGGTTTTCCTTCAGCTTCATGGGTAAGCTATGTGTTTTCATTCTTGTCAGTGGATAACAAAAATCTTAGGGAGTCACGTGGACGGACACAAATGTGGGCTGTCTCAGCATGTAGAGGTAAAATTAAATCAAATATGTTTTTCAAGTTTGGATGGTAAAAAAAAAAATCATCAGTAAACCTGTGTCAAGAGTGGATTCAATGGTAACAAGCTTATTCAGTGATGTGGGTTAATATTGTACATCTATTTTGCTTAATCCACTTTATTTAGGTTCCACCAATAAAGTGACTATTTAACAGCATGGTCATATCAAGTAAATTTCTGGACTTGGGGGAATAATCAGAGACAGAACAACAGCTTGAAAAGGTTTAACACAAAATCAACATTTGATTTCCTAATTAGGGGTTGTAACCAAAGTGAACGCACCTTAATAGTTCATGAGACATCTCAACATCTTGTAACCTTTTCTGTCTTATCATGTGTACATTCATCAACACTAGCATAAAATAACAATGATGTAACTGATATTTTTCTGCTCTGAAAAGAAAGACTACAAAATGGTGACAGAAAAATATTTCTGTCTGAAATCTTTAGGAACTCAGGAGGATTTATAGATCATATCCACTGTAAACTGGATTTGTACCTCTATATCAACACTGTGACAAACGGGCTGTCGCTGTTGTTGGCACCACAAACTTCCCCCCAATGTGTCTGAAATAATATGCAATTCTTCTCCCCAACAAAGAAAAGCAGTGTGGTCCTTGTGATTGTCAGATACCGCGTTCCTGGTACTGCTAGGTTTCTGCTTGCCTTTTACAGCCATTTTGAGCAAATTATGTTACACTGAAACTGACACATTGTGCTGTTTATCATACAGCAACTATTACAAGGAAGGATGGACGATATAAAATGTTTGGCTGATGTACAGTGATTCCAGAAATGTTTTAGGCCTGGGAAGCAGCCAACCAATCCCAGGGCTTGTGATGTACCTTGGTAAATGTTGGTCATGTGCGCTGGCCTCTGCATAGGTACGTGGAGCTATGCCCTAGGCTACAGCATCAATCTGCAATGGATACCAGGCTTAAGCCCTGCTTCTGACAAGGTCAGTTAGCCAATCATGGTCTGACATTTTTGGAGTAGCCCCAGGATTTCTCCCTTTCATCTGATAAAAGAAACAGCCAGATTATTGTTTCTTCATTCCAGATCACAGGTTTCACATGTATTAACTTGTAGTCCAGTCACTAGGACCAGAGCCAACTTATCAGGTTATTACACCAATTACTGGCTGTCCTGCAGACTTTTATTGCTCTGAGTCTTTACTGCCAAAACATTATTAAAAAGTGGGACAGCTCAGTCAATAATTATATCTCAAAGCTTCTACCAATAATTGTAAAGTAATCAGTCCACAGTCACTGAAGAGGAGCAGAAAATACAAACAGGGTTTACATATTTTGGAATCTTTCTTAAATTAAAAAAGGAGACTATTCAAATGAAACACTCTCTGAATGACTGGATATTTCTTCTAACCTGTTGAATAAATTGTTTCATCTCAAGTGTTTTCATTTATTGGTTTTACAAGCACATCTTACAGAGAAATAAAGACCTTTCTTATTAGTCATGGTGTCTTAGCTCTCCTGTTTATCTCCAACTGAACGCATCAGACGGCAAATTAAACGACTTGAAATGTTTTTGATATTGATAATATTCTGTATTAAGTATCAAAGTATCAAATCTTAACGGCATGTCTGCTAAATCCTCTCTGAACGCTGCTCGCTCAGCAGGGGGCCTCAGAAGACACTGAAGGTGCAGATAAAATGACAACGCGGGGTGGTAACTCATCTCCTTCTCTGCACCTGCTGTCCTCGCAGCACATAAGGAGCCGCTTTGGGGGGAGGGGAGAGAAGTGAATCTGATGAGGGACGAAGAGAGGAAGAATAGGTGTGACGTGACTGCAGACAGATGAATCTTTCTGTGAAGGTTATTGGATTTACAGCCCTCCTGGCATTGCAGGTCAAGGCTTGACTGATGACAAATCAACCGTGCTACCTGCTCTGATTAAGTCATCAACACTTCACACGTTTGAAACTGTCTTTTCTCCCTAACAGCAGTAACACACCAGGAGTATGTCCTCTTACAGCATCATCTTTTTCAGCAAATATCTGTTTGCAATTTCACTTCTGCAAAAAAAAACTCCATTTTGGCAAATGTGAAGGGATGAATCATGTTTTCCATTTCTTAATAACAAAATGGTTCAAGGAGATGCAGCTCCCACACACGATGCAACAGTGCTGCTTCTTAATATCACTTTCTCTCACTTTCAGACTTCCCTGTTTGTCGTAGTCATTCTGCATATTTCTGCTTGCTAAGCTAAATATCATCTGAACAGTTGAATCATCGCCTTTACAAGATGACATGACCTAAGATAAACTGGGGCAAACATAAAGAAGGAAGCTACCTCTCTGGACCACACTGCCAAAAGTAATTACTGGCTGGGCAGAAATGACCGCATCAGCTTTTTTGGTTCAAGAAGCACGCCCTGCCTCGCCACAGGCCTGCTGAGCGCAGTGACACGACAGAAAACAGACGAGCGCAGGTACGGGGGATCTAAAACACAGTACCAACCTGCTGTGCTTTCCTTAAGAAGCTGTTGAACAACTCACTGGCTCCGAGTAAAGGATCCTGACGCACTGCAAAAAAAAAAGGAGGAGGGGGAAATTAGTGAGACCAGAGAAGAATTTAAGCAGAAAATTAGTCGTAACTCACTGATCAGTGAAATGAGAGGAGCAGGGGAAGTCATGCAGGGATGTGTTTGGGGTTTTTCACAGGATTCAGTGTAAACACAAACCTCCCCAGGCTGTAACATTTAGCAACACATTCTGGTTTGCTTATTATCACGCTGTTTAATTTTGCTGCTGTAAAATGGGTTTGACCTTTAAAGACTTTGGCCTTGTTAGTTTAGTATAACATGCAGCAAACTGCACTTTATGAAGTGAAGCAGATGTAAACAAAGCATTACTCTGCATCTGGTGAGGGTTAAATTAGCTGTAGATTATTACAGAGCAGTTTTATCTATGTAGAGGACAGTTTATTGTGTCTTTTGTTTTCTAATGAGGCTGTTTTGATAATCCTGTATGACTACAACATGACTAAGTCAGTGTGTATGTGTGTGTGTGTGTGTGTGTGTGTGTGTGTGTGTGTACGTGTGTGCCATTATTGTCCCATTACAAATGAATCTAACCCTCTGACAAAATGTCAAACTTCTGAGCCATCTGCGTCACACCAGATTGTGTTTGTGGTCGTTCATTTTTCCATAACTACGTAGAAAGCCATGATGTAACCCCGAGGACTTGTAGCCAAGAACACCCTGTGTGTGTGCGTTTGCTCCCAGACTATGAGCAAATACACACCAGAACAACGCTTCCTTGTTCTCTGTAACTGCCAGTGCTTGAGAGGATTAAAACAAACCCTCTGCATTGCTGCTTGCTCCACTTGTTCGTGTGTTTGCAGAGAGTTCAACCCCTGACGAGTTTACGAAATTTGGGAAAGATGCTGAAACCCTTTAATCCGACGCAGCTCGAATTGGATCCCGAACATGTTTGGATTTAAAAGGTTTACTGAGATGCTATTTCTTTATAAACAGTTCTTCACAGATATCTTCTTTTTGTTTTTACTTTTAAAACCCCTTAGGTATGTAATCCTGATTGCAGGTTTCTTTTTCCACATCAGGTGTGTCAGCAGAACTCAGTTTTGTGCTGCTTTGGCTCAGAGTCCCAGCTCGCTCCGTGCTCACATCATCAGTTCTTCAGTCAGACACTTTTATGTTTTTATGTGGCATCAAGAGACGCGAGCGTGTGTGGCTGGGCTCCCCACAGACACAGAGCCAACTCATTCCTGCAATTGTTGTGGAGAAGCAAACATTTCGAGGGAAAGTTACACAAAAAGTCTGAGTCTGATCTTTTTCCTCCACCACAAAAAGAACAATAACTCCTAAAATCTGACGAATCTGCAATTCAGAGAGGAATAGTGTCCAATTTGAGTCCTAGACAAAAACAACCACACTGAATCTGATTTCTGCCAAAAATAAAAGAAGTCCGTTCAGCATGAATAACTCACCGGCCTGCATGTATTTCTCCAGCTGCTCTCGCCTCTGTTCCACCTCAGCAGGAGTCAGCGTGAAGATCTTCTTTGGGGGGAATGCAGGCACCACATTGCTGCCATATTCTTTCTTTATCTGTGTGGGAAAAAAAGATGAGTGTTCTGCAGACAGGGCTAGAGAAGTGCTGGAAGGCTAAATTCATTTTTTAATCTATTTCAGATTTCAGAAAGCTGTTAACTTCAGCTCATAACAGCAGCTTCTTGAATTAAAGACTTGTGGATTCATATTTCTGAGAGGTACATTCATGCTGTTCAGGATGAATCACAGGTTTATTTTGAGACTGGTTTCATCAACTAGCTAAGTTTCCATGCTTAACATAGAAATACACACACATACGGACACATCTGGAAGCCCGGTCATTCCAAGTTTACTTTGTCTTCCAGCTTCTTGACTCATTCCTTCCCCTTTTTCTATCATCTCAGAGCTGGCAGCTTTGAACTGTGGAAGTCTTAAACTCTTAAAAATCACACATCAAATGTGCTTTCACTTAACACGGAAAAAAAATGTACATGACAAGAGCAGTCACTGGCATTTCTTTCCCCTGTTTTGAAACTCCTCAGGTTCTGCACATGTGGCCACAGCGAGAGAGAGAGAGAGAGAGAAAAGGTGATTTTCACCTCAGCAGACTTGCCCTTTGGTATTTTCCGTACGTCAGAGGCTGTACTGGTCACACATACCAATAAGCTCTCACAGCCACAGACACTAAAGCCCAGGTGACACATGTGAATCTGCAAAATCTGGCTTCATCTGAGCTAAAATAGCTTCATTCAGCATTAAAAATGTCTGAGTTCACAGTTTGCTTAAAGAAAAAAAGGAGCAGAAAGGAGCCAATCATGACAGAAAACAAAAGATTCAAGAGTATTCATATTGACATCTTCTCAGCCATACCGCGGTGTACCCAGCGACCACTTATGTTTGGAGGTCATGCATTTGCCACAAGAAGCCCTGTGGGATTGGTCCTTAAAGATTCAAGTGTGTCTACCCCACACCCTGTTACCAGGCAACGACAGCAACTGTCAGACTGGATAGCGCAGACCTGAAGAGAGAGATAGCAAAGTTTGGCCTCTTGCTTGCTTATTTATTAATGTGCGAAAGCAGGAGACCGGGCACATCTATAAGACTGTGTTATATGCTGCAGTGTACATCTGACAGCAGAAGGAGCTCATGGGGAGAAATGCAGCTCACAAATCGGTTTCTTACAGGCAGAGCGTCCTATTTCCTGTGAAAAAAACATATTTACAAACAGGCTCACAGTCAGCCACAGCAGTACACAAAATAAGAAAATGCATGATAAACTAATTGCTTCATTATAAAACCAACAAACAGCTGTAACTCTGTGTAAACCGGAGGCACCCCCACACTTTCCGACAACATCTCACTCTCAGATTAAGTTCCTTTTTCCCAGCAGGTGAAGTGAAAGAAAGGCCAAGAACATTCCTTCCAAACAATACCGCCTATTTACATGCAATAGTTTGAACTCTGGGTGGAATAACAGCCTGAGACTTCAAGCCACTGCAGTCGTGATTCAAAGCGATAGGAGGGCGTTGGATGGACCGTGCGACAGAGACGGGCGAAAGGTCACTCTGGGTGGATGTGGTGGCATTTAAACAGCTTTCAGAGCAGAGAGCGTGCAGCTCAGTCCCCTCTGATATAAATCACACTCAAAGGAAGCAGTCTGTGATGAAGGCTGATGGCTCACCTGTTCATGGAGGCCGAGGAGCTGGCTGTAGCGGACCCGACAGTGCAGCACGCCGTTGACATGGATGTTGTAAGCCTGGCAGAAAAAAGAAGGGAAATCTACTGTAAATATGAAAAAAATGAATTTTAAAACCATAACACTGCAACTGTTAGATTTTTTAAACTGAGGGGAGTCTAATTAGCAGACATCATAACATCCATGGAAAACATAAATAAAATTAGCAGTATAAGATATATTCAGAAGTGTAAGGTACGATGTATCACGATGTGATGATCAAAACCTCTCTTCGACACAAGAGAGCATGTCTGTCTTTATTTTCCTTCAACTGCTCGACTTTTAGTTTTTTCTTCACATCTAATTTATTCTGCATATTTCTTCCACCTTTAACTGTTCATTTTCAACAATAATATCTTTACAGTGACTGCCTTACTTCATTCGTTTTCTTTAGCCTGTTGTTTTACCATTAATTCCTTTTTTCTCTTGATTTATTTCTTTCAATTTCATCTTCTCGTAATATTTCTCATCTTTCTCATTTCTTTTATTGAAAAGATTTTCTTCTCGTCAATCACTTTTTCATTGTTTATTTGTTTTCATTAGTTGTTTCTTTGGCGTTTCATTTTTTCACTCTCGGCTTATTTTGTTTTTACTTCTTGCTTGTTTTTCATGCTATGTGCTTTTCCTTTTTTTAATTATTTTCATTTTTATAATCTCCTCTCCTTGGTTTTCTTCCCTTGTTTACTTTTTAATTTTTTGTTATTTTACATTATAATTCTTTTTTTAGGTCTTTGATTCAGATCCTTTTTTTTTTGTTTCTATACTTTTTTTTCTCTTTTTAGAATTACCTGCTTGTTTCTTTTTTCTTATTTTGCTTGGACTTCTCTCTGTTTGTTTCTTTGTTTTGACCTTTTTAATTTCTTCTTCTTGTCTTTTTTGTGCCTCTTGTTACTATTTTCTGTGTTTAATTCTTTGTTTTCCTGCCTGTCGGTATAATCTAGATACAGATCAAAATAAGTTCACTGCAAGCCGTGAACATTTAATGGTACTCTCAATACTCAATCATTACTCTGTTGCCGTTTTGTGCTTTGTTTATACATCTTCTGTGAATACATTTTTTAGTTTGTTTATCCTAACGAGCTGTAAACTTAAACCTCTCACATTTTCATGTACAAAATGCGTATCTGTGTTTCTTTAATATATATAGGATGGAGGTGATGGGCTCTGTATTGTTGTATCTCTGTTATTTAAACTTTGCTGGTTATTGCACACCCTGGAAGTATTTTTGTTTTCTCAGAATATAAAGTTAAAATCAAATACGTTTAATTCATAAGTTCCAAAGCTGTCTGAAATTTACCCAGGTTCCCCTTTTGACTCATAATCTGGACACAAAAACATTTCTGCTGATACACAGTGGAGTAACACGAGTTAAAGTATTGCATCACTAAGTCGAGTTTCACTTCTGATTTGCACAAAAATAACAACCACAATCCCCCTCCATCTTCGTCTTACCACAGAGCTCCCTCTCTCCTTCAGTTCATTTCTCAGGTCCAAACAAATGAAGTGCAAACAGGATTCTATCAAACCCTGCTGATTTCCATGGAGGGAAAACAGACCCCCACAGCACATTTTTCAATCACAACAGCTTCTCCTTGAATTATGCCGGAGCTAACAAATACAGAAAGCTAAAATCACATGGGGGATCTTTGGTTTGGTCTCACAGACACCCGCTGTCTGTTCTGGTTTGTTTTGACAGAGAGGAAAGGATAGATGGTTGGAAAGTCATCCACAAAAACCAACACTTGGAATCAGCAAGCCAAATTTCAGCTTTCCATCATTTTCAGCGCCAGGTTTGAATGTTAATCTGTTCATGTCGCATGCTTTATTAAGTGTTGGGAACAATGCTGGGCCACAAACAACAACAAATACTTAAAGCAACAGCCCAAGGGAAAATGTAAACCTTTAACTTTGCTCAAACATGGACTGTCTTCAACAACAACACACTTGAAGTGCGAAGAACTCAGAGTTTTTTTTGTTTCGCAAAGTAAATATTGCTCATATAAACAATGGAAATATCCTCAGTTCTAGAAAAAAAATGTTTGAAAATGATGTCACAGAAAACTTTAAACACCAAATTTATTCCTTAAAGTCAAAGCAGTCTTGATAAACGGTTACTTTCTAGATAACTTTTTAGAGAAACTAGCTCAGTGCAACGCTCATAACGGGATGTGCTGATTCATTTTGGAGGAAATAACAGTCACCACGTTGTGTACAGTTCTGACCATGATAAGAGGAAGAGCTACAGTTTGCTCTCTCAAAAGATTTCCTTTTTGGGTGCCAAAGCAAAAACTGTCTGTGCTCTGATCTCTATCAACAGATATTCAGAGACTTTACTGAGTAGGGCAAAACGTCACAACGTTTTGAAGGCTCACTGTTGATCCACACTGTGGATCCACATTTCTAGTAAATAGAAACAAAAGCCAGCAAAACTTTTGGAAGGTAGGAGGAAGGAGAACGTGGAGGAAGGTCAGTGATTGAACTGAAAGATGCACATGGGCAGGATCCAGGCAGGAAGAGGAAGAGTGAGTGTGCAGAACGTCTTCACTCCTTTAGACAAAACAAAAATACTACCCCCGCATTTTTTCTTGCAGAGTGAGCAGTTCAACTCAGGTACAGATCAGCACGTGATTTCCCTAAAATATAACCACAGTTAGCCTCTGCTTTTTCTGAATCCTCACTCTAAACCAAAATTGGGGTTAAACAATGTAAGCACTTTTCTTATTCAGATGCTTGTTGAATAAAGTATATGCTGAATTGATCATGAAGCTGCGAGAAAAATCCAACAATTAGAAAAAGCAAACTGCCAACTAGTTGAAGAGTAAAATCTCAGATCAAAACCAAAATAAGTTGATTCAGAAAACAGGCAGCAAATTTTACTTAACATCCCTGTCTATCTACAACTCACAACTACTATCAAATCAAACTTTATTTATAGAGCACTTTTCATACAAGTAAGTAGAACAAAGTGCTTTACAGTCAGTTTAAATCAGACCCGCGTGCCGTCCGTTTTGCAAGTTTCTGTTGTCATTATGATTTAAAAAGAGTCCGGTCCTTGTAAATACATGGCCTCACTCAACCCCTGACCATGAGTGACAGAAACGTTTTTGTGTAATCATTTGAATTCTCTGAAAAATGGCCAAAAAATCATAAATTCTGCAGAGGTATGTAAAATTTTGACCACAACTGTAAATGAATAGCTAGCAGAGGCTATTATATGGTATTTTTACATGAATGTCCATCATTAGTGCAAACTTAGAAAATTAAAAGTAAAAACTTAAAAAATTTATCAAAAGGATCTGGACCAGGACTTGACAGAAAAGCTTATTTCACAGGATAAAAAGAAACAAATGGAAAGTTATGTTCTCAGTTTATAGGAGTGCATGTTTGAATTCAGCTTCAGGACTTTTACATCAGTCTTGGGATTTAACTATACAACATGGAATTCACAGGGCAAAAAATCATTAATCCTGATTAAATGGAGTTGTGTGCATAATTGAATCACTTAGGGAAAAAATGTGCAAAACTTCTGTATAAGTCAAACAAAGTCTTGACGGGGAAACATGATCACACAACATCTCAAATAAAGTTTAAGAATCTGATCATTTTGTTTTCAAGTATTAAGTTACTTAGATTCAATACCAACTTTATTAACAGGTTACACCCTTTCATACAATATCAAATCATTTAAGGGACAGTATGTGAGAATAGGAGGATTGAGCATTACTTAGCAGTCACACTCTAGACTGATATGTTTTCTTGCTCACTCCTCCTTCTTCTGAAGCTGCAGTGGCCTTTGAAGACACCTAAATTTGACCCAATCAAAAACATCTTTTGATGTTAGATAACAGGGATATTGCAGTTAAATTTCCCTTCTGCTGAAAAAAAATAAACATTTGCTTGTTTTAACATTTAAGGGTATATTGCTTCTTTGGTCATCAGATCATCAGAAGAAACATTCTGGTTGTAGTGCAGAATTAGAATAGAAGACTTCATTTTGTACCATGTGAAATTGAGATAGAGTTATTTTTTGTAATTTAATCCTGAAGTAACAAACAGGATCAACCATAATGAAAATAATCTCCAGTTTGATGAATGTCTGCTGGGGATCAAAAACACTGTGTATTCAAGAACTTTTGTACTTTGAACTGGCACGGAGGCGTTTTTCTTTACAACACTGAATGTTTCCAGCGGCCCTGCACCCACGTGTGATGTGTGTCCTTCTTCTCCCTCCTTTCATAGACTCTGACAAGCATTGGATGAGATACCGTCTGAAGAGTCCAAAGAGATTCTTAATAAAACACACTCAGGATAAAACATACTCCTGTGTCCATATGAAATTCGAAAGGAGAGACAAAACAAACACTGGGCAATTTGTGGGTGCCCATTTATGTGCAATAGACTTATCCTGTCACCACAATAAATATCCATATTCTAATTTAGGTTTATATAGCGCTAGAAAAAAATTTCCTCTCAATCACTGATGAGAGCATACAGGACATGAAACACTATGTACCACACATCTTTGACACCATATTTTGGTTTTTCAGCTGTACCCACACAGGTATGGATGGACAGGAGTGTGCCTTTCACTTTCTTCACAGGACTCACCTCACCTCAGAGAAGGCTAATCTCATGAAATAACTACCATCTCCACACTGCATCTTGTGCACAGATGGACTCACAGGTTCCTGCATGCACATGCGGTGGGAATGCTTTGTTGTGAAATATTTTTCAAGCAAGGTTTATGTCACTCACTCGGATGTCCTCCCCTTGTGCTTCCACCATTCTAGTTTTAAATGGTGATACAAAAGACTACATTAAAAAGATTACAGAAGTGCTTTTATGAAACAATCATCATCATTGCGTGGCCAATGCATCAGGTATAAAATCCTATCATTTATTGGTCTTGTGTGTTTACAGTTAAATATGCACATGTAAGAGATTTGGTTTCTAAAGCCTTGTTATCTGTGTGTGTGTTTGTGTGGGTGTGTGTGTGTGTGTGCGTGTGTGTGTGTGTGCGCGTGTGAGTATGAATGGTAGTGTGAGTGTGAGTGGGAGTGTGTTTTTATCAGGGTGGGAGGTGGGGGGGGCGTGGGTTAGTGGTGGGGTGGGGCTTTTTAACATGTAAAGCACTTTGTGCTTCATTTTAATGTATGAAAAGTGCTATATAAATAAAGTTTGATTTGATTTGATTTGATTTGTGCACTTTTCAGAATTCTTTTGAAGTCTTCCTCATCCATTTTTTAGGTTAAAAAACCTATCAAATACAGAAGACTTCTTTTGGAACAAACTGCATACGTCTCTAAAACCAGTCTACTTTTACATCCTTCAACGAACATCTGATCAGGCTCGTCATCTCAGGCCAGGCAATTAATTGCAAATTAGATCAAATTGCAATATGGTCTGCTGCAATATTCTAATTCCAGACATTGCAATATTTTTTCAACCTGAAATGTGTCAGAATACCAGATACAATTTTTTGCAGTAGATGTTTTACGCTCCACACCTGCTCAAGCAAAGCGCCACATTGTTGAAAACTACCTTTGCAAGAGCAAAAATCTAGGTGGTAAAAAGTGGCAAAAACAGCAAGAAGTAGCAATCAAACTAGGGTTGAGGAGGCAAAAATATGGTCAAAAAGCAGCAAAAATGGGTGAAAAAGGATAAAAATTGTCATAAAGCAGCAAAAAAAATGAGTAACAAGGGAGTAAAATGGGAAAAAGTAGTCATGAGCAAAATAATAACGAGTGCAAAGAAATGAGCATACTTTTCAGAAGCCTGACATATCTAATATCCTTTTTTATTAATCTTATGTCATACGCTAATTTTCTAAAATGCAGAATTTGAATTTTCATGATTTCTTAGCTACAATCATTATAATTTCAAGAGATTAAGGCTTGATATAATTCACTCTATGCATATTGAGTCTATAATATCTGGGCGATTAAAAATATTGAATTTGATATCCTTTTTTTTTTTTGCTTTTTTAGTTGTACCAGTACATGAAAACTTTTTTTCTGGGGTTTTTTGTTTGTTTTTGTTTTTTACAAAAAAAAAATCCTTCTTTGATAAAGCAAATGATATTTAATTTGCCATATGACTCAAAACAGCTCAGCTATCTATTCATAGTTGTATTTTACTAATATGGTGCTTTTTTGTAAAGAATGGTGATTTATTTCTCAGGATTATCTAATGACACAAAAGATGAGGAACCTAAAAATAATTACATGATATATCATGAATGCAATACAGGGAAAAATAACCACAATTAGATTTTTTTTGCACATCATTCAGCCCTTATTTTATCAAAAAAAAAAAAAAACGTCTCGAAATTTACAACTATGAAACTATCTTTAACAAATCTGGATAGTAGCTTGTTATAACTCTTGATTTCCTTGAGGGGAGATATAATTAAAAGCCACTGTGAGGCTTCAAACTCCCCTACACAATGTTAAAGATAACGTATGGTATTCAATTGTGCAAAATCTGTAAACGTTATATTGAGGGTTCCCATCACTATTTAGCATATTAAGTGTTGGATGAGATCAGGACATGCTGGTGGTTTTTCACTTTACACGGTCTTTAAACTATAAGCAGAAACACATGAACTTTCTTGTTTCTAAGTCCAAACATGTTCCCCTTCCAAAGTCAATGAGTCACTATCTCTTACAGTGGCACCAGATTCTCTCTCTCTCTCTCCCTCTCTCTCTCTAACACACCCACAAAGAGCCAGGAACACTACAGTAAATATCATGTGAAGCACAGAGGAAGCTACAAGTCCACTAGACAAGAGGAAGTGTGACCAAGCACTGGATTTGTCTCCGCTTGAATAGGAACAGCAGCATATTTAAAAAACAAGAGGAACTGCCAACCTTGTTATTTTAAAAAGTCCTGTGCAAACTCTGCAGATTCTGTGGCCTACTGGTTCCAAGGAACACAGCCCATCTCTCAGCATTACAATCAAGCAAAGTCCCTTCCTGTTGGCCGGGCACAGGAAGGTCACAATGACAGTCACACGACTGCCAGGCCGAAGGGTGAAAACCTGACGCTTTAAAGTTCCCACTGCAGTACAGGCGAGGGAGAGAGAGCTCAGCCAGGTGGAAAGAAGCCAGAGGTGGCACCTGAAATACTCAGTTTAGAAACAATCCAACTCAAACCTGCAAGAAAGGTGTGCACAGAATTACATTCACACACACACCACATCACTACTTCAACACACACTAAAAAAAAAAAATCCTCCTCAGTGCAGCAGACAGTGAAAATACTGTCACTGTTACATATCAGCAGGCTAATTCCATAAATATTTTTATCTCTACAACATATGGAGCCAAGATAGAAGACAGTCATCATATTAAGAGAAGCCAGCGTGTGTCCACATGGACGTCAGATGCTACAGATGTTATTTCAAAGCATCTGGTGAATGCAAGAGCAGTATTGTTCTTCATCAAAACATCTAATGGCCTCAAAGATTACTATTTGTTTTACTGTTTATTCACATGATATTCATTGCGAACAGGAAGAAATGAAACCAAGCTGTTCCCTAGCAACGTAATGACTTGTGAGCATGGATGGAGCATGTTAATGTACGCACACTCACAGTGGTGCTGGTATCTAGAACATCAGGAGGAGCAAGAAAGGAGTTGTCTTTTAAACATACTGCCTCAACATGCAAATGTTTATGATTCTTCAGGACCAGCCTCCGTGAATTATCCCCTCTGAACTTGACAGAACCTGTCTGTGTGAACGTCAAAGCTACGGTGGCCCTGAAGGTCACCTGCACCAACAGTTCATGATCACAAAAAGGATTTCAATGATGCAAAATTCAAATTACAAATGAATTACATCTCAAAAGGTTTTGTTAGAAGCAAAATGTTTTAAAAAAACTAAAACTTTTAATTGAAAACTGAAAAATGTAATATATATTTTGTTTTTGAAAAAAAAAGATTTTTTTAAGAAATGTAGAAACATTTGACACATGATTTTATAAAAAAGAAAAATTTATCTTTGATATATTATTTTGATGCATATATTTAGTATTCAAATGTTTTTTTAAGTTCTGATCAAACTTCTTTATTTTGTGACATACTTTCAACTTTTCATGGAAAAACTGTTTTGTGAAATGTGTTTTACAATTCATGATGGATTTTTTTCTAAATTTTTGGAATGTTTTTTACAATTTGATGCTTTATTTTCAAATTCTGTGACGTTTGAAAGTACCATGATGGATCATTGACTTTTGAAACAGTTTTTGCAGTTGATATTGATATATGTTTTGATTTATATAATTTTTTTCACGTTATGAAAGATGTATTAGTTTTCAAAAATACTGTTTTGCATGCCTAGAGATACATTTACAATTTCAAATAGACTTTTGTTTTCATTTAAGAACTATCACTCCTTGCTTTTATTAAAAAAGTTTGTGTTCTGAGAAAAGGTTTCATTTTAGTGAAATATTTTCATATTCCATGGAACACTTTATAAAGTGGAATACCTTTGGTAACGCGTCTAACGACTGTAACATTTTCATCGTACTCATGAAATGTCAGAGCAGTTGACCTGCAGGATCATCTGACAAGGCAACCAAGGTGAAGCAAATTTCAATCACAATAGCAACAATGGGTAAACAGCATTGACAATGATTAATTTAAACAGAAAATTTTAAAAATCATCTGCTTTCCATGAAGGGGGCACAATGATGGAGTCACAAACGACTGCTGGCTGCTGTATTTTTCAGGCCGTTGCTCTGAGAGCTCAACAATAGAGTTAAATCAGTACTGGCTGTATTTTCTCTAAATAGAAAGGAGGATTGTAATATTACAGTGGCAAATCTGTAGGAGAATTAAAGAGCTGACTCAAACCTTTAGAACAAAAGGGACTGTGTTTGTGGCTTGTGCTGTAAATACGATTTGGTGAGACACAACAACAGTGGCAGCAACATAAGTACTAGATAGAGATCATGCTGTATATAATGTGTACCATCGTTAGAAGTGATATCCGAGTCCCTGTTGATGAATCAAAGCTTCAACATGACATTTTCTTTCCTGCTCTTTTTGAACCTTGTGAAATACAGAACCTGCGTGTGTTGGAAATCTGTGGTCTGAGTGAAGGTGTGGCTGGGTTTTAAATGCATCAGGCAGCTGTTTGCCTATGGTGATACATTCCTGCTCCTCCAATTAGATTATTTCTAGAGGTAAACACTGGAAAGCGTGATGCATTAATGTTGGCCTGACTGAGGCTACAAGTAAAAGTAGGAGTCGAAAACTCAAAAAATGATACTCACCACATAAGTTGATCCATTTTCTCCCGAACGAACCTCCGTCTCAGGGATGGAAAAATGCATTTTAAAAAGCGGCACTGCAGTCAGATGTCCGTAGAGTGGTCTTTGAACGCCACCACCACCAGAGCTCAGGATGGAGGAGAAGACACCACAGTTTGTCCACAAAGTCCAGCACTGCAGTGACTGTCGGAGGAGGAGGGGGCTCTCACACGGTTCATTCACTGGGTTGTCAGTCCGGGGAAAGCGGTGCCAGGCTGAATGAGACTGCCGACGACTTTACAATCTGCCAGATAACTCATGAACCAACTAGCATTCAAATAAAACTTCTCCCACGTCAGTGTCAAACTTTTCTGACTGCCGTCCCCGCAGCAGCCATGTTGCAAGTGTCAATTAATTACACCTTCACTACAGGCGTTAAAACGTCCTTTTCATTCACTTTTGAGTTAAAATGAAGCAACTTAAATCCACCTACTGTTGCATTTGAGTCTCAGCGTACACAGGTAACTTCGTTCATTAGCGTAAACAGATGAAGTTTCCAGGATAAAAGGTGCAGTTGCTTCTTGCAAACAACACAGCGTCGCAGATCCCTTGGCAAACCTTTCGGAATAAAAAAGAACACAGACACACTTGTGTCGGTTCTGCTTGGTTAATACTGCCTCCTGAGTTTTCTGGAGGAAAAAAATACAAAGCGACGGATGGAAGTCATAGATAAAATGTGATAGAAATGACGGAGGGAAGAAGGGAGATGCATCCGCGCCGTCAAACCTTCCTGTGTTCACTGTGTCTGCTGGCCTAACAAGAGGCATTGCAACAATCCCTGTGGGACAAACCATTTTACTGTGTAGCGGGGGTGCTTGACTCCTATCAGTTGAGAATAATGACAAAAACCAGGAAGTCCAAGGTCTATATTTTCCAAATTTCAATTAAGTAACATTTTTTGAATTATCATGTGCCACACAACTATATTTACTAATCATTTGTATGTTGTAAAATTAATAGAGCTTGAAGCCACCCCCTTTTTGGTGCAACCCAACGTGTCAGTGAAAGCGTAGTCAAAATTTATTAGCGACGAAAGCTGCGTCCAAATTTCATGAACACCACGAAAAATCTGATAAAAACATGACTTTTTTTTAACCACGAAAACAACTTTATTGGTGGAATCCACTCATTAAAATGTTATACAAGACAGAGAAAATGTTCCACAAGTTTGAGGGCTGTATGCAGAGTGTATTTCATTAAGCATTACCAGCAAAAATAGTTAGTCTGAGATATAACTTATTCCGTCCAAATACTAGCTTTTCAAAATCAATCTTTGTTGAGTTCTCTCTCCATGAAAAAACGAGATACTCCACGCACTCAGCTTGATTTTGTGATTATGCGTAAAGGCAGCGCAGCATTGAGGTTTGACATTTTGAGTGTTGTGTTTTTTAGCAACTTCCAGTCACATGTTGTCTTCAACTGGATCATATGACTTCAGTCGATGAAAATGAAAGCTGGGTACAGCCAGCTGAAACCTGTGCTGCTTATTTCGGTCTTCAGTCTCTGTTTTTACGAAAGTTTTCAGCAGACACTGCCGCAGGTAAGCCTTTAATATGTCACGTCGACAACTGTAACCTTTCCGTTGAACACTGCATCCACTATTGGCTTAGAAACGACGTTGTTCTGATCATTGTAGATACAACATTTGCCGGAAATGCTGTTGTTTACATTGTTTACCTGACCCTGTTTTGGTGTCTGATGTCAGGTATGTGAGCGCTGTGGCGGGTCTGTCCGAAATGGCTCTGCAGTTGAACAGTTTTGTGCCTCAGCTGGTCTTACCCGCGGGCGATGTTGCTTCACGAACAACACAACTGGCCCTGAACGCATCATCGGGTAGGTCTTCGATGATGCCTTCATGGCAAAATGTGAATATACAGACAAGGTGACCATAATATAACAACCGTTTTATACAGTCTATGCTAAAATCCTCAAAAAAGAGTCCCCATACCCGACTTCTTGGAGATCCTGCAAAAATACCCATAAACACTGAAAGGCGACAAAGTAGCTTCATTACCCAAACACTTACTTTTATGACTCTTTTTCTGTTTGAAGTGAAAATATTGTATCATGACTTTTTTTCTCAAATTTTTGGCTTTGTATCTCAACTAGTCGACTTTTTATCCCCGATTTCTGTTTTTTTTTTTCTAATAGTATCTCAAAATGTTGATTTATTCCAAAGTCTTGTCTTTTATCTCTCAAATTCAACTTTTTTATCCAAATATTCTGATCTTTTATTTTGGACTTTTGACATTTATATAAACTTTGAATTTGATCTAAAAATTTTCACTTTTTCATTTCAAAGTCTTGAGTTTTCATCTCAAAATTTTGACTTCATATGGACCAATAAAAATTCTACACACCAGTCACAACCACAATAAAAAATAGGGGACAAAGAGGGTTACTATGTATCTGCAGTATGTCTGTGAAAGTGTATTTCCACTGCAGTATTTTCTGTCTGAGAACGCAGCGCAAGCAGTCAGTGCATGTTTTCCTGCATACTCAACTTCTTGACAGGTTGGTGCATCAGAATAATGCCAGTAGCCCAGTGCAACACTTGATTATGAATATCAATGGTGTCTGTAGAACAAGCTGAGAATTCCCCAAATTTTGGGAAATTTATGAAATCCCCCTGTACATAATTTTATGATCAAAAAGGAGGACATGTCTGGGCAAAAGAGGATGTTTGGTCACCCTATGTAAAGAAACAGATATTTATATACTCATTTTACTTTCATTTAAGGTCAACATTTACCAAGAACAAAGCACTTAACAGTACACCGGATGCTTCCACTGAAAGCAGAAATTAGGTACCTATAATAAGAAGAAGTAAAGTTGACAGTGTCAGAATCACTTGTTCTGTTTTTTAATCTTTTATGACATGTTATAAAGCTGATACTACAAAGACGCAGCGAGAAATGGCCTGCTTTTGTTAACAATTTGTCTTTTTGTGTGTTTTCAGTTTGGATCTGTCCAATTGTTCATTGACTCACGTGGAGGATCTGCAGGAAGCCTCACAGGCAATGATGATGTATGATTTTTACACCTTCACAAAAAATATAGAAGATAACTGCTTGATAACTGGGATCTACCCATCTCTCTCTGCAGCTTTATCTCTGTATAAGTATTATCTGTTGATAAATAAACAAAAATCTCTTTCAGAGACCTCTCACTCAATCCTATCATCAACATCAGTGATACCATTTTTCAAGGATTCATTGAGCTCAAGTATCTGTAAGTGAATAACATAAAGTAAGATAGCTTTCTGTAAAGTAAGTTTATTTTCCCTTAACTCCCACTTTTCTTTCACCACAGGATTTTACCAGAACAGATAGCTTGTCCTGGAGGCAACATCTCCTGGGAAAAAGTCGAAGTGAAAGAGGGAAATCGTGTTTGTGAAAGCCAGAGAGATATGTGCAACCAGACAGGACAGCTGTGTGAGTTTCTATTTTGGCATAAACCTCTATTTCAGTGGCTTTCTGGTACATCTATTTATTTGGTAATTGTTGACAACCCACAGCCGTTGAATGCCCAGAGAACTCCCTTTGCAGCCCCTATGGTCCTGGCTTTTTCGAGTGCAGCTGTGTCGACAACTACCATGGATACAAGTGTCTCAGAGAGGTTAGATAAACCTAAAACTTTATTTTGTCTTTTTTTATCACTGAGTGTAGTATTGGTGCTCATAGATGTTTTATATTTTGATTTTCTTGACCAATAGGGAGAGTTCCCGGCTCTGCAGGTGTTTGGGCCTCTTGGAGCATCCACAGTTGTGCTCTCTCTCCTGCTGTGGGTCACCCAGAGGCGCAAGGTGAAGCCGCTCTGAGGCTGGACTGCAGTTGTTTTTTATCTGCAATGATCTCCGGAGCCAAAGCTGACTGTTCTAAAGGGAAAACTGATGCAACATAAATTTTATTTTACTCCTTGTATGGAGTAGCCATATTTTATCAAGGGACAACCGAAATGACTGCAGTGTCACCGCACATTTAGAAAAAGGATTTAAATATTTCAGTCACATTTTAAACTACTATGATTTAGAGGGAGAGAGAATAATGAATAAGCGATGTTTCAGATGATTATTTGGATTTGCTCACTGTGCCAAAAAATGACGGTTAATGTGTTTTTAAAAAGGTACAGTTTTGAAAATTGTTTACAGCATGTTGAACATGTATAGGTCTCCATCAAAGAAAAGCTTTTTATGAATCATGATGGAAGCCACTGAAATTTTAAGTCTGACTAAAGTAAGGTTTCATTTATAGTATTAAGTTATTTTCAAAAAATGAAAAAAAAAAACATGATAGTGACTGGAACTGTGGCAATATTTGTAGTCATCACCTGCTGTTACATTCTTATTTTCACACTCCACAGTCTGCAATAATGTAAGAATCTTTCTGTTTCTTCAATTGATGGTCGCACAAGGTAAATTTGGAAACATCTTCATCTCGATGTGTATTTTCTGATGCCTTCTGATGATATACAGGGAAAAGATTCAATATGTAACCAAAACAACACACATTGCTTTGCTTGATAAATCTTCAGTCCTGCTGAACCAGTAGACTAAATACATTCATAACTGATGCATGGAATACTGACAACCCATGTTCATGAAATGCTGCTGTTGTCTGCTTTTTTTTCTCTCTTGTGTTATAATTGTGCCAAAATGAAATTTAAAGCATGCATGTATTATCTGTTGACTTTGCTGAACATGACAATAAATGATCTTTGAGCCGTTTTGCCAAATGATGGTGTACTACCTGTCTTACACTGAGTTTAGCCCATTCAGTGAATAAGAACATTGAAAACTTAACCCAACTACAGGAAATAATTTTTGAAGACCTTCTTCTTGATCTTCTTGATATTAAAATAAGCAGACCTACCCTCTTCAAAACCCGCCTCCAAACTTATGAAATCCCAATAATTTAAAGACACATGGACGCAGTTTAAAAAGCGTATGCCATTTCAGATAGATATTTATTGCATGCTAAAAGCACGGTTATTTTGTGTTTTGTGCAGGCATTTAAGTGCACATACTCCTCCAGCGAAACACAAAAACAGTCTCCAGGTTCGAGGGGTCGTTCACTGGTCCACGTTTTTCACTCGCAGCACCACAGGGACTGAAGTGCAGGGGATCATCCCCAGGTCTGTGATGACAAGATCCACAAAATCAGGCGGCGTCACATCGTACACCAGGTTCAGCAGGCCAAGAGAGGGCACCTGCTGCCAGTGCTCTAGCTGGGTTTTTCCTTTCCGGGTCACGATGAGGTCATCGGGGTCATCTGGAAGAAAGAGAAAGTTAACATGATCCTGAGGGAGATTAAGAGGAAAGCTTCTTTATTAGAATGACAATCTATCTTTCTTACCTAGTTCATTGGACACAAAGGAGTCTGTCTGCACCCTCTCGCAAAACTTGTAGGTCTCACAACACACCAGCACAGGCACATTAAAGGCTTTGGCCACGAGAGCTATTTGTGACGTCCCCACTCGAGACATGACATAACCATTGGCTAGCAGCGCATGAGCACCAAGGAACACCTTCGATACCTATGATACCACATTGAACGCATTACTGCAATGCTGACAACACAAATTACAATGTAGTTTTTGGCTGCTTCTTTAGGGAAAAAAATACCTCCTGAAGGATGTAGGAGACAGCTGAGATAAGGACGTAGGTGCAGCTGATGCCTCTCTGGACCAGACGTCTCAGAGCCTCCCGGCCCTCCAGCCGAGGTCTGCTGTCCACCACGATCACACGGAACTTCCTTTTCTTCTCAAAGGCCTCGCACAGGATGTGGTTCACCAGTGATGAGCTGGGGAGACGAGGATTGAAGCACAGATGAAAACAGGAGTGGGAGGAAGTTTGGAGACAAGAAGAGAAAGCTCTAACAGTGGCAGAAACTCATCCTAAACTAAAAGAGGAAATATGAGAGAGTAAAATCACTGTTACTGACTTACCATCCATAAACTAAGATGACATCCCCATCGCTGATCTTTTCAATGGAGTACTTGGCGATAGCTTTAGCAGCAAGGACAATTTTCTCATTAATGTAGCACTCGATGCAGTCCAACAATTTGCTTTTTGCCTAAGCAGGAAAGGATAAAGTGGATAAGGTGCATGAGGGAGGGTTTAGATCCCAACAAAAACAATCCAATCACTGAATGAATAATTAGTCAGCTTTACCTCTTCTTCTTTGCACTGACTGGGAATATTGGAGATCTCTTTCTTGACGTATTTAATTGCATTACCCATGCTGGCTGAGAGAGGGCGACATTGATTCAAAAAGCTGCAAGAAAAATAAAATAAGCAGAATCAAATATGAGTTTTGCAGCCAAATTTCTTGGATTATGTCCTAAATCAAGTGACTAATTAGGTAAACAGGATGTAATGGAAGTTTTCAGCGAAGTACAAAGACAGCGAACAAGAAATGAGATTTTTGTACCTGATATAAGGTTTGAGTTTGTTGACCAAGTCTCTCGAAAGCTCCTCATTTGGAGGCGTGGTGTAGTCCCTTATTACCTGTGGAGGAAAAAGGTAGGTTAAGCAAAGGTAGACAGCCTGGTAATACCACAAGTGAGTCCAGGAGTCTTATAACTTGAAACTTGTGTAGTGGGTTGTATTGCACACTTGATGAAGCCATGAGCAAAATTTTTGCCGTTTGTTTTAAAAATGAAGATTGTAAACAAAGCTTGGCCAGTTGGGTTGCAAAGCCATTGGTTCATAATAAAGTAATTTGTACCTGTTTGAAGGCATGAAGCAGGGCAACAGAGCGAGCGTTTGATCCTGCAACAATTCCCTGTGAATACTGAAGACCCAGTTGCACTATAGCAGGATGAATCACTGTGGAAGGAATGCTGCAACAGAGAGAAACAGCCCGTTCATTATCATCAGTGTGAACAAACTACACAGATCAATCTCAAAGCAGCCGGAGCAAACACAATCTGTTCACTGCAGTATGATGTCAAGTTACCCAAGCTGCTGTGTGAGAGGGGCTTTGCGACTGTACTGGTGGAGGTGTGAGAACAGGCTGACTTTATAACCATAGTCCGACCGGAGAGGAATCTGTAAAAAAGCAGATAAAAATGAAGAAGTTTCTACAAAATTACAGGAACATTTTAGTGTTGGTTTCATTTCCAAACACAAACAGCAGGATTCAATTTCAAAACAAGCACAACAAGCAAATCACAGCATCTACTGATGGATTTACTCTTTCTGAACTGACTGAACATTCAGAAAAGGTTCCCCCTTCAGTTATTTAGTTGTATTTCAGCTAAAGTTAAACACAAATCAAAAGCAGACATGTGAATGGCACGCATTTAGGAGAGTTGGACCTTGGTGTTTTCAGCAGCTGTGCACTCTGGTGTCTGAAAGAAATATCAGGCATGAGCACATGCTGGACAGATTCACAGTCAATTAGCCAAAAATGTGCCCGATCAGTCCCAAGTTAGTTTGTGTTATTTCCTGAGACACTCAGCACACATTCCTTCTTGTTTATGTATTTTCTTCTATCAACTGTTTACAGTGAATTAAAGGTTATGGATTTATATCAACAAAAAAAGAGGATTTTTTTTGTTGGTTATTGATATCGAAAAGGTGGACTTTTATATCTTCACATTGTAATTTCCACATCAAGTGAAACATTCCATGCTCGAATTTGGATGATAATCCGTTTTAGCTTGTCCCAAATGCAACATCTAAAAATTAGCAAAATATTTCCTCTGGTCAACCAAAGAAAGGATTTAAAACACAGAATTGTCCAACTTTAGAAAAGTATATTCATCAGGACACTCAAAGATTGGTTGACGCTCCTTTATGGTATTTCAATCTGCCAAGACTTAGTTTGTTCAAGAGTGAAACCCTCCAGTGTACGTGCTCTTCAAGTTTGATGTGCGGCATGTGATAGTTTTGTCAGTTCAAGCAGAATCAGACTTAAATTATTCCTTCAGATTTTGGAGATGACACATGTTGTAGCATACCTGTTGTCTTTCCAATTTCTTTGCCAGTTTCCTTAAAACCTCAGGGTTGTCAGCCTGGACATTTTCTGGGATCCTCTTTACCACTAGAAAAGCACAAAGAGTTACTTTCCGCTCTAAATATCACTCTGTGCAAGATTTTTTTTTTTTTCATTACCTGGCTGCAGCTCACTCGGTGGGGCTTTAGGTTTCCCCGTGGCAACTGGCTGTCCAGCATCTCCCTTCTTGCCCTGTTTGGACGCTCTCTCAGCGTCCTGCCGAGCTCTCCTCTCAGCTTTTAACTCTGCTTTGCTCTTTGCAGGTTTATCTGCTGGAGCGTGACCTTCTGATGCAGGCACAGAAACTGGAGCAGGCACTGCTGGAGAAGCTGAGAAAGAGCAGGGTCAGAGTTATTGATCACAGCTAAGAGAGGAATGCGTACATAACCCAGCTATATAGAAACAACACTCACCTTTTTGTGCTGGAGGCTGTGGTGTTGGCTGGGGTGCTGAAGAATCTGAACTGACATGCTTCTTTTCTTTCCCACCTTCCGGAGCAGCCTTGTCTTCTTTCTTCTCTTTGTGTTTCTTCTGCTGTTTCTTCTCTTTCCTCAGTCGCTGTTTTTCTTCTTTGGTCAGCTCTTTGCCTTCAATCTGAAAATAATAATATCTAACCATTAAAAGCTGTGACAAAAACTGTGGTAATGAGTCACTGCTCTCCCTGGCCAAAATGCTACCAATAATCTGTTAGAAGTACCTGATTCTTTAGACAATCATCTTCCAAGAATCACATGTAGAGAACAATTTCTCAGTTGAGCAATTATTCAGGTCAGAGGTAAAGTTTACAGCACTGATCTCTCCCAAAAGAGTGAGCCCTGATATCCAGGTGTATTGCACTTCTAAAACAGTCATTGGCCACGCCTATACAGAGTTTGAGTTTATCTAAACACCCGCATATGATTGGCCATCCACTATGACTGACAAAGCCATCTCAACCCATCGCTTTCGTCAGACTTCAAGGGGATCTACTATACATGTGTGAGTGTGTGTGTGTCTTTTTTGGGTATGCAGCTGAGTGAGAATGATTTGGAAAAAAGAAGATGATGGATGGAGGCTGTAGCCAGAGCTACCTGTCAAAAAGCTACAGATCAACCTTGAGGTTGAGCACAGAGCACACAGGCAACATAAGACTGGTCAAAATGCTGAGCTGAACTCACAAAGTTTACATAACAGAATATAAAATAAATAAAATAGTATGTAGTAGCAATAAAGAAGACCTAGTTGCACTATATTAATAAAATATATAGTAGTATTTGCCATATTATTTCTTTATAATGAAAAAAATAGTATGACAAATCATTATTAAGGTATTGTGCAAATGTGCATACAGTTTTTGTTTGTATGTTCATGTCCATCTATGTGAGGAAACAAACAGCAACAACAGCATAAGAACTCTGAATTAATCTTTATCTTACTCTCATATGCTTAAAACAGAAATCCATATTTATAGATCACACAGAAATATAAATTTATGATCAGGTAGCTGACCGAAATTGCCATTAAGTAAATGTAAAAATTTAGTGTTTCATGTAAGTATTGACAAAAAACTGAAATAAAAGTCACTTCTTTTGCAATAATAATTTTAAAAAACTCACAAAGAATGGTATAAGAGTTCAGAGTACAATAAAAAGGACGGATAAGTCAATAACTCCATCTTAAACTGTGAAACAAGCAGGCAGACTGTGTCACCTCTTGAGAAAAGAAAATACTAACCTTGGCTCGTTCGATTTCATCTGTCTTGCAGGCTCCCTCTGTAAAAGAAGACAAAACAGGGTCACATGCAGCAGCACAGACAGGAGCAGCCTTCAGTGAAGCTGATGTTGTCAGCGCAACACACCAGACTTGCATCATGCCAAAGAAACCAGTCTAAAGACCTCTGGGCTCACACAATCTGTCCAGCAGTTAAACAGCCAATACCAGCTTTGTGTCTCTTTCTGATAATTCTAAAAAACACAGAAAAAAGATGATGCAATAAAACGCGATGTAAAGCCTTTTAGTCTGGCGTGTATCTCCCTGCTTAGCAACATTAGCATGACGAGAAATAATGTAAATAAAAAGTCAGATTCACAGTCAGCTCAAAGGTCGTAAGAAGAGGGAGAAGTCCTGGCCCTTAGCAGAAAAGGAGAGCAATCAAATTACCTGTACACAGATTAAAAGTCCAGCTGTTAACTCTGAGAGCTCACCTGTGTCTCCACTGTCAGCCATGTTTACGCTGCCGCTTCACTTCCGTCTTCTGCCACAGAAACTACTGTCCGAGAAAACGTACAATTCCCCCTGGTGGTCAAATCATGATGTCAACTATTAGCACCGAAGGCGTTTACATACAGTCAATGGTTTACATCAGTCAGATTATTTTTGCTTCGACACATACTCCAATTTTTATGTGCTTTGGAAGAATTTCTGAGTCAAGGTGACGCAGTTTCACGATTGTGGGATAGTGAGTTATTTGTGAGAAATATAGTGATATAGTATGTTGTGAGTTATTCCTTTTCTCTATAACAGGAATTTTATAGCTCAGCGCCTTTTAATCCTCGAAATGCTGCTCTATTTAATTCAATTTAATTTTATTTAATATAATTTAATATAATTTTATTTTATTTTATTTTATTTTATTTTATTTTATTCTACTTATGTACAGTATCACAGGCAGGATCTCATCTGCCAATTGCACTGGGTGTTTTGAAATTAGAATAATGTCCAACAGGGAGGGGAGAGGGGCCCACAGATCCACACCCTTTAAATCTGAGCTATTAACCCCTTATGAACAATGTTTTGTAAATTTAAGAACATTAACGTTTACATTTCAGTGGTTTTTAGAGTAATTCAGGTGATCCAAGCCAGAAGCTCATTCTATTAATGTTCACAAATTTGAAGATTGGGAAACAACATATTTTTAAAGATTTACTGACCTCCTTCTGGCAGAAATTTTCAAAAATGGATGTGCATGTGAAGTGGGTGTGCAGGCTTTCATTTTTTATGTGTTAAAGAAATACTGTCTTGTTGACATATAGCAGTGGAAAAATGTTGTGGAGCATATGTTAACCTATTAGTTTTCATGGTGGGAATCATGGATCTTTTTAGACCTGTGGAACACAAAGTGTAGATTCTCTTAAAATTTGATATTAATTCAAACCAGAGTCAAACACTGTAACTTTTAACTCAACAGTCTGTTTTTGCTGTTAGCTACACTGTTTGTGATTTTGTGATAAAAAATATGAATTTCTGTATTTCCAAAATGTGCAATATAGACACATTTTTCTTTGCTATATAAGATATGTGCATCTAATTCTGGGTGTTTACAGATATATGCATCAAATGATTGAATAGATAGAAAAGATGAATAATGAAGAAGGTATAAAGCTGCTGGCTGTGAAATGAGCCCAGAGTCTGAAACTTAGTGAGAGGAGAAATCATGTTTGACTGCCACTGGTAAGAATGACTTCAAGTGAATAGTAGATAATGAATGAAGTAAAAAAATAAAAATAAAAAAAAAAGTTAGATGAATGTATGGAACATGATTCTTGAGGAGGTATGCGTCTAACAGATGAAATACATGCTGAGTTGAAATAAAACTGTTTAAGTTTTACATCAGTATATTATAGGAGTGATATCCAGAGTGCAACAATTTCGCAGGGTTATACTTGCTGTGCTGTTACAGAGGATTTTTAGAACATAAATTCCATCAATTCCATGGTTCAATGAATTAAGACATTAATCTGCATACTTGAGAGGTGAACAATATATCAGACTAGAGATGTGGCTGTAGCAGTGAGGACAAAGAACAAAGATGGTCTTTTTAATTGGGCTGTATTTTGCTGAATGTGGTTTAAGTACAAACATATATCAAACCTTCTTTTGCAAAACATTACATACTTTCATAATCAGCTTAGAAGTACAGTTTCATCAGAGCAATAGTTAGTACAAATAAGTAAACTTTATGTTAGACACCATAAAGGATCGATATATACTAGATGGAGCAGTAGAAGCAAATTTGACTTACAGGATTTGAATGTTAGACTGGTTTGAATTTCTCTAACATTCATAATAATCTTTAATCACCACTTTTATTTTTCACAAGCTTTTATTCGCTCATTTAAACCTACAAAATAAATCTGGACATGATGTTTTCAACACTAAACTTGTTCATAGAATGGACAGTTCATGACACCTGTGAAGTACGCAGCCTCTGAGTCTTTGCCTCCACGCTGGTGTCTGCTGACTGAATTCACGACGCAGTAGCTGGTTGAAGGGGACCAAACCTCACAGAAACACCTGACTTGGTTCCGTTTGACCAGCCACAGCAAGGCGTGTTGTATCAGCGAGACAGAGAGAGAGGAGAAGAGGAAGAGGAGGAGGAGGAGGAGAAGGAGGGGGAAGAGGATACAGAGGAGGAAATGAAGGAGTGGAAATAGAAGTTAGACATCATCATCTTCTGGAGCAGCTATGTCCTCTTACCTGATGAAACACAGAGAGAGAAATATCATCAGTGACTCACTCAACACATACTCTGCATAGTTACAGCACAGCAGCAAGCGTCGCCATGTTACCGAGCAGACAGTTCCTATTTAGAGACCTGGGAACCCTGACAGCCGGTGACATCGCCCTACTTCATCCAAATCCGGCCTTACAGGAGCGAAACCTTCACCCTCACTGACAGCTACCTCCCCCCTCTCCCCTTCCTCCCCTCTTCTCTTCCTTTTTGAGGGTCCTGTGGGTGCTATAATGGGTGACAGCTGTGCTCTGTCAATCCCCCTTCACTGTCAGCCGGCCGTGGGGCAGGGCAGGAATTTTTTTCAAGAAGTCCCTGAGAGCTGATGAGCAGCTCAGGGAGTAATGCTAAACTGCACACGTGCCTGAGCTGGAGGAGAGGGAGTGGGGGCCTTCACCTGTTGTCCTCACACACGCACACACGCACACACAAGAGTCAAACACACTTATACACACATGAACCCTGACCTCCCCCTCCCATGTCATAAAACAGACAAAAGTCACGATTTCTTGAATAAAAGATAAAGTCAAACTCTGTGTCTCCTTTTCTTCCTGATGGGGTTGATGCTCTTGTCCCCTTGAAACCACACACTTCCTTACATTCCATAAGTGGTGTATTAATATGGGGATATAAGGAAGCATGTCCTCACAAGGGGCAACAACTGGATGTAACGCTCCATCTGGGCACAAAGCAGCCTTTCATAGTCACACAGATGCAGAGAAGCAGGGGAAAAAAAACGACTTAACTGTACTTAACTGTGACACAGGGTGAGGAGAAGGGATGGCGGGAAAAGTCTTATCAGAAAATAAAAGTTTTGTGTTAAAAAGATAAAGTATTTAAGGTTTTTGTCTTCTAATACCTGCAAATAAAATATAAACTCACAAAAAAATGTTAAAAAACACTGTTTAAGCTGACAGCAACTTCTAATCAAATGATGGCGATAACTCTGACATTTCTGTGTGATGATGCTAAGCTCCCTCATGTTAAAACAACTGCAGAAGATGAGGCAGATTCTGACTCCCAGCACACTAAGGTCATATATCTAAACAAAAAGCCATATCCAGAATGAAAAAGTCAAAAAAGAAGGGATAAATGTGATAAACACAAGCTTTCAAAATCTTAACTCACCTTCTTCTTCTTTGTTGTGTCTCCTGTCTCCAGCCTCTGCTCTGGCTCTGATTTCCCTGATGAATCTAACCCTTATTCTGTCGACCAAATGGTCTTAAAAAGCCTGATGGGAGCATGTCAGATCAATAAAATTATCCTGATTCTTTCCTGTATCACACCTCGGCTTCCCCCTCACCTGTCCAAGGTGTCAGTCTTCTCCACATTCGGCCCAGGCCGCCATAAAACTGGCAGAAACTTTTGACAACTGGTTCGACACCTGATTTTTCTCACATGGTGGTGAAAATCAGGGGAGAAGATGTCTGAAACTAAAGCCAGTTAGTTGATGAGAAATGCTAACATTGTCTAAAAAGAGTAGTTTGAAGGACAAAAGTGTTTTTTTAAAGGAGCCTAGCCAAAAAACATCCTAGATCTTTGGAGATCTGGACTCCTCGGCCCTCTAACTGTCCCTCTCCTCCCACCTCAGCCCTCCTGCCTGCGATCAACCGTCTTCCTCCGTTTCTGACCCAGTGGATTGTGCCCACAGCAGGCCTTGCACAGCGGCCTTTTCTATCCCGCCCCAGGAGCGCCCCCCTCCAAAGCGGCCTCCCACCTGTTGGTGTCCTTTAGAAGCCCGGGCCTCTCCTGCGCCTCCTGTCCAGCCCAATCAGGGCCCTGACAGGGGGGAGCCAGCCTGTGAAATCAAACCTCTCAGCTGTTCACACTGGGCTCGAGACACCCTACACCGCTGCCGTTCCTCTGTTCAACCCCCTCCCTAACAGCCCCACCACAACCCCACCCTGCATGTATTTAACACCGAATGTCAATGGCTGCTTCTGGGAGTGAAAAAAAGAGAGGGATACAGGGAAACAAGGAAGCAACTGCATGGTGGGCAGGTTTTATTGGGGTTTGGGGTACAGTGGAGCAGCAGTTACTGCAGGCCACGAGTCACAGCTGAAGACAAGGCTCAGTTTCATCCTAGTTCAGTTTCTATGGCTCACTTTAATGTAATTGTATTGAAAACGTGACAATGACAAACCCCACTTTAATGTGTCATCAGGATGTCCTCAGGTGGTTTCTCTTGGAAGAAACCCAAAGAAACCAATCAGCCACCTGAAATGTAAACCTCTATTAATGAAGCCCTGTCAATGATATATGAGGAGTGTGAAAATGTTATAGGGGTGTTCGTGTGGCCCTTTAAAACTCAAGCAATAAATCCACCAGTGGACACAAGGTGACCATCCAGCCGCCATGACGCTTAGAAGACAACAAAGGATGGAGGATTTGATCTGTGTTTGAAAGGAAACACAAACAAAGACAATCAAACCTGTCAAGAAAGGAGTCGGCAATCAAATTCAAGCTTTTGAGCAAGTTCTCATCAGCTGTTTTGTCTCTGAGAAGCAGATTTCTCTCATTTTACAAGCTAATATTATCTTGCCAGTGATCATAAAGAGCCTGTAGATCCTTATATGACTGTTCTGGAGCATCTGTGCGACCACACAGTGACCAATACTGCAGAGGCTCGAGCTCAGGGGTTCATTTTCCTCTGCTGCAAGCACAAGCCGCTCTGTAAGGTCAACACCTGTGTTCTAAAATCAGCGCAGGGTTGGGTGTGATAGGAACCCGGGCCTCATTCACAGAAAGCTCCAGCTCAGAGAGGGGGGCTTATATTGAAACCTAATAGTCTCGCTATTTTCGAGGCACTCGCCGTCCACAAATAGCCTCCCCATCGCATCTTTTGTAGCTCCTGTTTTTTCTCTCTCCCCGCACACAGGATGTTGTTTAAATTGGACAGTTGTTCGATATTTCCCATGGCTCAGAGCCAGGGTGTATCACAAATGCAACATTTCCACTAATGTCAGCTATGCACCAAGGCCCGGCCAAATATATCTGGGTGCTGAGAATATCAGATGACTTTTGTTGTTGAGTGGATTCTGGACACAAAGACACAAAGACACAATCCTGCTGTTCATCCTGACAGCTGATCACCATCAAATATGACCCAGGATCAGCCGACAAACAGATCAGATGGAGAGTGTCTCATCTAATCATCTGTTCCTCTTTCATCATGTGGCGTGCATCATGCAAAAGATCTCAACTTACTCTATGATTCTTCTTACATCTGTCAACTCTCCTCAGTTTCATTGATTTGAGCTCCGATCATCAGTCTTGTGACACTTACAGATCTGATCATGACCATAAATATTTTTGCAAGCTTCAACTGTCAAAGTGATTCAGAATCAGGTGTAACTTCCTCTTTTTTTAAAAAGAAAAGATTTTGGTTCAATATATAGTATCATTATATAAAAATTGGATTTGTCATCACACAGTATAAAAGTATGTCATGCATTATGATGCTGTCGGATAAAACAATACAGTATTACATGATACAGGCACATAACCAAAAGAATATCGCAACAAGATATTAAATGACAACACAAGGCACAACAACACAATACAACAAAACACTGCGCTACAAGATATGATACAATACAATGCAGCACTACAGGGCAGGTTTTCATACAATAAGACACGATATGACATGAAGTGATGAGATACAATAATACACAACATTACAAAGTATGATCGAATACAGCATTTCAGGAAAAGACATGAAAAGACATAACACCACAAAATAAAACACAACACAAAAAGACACAATTGTATACGACACAACACAACATAAAAATGATGTGACTGGACACGACACAACAAACTGCAACACATTCAGATATGATTAAAAAAAAACACAACACCACAAGACAAGAAAAGATTGGACAACAAGATAAAAAAGAATGGGACAGGACAAGACGCAACATGACAAGACAAGATGTAAAACCTTACTTTGTGATACATTGCCATGAACCAATGTGTAAAAATATGCTAACACTGGGAAAATGTGATACGTCTCAATACAGTACCATATTATATATGTTTGATTTGATACGAAGAAAGTATGATTTGACATTGTAGTACATTACTGTTTTCTAATGTGTTATTGTTATAATGTGGGATGCAGGCAGTGAAAATGTAATTCAATACAATAATAGGATACAGCACAGTGTTATATTGTACTGTATGACATGACCACAATATTGAATACTGAAATTCCATAATGATAAAAAACAATCATACACCCTACCACACATTACTGCTTTATCAAGTCTTCAAACAGAATTTGCTTTAAAGTCTTTGGTTACTTCAGTCTTGTGGTGAAAGCGGAAAAAAAACACAATTGCTGAGAATAAGGATTTAACTAAACACAAGTTGTATGAACAATTTCTAACTGAAAAAAAGTTAAAGGTTTGAGTCCATTTTTCGTTCTTAAGCACAATTATTGAGCCAGAGTGGGAAGACGACAGCCCAGGCATTCAGCAGTTGTGTTGCATGTTTTATACAAATTGGGTCAGGGAGGTTATTTTTAACCCATGTTCGCATACTCATACTGGGGCCTCCGTTTGCTAATCACTTTGTTCCCCCCTCTGTCAAAACTATCTAACCCCGATGCCAATGTACCAGTTCTGCTTCTGGGGAGGTCACAACACACTTTACTTGGCAGGAGGAAATTATTTCCCTTGGGACAGCAGGTAGGAGTTAGCCCGACTAACCCCAGAGCAGTTCCTCCTGCTGTGGATAGCATGGATTTCTATTGGTATAAATAAACCTGCAGCTGACACCAGATCAGGTCAGGAGAAGGGACGACCTGGCAGATTAGGACTCTCTCTTCTGAGGAAGAAGAAGTCTGGACAGGAAGGGGAGATTTTACCTTACATTTCATTTCAAATTTTTACTTTTCAGATATTTCAACCTGATTAGATTTTTATTCCATATTTTTGAGAGTAAAAGTACGCTGCAAAAAAACAGATTTCAAGTGTTATAGATTGGCTTCTCTTCAAAGGTTATGGCTTGATAATTTGAAAGATATGTCTTTATCTGGACAGAATTAATTTTACTGCACGCCTTGGAAAAAACCAAGTCAAACTGTGTCAGCATGACCATCAATGAAACAAAACCAAAGTGAATTGAAGCTTTGAACCGATGCCTCAATGACAAAGCAACATGTAAAAGTGATCTGCTTGATCCTGACGAAGATTAAACAGACGCATGCTGCTGACTCATTACGTGCTCCGACATTAATGCCTCTCTCCGTCCTTCCCTGGGCACACCAGTTGCCCGGCCTGAGGTTGACACAGCTGTCGCAGGGAGAGCGGGTCCCGTGTGGTAGAGCAATGGAGCAGAAAGGTCAAAGGTCAGCAGCATTTAGGCTAAAAGAGGGAACAGGTGAGGGAGAGGTGAAGGCAGCTCACTCTTGTGATCCACAGAGGGGATTATGATGAATGCTTGGAGGTCATTAGATATGAGAATGAAGGACTGTAATAAACTACTTATTCTAATGACACAGATGGTGAATCTCTGTTTAGTCATTTGATTACACTCTTAAACATATATAAACAGGGGAAAAATACACAAGGAACTCGAGGGAAACTGAACAAATTATTATCTTTTCATTATTGTTTTTAACTACTAATGGTCCCAGAAAAACAACAACAACAAAGGGATTAGGGACTTATACCAATTGAGGTCACACTTTTTTTTTTACATCAAAGATGAAATCATGCTGATTTCTGTAAACACACGGCCCTCATTGGCCTCAGATCTGTTTCTTAAAGACAAAAGGTGCGACAACAGGAAACACATCCTCGACTTTTCTCACCAGTCACACAACTAGGACTTAAAAGGGCTGTAGGTGTCAACTAGAGCCTGTGTCTCTGCTAAATGGCCCAGTGTGAAGTGTGTTATGGTGAGGCATCCCAGTGAGTGACAGGTAAGACAGTTTGGGGGATCAGTGCGTGAAAAGTAGACAAGACAGATATGATTGAAAATAATATATGGAAGATACATCATGATATGTATTTGTTCTGATATGATATAATGTGACACATCACAATACAGCCTGTACTTTTAGAGAATTATAAACAAAAGTGGACTGAGGAAGTTTCATGGTATCCAAATGAAGAACTTACAACCTGACTGAAAGTGTTTACAGTCTGGGGCCCTATTTTACTGTGAACTTGGCTCAGTCTGTGCTCATCCTGCTCTGGGAACAAGTCACTTCCACACCGTCCCTGAGGAGAACCAAATGTGATTTGTGTCATTGGGTAGAGCTGAAAATGAAATGCACTTTTTTTTTCTATTGTCCTCCCTGTCACTATTAAAGAGGTCAACTTTCCATGAAAATGCCTGCAGACAATTGTTTTCTATGTCTGATGACAAAAGACTCCAAATTTTGTTTACACACAGGGTGTTTCAGCTTTCACAGTTGGTGCTGAATGCCTTTCAACAGCAAATGAGAACAAATTTTTTGACATAAGTTACCCATTGCTGAATAGGACGTGAGGTTGATTAGCCGTAAAGTATATATATAAATGTATAACATACAATAAGATACTCTAACATTGTTTAATGTATGTAGTCTTTTATAGAACACTCATTGAAATACTTTGAACCCTTGTATATTATTGGAGGATATAGCAACACTTTTCAGTTTTTGTGATATTTTCATAATTTTAGTGTGCACAGAAGTTACCAAATGTAGTTTCTTGCCCAATAAAGGATTAAGATATTTAATGGAACAACATGAAATGGTACAATAGGAGACAGGAATACTGTAAGATACAATACTGTGAGATAAGATACCACGTAGTACAATGTAGTATAATCCATTATTGGTGAGATAGTATTTGGATACTTTATTATATGGTAGGATACAGTGTTTTGGAAACAACAGGATACGATGCGATATGAATCAATACTTTATGATACAAAAGAAAACTAGATAATACTTTTTTGAAATTAAATGACTCAGTAAGAATTGATGGCACACCTCAAAATACAATAAGGTTTAAGGAGGAATGACATTGCACTCTACATCAGTGTTTTCTGTCTGCCACCTTTGAAATCCGCCGCAATCTCAGAATATGTGAAGATGTTTTCAGTGTCATAGTGGTTTCTGCTTATTTAAAAAAGCCTGTAACTGCCAAACATTACACCTTATAACTGACAAAATGTGACCTACAGCAGAGCAAAACTTGCATATTATTTTACCTTTGTATTAAAAGCTAAACATGTTATAATAATTATGAAATGCGCATGCAAAAGAAAGCATCTCTTAGGCTAAAGTGTTTTTAACTGAAGTGATGGAATGATAATATGTGGAGGTTATGTTGTGGTAAACTGAATATCTAGTTTCCTCACTGTATCATGTCCTGCCTATAACAGCTTATATTAGTGTTATATATTTGGAACACTCCGAACCGTTATGACACCTTTACTATGCCAAATAAAGGTCCATTACAGGGTGTCGGAGAAAAACGTTGTGGATTTCATGTCACATTACTCCATCCTTCATCCATCCCTCTTAGGTATGTTCAACATCACATTAAAATGCTCTCACTCATGCAGCAGTGTATGGAAAATACTTCTACATGATCCCATCTTTACCATGGCTCCTGCTGGATGAATGAATGCAGAGGAGCCTGTGGACACCCAGGGGCCTGCGGGGGTCGTCAGCCAGCTGCCCGACTCCCACCAAAAGGGGACGACAACTGCAGGAGGGGCAGCAGCAGCAGCAGAAACAGCAGCAGCAGTGACAGCAGATAAAACAGAGATGTGGGGGTTTATGGAAGCAGAGGGTGTGTGTGTGTGTGTGTTGTGGGGGGGTCATGAGCTGAATCAGCCCGCCATCTGAGGATGTTTAACTTGAGAGTCAGCGGAGATTACAATGGTCTCTGTTCAGTTCAACTAATCTGATGTCCATCTGAAAAAATGGTTCAAAGAAATGTTAATCATCCTGGTGTTCTTGCTCATATATTGACACACGCTGCTCCTGTTCACAAACTGTAGCAGCTGAAAACAGAAAGCATCAAGTGAGATCGCAAATGTTGAGCTACTCAACATACAATACTTCACTTTTACTTTCATCCCAGTTGAACTTTGACAAATAAGCCTCAAAAACATATTCTTAAGGATTAAGGTGGATCCATTTTTTATTGCTCTCTGTTTTAAAAGATGACTCTAAAGCTCCTGTGAGGAGCTTTCTAATTGTGATGTCTTTGGTGCTCTCTTTTTCTGGTTTCGTATGTTTTTCTTCTGACAAAATGCTTCCTCTTGCTTTCTTCTGGCAATCAAATTATCTTTTGCTTTGACTATTTTCTGTGGGAAGGATTAAAAAAAGCTTTGTCTCCAGCATTTTCAGTCTGTCCAACACCTACCCCCTTTTGTGGTTACAGGCATTAAACATTTCCATTTGAGAACCTTTCATCTTGATGTTGTTTCCCCTTTTAGGTCATAAAGGGCCCCAGCAGGTAATTTCAGCCTGTTGCATAATCAGTGATAGAAAGAAGAAGTAAAAATAATAAATTAATTAATAACAGGAGCTTTTAAAAGAACAATATAAGCCTGTTCTATGTCAACATGTTGAAGTGGTTTCCTTATGGTGAGATTCAGATGTTCTTACTGATATTTGGAGGACAGTTAATTTAACATTTTAACATTTATGGAAAAATACTGAAGTCACTTGTAGAAATTTGCCTCAGAAACTGTTAAAATAAACATATTTTACCCATCAAAAATATTTATGAATACTTTGGCACACATTTACTTTTGCTAGATTGTTCTGTGCTACCATAGAGACATACGCAAAAATGGCAGCCTCTGTTGAATTATGTCCTGCTAAATGCTAAAAGCTGTTACACACTTTACTTTTAATACTTGCAAAGCGCTGAAATCAGGTGGGCACCAGATAAGCTGATGTCATCACAGCCTTAACGTATTTCATAGTTTTGTCATCACTGGGAATCAGAGTGATTTTTTCTTCCAAAAATGCAGTTTGCATGCGTACAGGATGAGGTTGGATGTATCTTTTTGTATGCTGCAGAAGTTAAATTCTAAATAAATTGATTTTTTTTTTAATAACACCAAAACTGTTTTTGTATTGCAACTGGTGAAAATATGTCCAATAACAAAAAATTGACTAGACACAAAACTTGGGTTACTCTCAAACTTTTTGTCAGAGTTCAATAAGGGAGCCTATCTTACTTCTATTTATCACCTGAAGAAGTCTCAGATTATTATGATGAACCTTGCATTGACCTGACCAGCTGCAACAGTACTACTATAGTAAAATGCTGCAAATTCACTGATACATCATTACTAAAAAGCATTGTATCAAAAAAGAAATATTGTTACGTTGTTGACACAAAAAATTACTTTCAACATCATAAGATAATTTTGCTGATGAATTTGACTACATTATCTAACTTGACAGGAATATCACTTTCACTTTGAAATCTGAATTTATATTTCCTTTAACCAAATGTAATGAATAATACAAGTTAAGATGGTCTATATCAAGTGTTTCATGGTATATCTTTAGGAATGACTCTGTTGAACCCCTCACCCAGCCAGCACCTCCTCTCTTCCCCTCCATCCCCCCATGGGTGGTAACAGCTGTGGTGTCACCCCGAGTCACATGACATGGGCAGGTGGGAGAAACCTATGTGGGACATCCATCCCCCCCTTTCTTCCCTCCTATTCTCTCCCTGAATGTCAAACCTTGCACACATGAAAACACACACACATGCACACATACATTTGGACATGTACACACACAGCCTTGTCTTTTTAAGGGTGTGGTCATTTTGCATTGCTGAAATGTGCTCAGTGTTTGTAACTCAAACTGCATGTCTGATCTCTCACATTGATGAAATTCCACAGACAGAAATCTCCCTCGATCTGGTTGAGCTGCTTGTAGCTGCCATGTAAGCTGCCTGAGAGTATCTATTCATCATTAGTCTGAGGCTTTCCCTTTCTATAGAGGGGATCTGTGACTCTTCTGTCAAGACATGAAGAGGAGAGAGGCTGTCTACTTTTTAACGTTAAACTAAGACACTGTAAGGAGTTTATCTTATAATTAACATTTAAGATGAGAATTTGAGAGCGCTCCAATTTTGAGATGTAACTTTGTGTTCAAAACATTAGAAAAACACAAATGTATCTTGTACAAAATCCACAGTTTGTAAAACAAGGAATTCTTTTCTTTTTAAGGGTGAATAGACTACTAATGAACACTAACCAGGAACAGTGATTTATAAAAGTGCTGTCTGTCCTAAAAATACATGAAGTCTTAGTTTATTTAATTCAGACCCACCAGTTGACAGATGTAGCTTTGTTGCAACCATTTCATTCTAATGAATGTACAAATGTGAATTGAGGACCCTGTTTACTTATTTGATGTAAGTTAACTGTGCTTTGCAGGTAAAAGCACACCTAATATGCTTTAATAGCATCACTAACTTTACAATTAGAAACAGAAATGTCGCCCCACCATTTGCCAGTATTGCTAAAAAAGAAGCAACAGTCACAGACTATAACAACAACCAACAATGTCAACATTGATACCCTACAGAACAGTATTATTTGTTACTTCCAGTGTCCCCCATTTGCATCTTTTGTTATTTTTAGATTTCATTGTAATCTGTATTTCCATGCAGCACTTTTGAATGCATTCTCTGATATTAATGTCGCCAAATAACATCTGCAAAAGGGGTCTTTTGGCAAATTCAGGTGCATTCACATGGGTCCAAATATCAATAAATGTTCATTGTCCCCTTTTCAAACAAACAAACAAACAATTGAAAAACAAACAATCAAACAAACAAATGAATAAAAATTGAATGAAACAGCAGAAACGTCTTGGACATCTGTAAAAAACACAGATGAAAGTTGTTTTTATATTCTGTTTATCCCTAGCTGTCAAAGAACGAGCAGTGATACTTAAATCAACGTGGTTTAATTTTAATTTTAATTATAATTCAACATAATAGTGACAAAGTGGACAAATTGTAAAGATTACAGTCGAAGTTTCAATCGATTCCCTGTTCGGGTAGGAACATAATGAACGGAACCAGTTTTTGAGGGACGATTTAAAACAGCGGACCAAGTGCTGTGAGAAGTCATTCAAGAAATATTTTCAAATAAACCACAAAACAACGTTAAAATTCGTTGTGTAGTATAAGAAAACGGACTGAAATCAGCATGTACTTGTAGACACGGATTAAAGACGTAATGTCACACGTTTATGTTTCCAACATGGCGGCGCTTTCTCCAGCAAACTGATTTAAATTTGGAAACAGCAACAACAGAGGTTAGTGTATCATTTTGTGTGTTATTGTTAATTTGGAAAGAAAAAACCTTGACCATCAGCAGTCTGATCGTATTTGGAGCTATAAGCAGAAATGAAATGGTCACAAGAAATGTTGTCGTATAATTTAAACTTATTTATTTCACACTGTTAGAAATGACGTCAGCTAACCGCCCTGTAAATGTTTCTCTTGCAAAGAAGCTCCAAAACTTAAACTTTACATTTGTCCACTTCTGTAGAAAATGCTGCTCACAGCTCGACGCCTCTCCAAAGCGCTGCAGCTCACCCTGGCGGTCATTAAACCGGATGCTGTAGCTCATCCTGTGATGTTGGAGGTGAGATAAAACACACCTCATTCTCTCACCTTTTCCTCTGATGTATTCACTCAGTGTCTTTATACTTCAACAGATCCTTCATTGATAAGGTTAAACTGGCATCTTTATTTTTGGAAAACGATGTGATTATGCACGTGTAACTTTATTAATGAGATGCTGATGCTTGAGAAGGAGCAAATGTTTTATTAACAGTTCATTCTTCTCCTCTAACCACCCAGATCAATGAGAAGGCATCCTATTGTTCATGAAAAATAATATATTACCTTCATTTTAACAAATTCATTTGCTCACTTTTAATCTTCTTGAGCTTTATCCAGAAAAAATATGCACCAAACAGCCATACTTTTTGCAGCTACAGCCACAATATGAATGCCAAGATTGCTTTTACATAACATTGCCAATATAAACATACATAAAAATTGTTGAATTAAAGTGCTCTGAAATGCCTTCTTCGTAGACAAAATGTGTGTTAACGTGCCTTCTTGGGAGCCAAAACAGTTGCTGAAATGCCTTCCTGGTTGGCATACTACACTTATCTGCCCCTTTGTCTGGTTCAAACATGATGAAATGCCCTCCTGGGAGCCAAACACACACCAAAGTGCCCTCCAGGGAGCAAAAATGTGCTAGAGTGCCCTCTTCAGAGCCAAAATACAGGCTGGATTTGCCTTTTTTTAGCCCCTGCTAAGACCCTTCAAAATGTCTGTGCACACCACTGGTTATGACAGTTTGTGAGCAGGTACTGAAAGCACCCTTGGAGGTGAGCTATGTCATTGCTAGGGCAACGAAGGCTCATACTATTGCTGAGACATTAATTCTAGAAAGAAAATGACCACATTTACATGCGACTAGACAGTTGTCTTTGGGGTCACTTGAAAGTTGTGATGTCGAAATGGGGTCACTGGTATATTGTTTGACATATAGGTACAATGAATATTTTTTTCCAGGCTCTTCACCAGAGAATCCTGGACAACAACTTTGTAGTGGTGCGATGCAAAGATCTGGTGTGGAGGAGGCAGGACTCTGAGAGGTTTTATGCTGAGCATTCAGGTGAGCAATCAGTCTTCTTAGTTTAAAGGAACAAAAGACAGTTTTGTGAATCTGTGTGATTCAACAAGTGAGTCATATGCATGATTTAGTGAGTCTCTCTTCACTGTATTACAAAACCTTACTTTGAAAGGGGGAAAAGGAATACCTTTTGTCACCAGTGGAATAAAATATATTTCTCTCTTTCTTATGTCAAGCAATAAAGAGGATCATGTAAAGTGTTCAGAAATGTCGGTTTGAGAGGATTTTAACTACTTCTTTTTGCTTTCAGGGAGATTCTTCTACCAAAGACTTGTTGAATTCATGTCAAGGTAAGCCTTTATCTTGGCATCACAGATGAGGGTTTTGTGTTTTTTTTTTTTTTTTTTTGAAATTAATTCAAAATAAAATGATAACATAGTTTTCAATCACATAATTCCTGCCTGACCCAGAAAAGCACACATTGTATTACGCTGCTTCAGTTTCCTGTTCCGAAAAATGCCAAAGAATCAATAAGTGACTCATCACAGCAGGAGCTCCAAGTGGGCAGATAGACTGAGCACAGCAGTCGTGGGACTATTGTCAGTGAAGCCTACTTAAAGTCCACATTGTCATAGGGGATTTCAAAAGATGCCTGCAATCATTCTGCCTCCTTTATCACAGTGAATGAAAAGATGTTGCTCCTTTCTGCGGACACTCTCAGTGGTAATGTGAAATACTATCTGTCACTACCTTGTTGTATGGTTTCATGCAGCGGTCCTATGCGGGCGTACATTTTAGCCAGAGAGGACGCCGTACGTCACTGGAGAGAGCTGATGGGGCCGACCAAAGTGTTCAGAGCCAGATTCACCTCGCCAGCTTCCATCAGAGCACAGTTTGGACTCACAGACACACGAAACACCACACATGGATCAGGTGGGAAACCAAAGTTTATCCAATAAAGCCTCTCTAAGGTACAGGTCAAATCCAGATTCTGCTCCCGCTATAAAAACATCCTGATAAGGTTTGATTTCATAAGTTGATGAATAACTGAGCGGTTATGCTGATGCCTCATGATGGTGATGATGTTTGATTGTCATGTTCACATCTACTGCCTTTGCATATCTCTAAGGCTTTGTCCTATTCATCACTTTTCTTGTCAGTAAAGTATTTTTCACTCATTCCATTACACTTTGAATGACTACAGGGATGCATATGTTCCGAATCGAGCATCCAAAAAGTCCAACTGCAGATCAGAACAGCAGTTCCAATGACAGACTTGATTCTTCAGATAGAAAATCCCTGTTGTGTGACTGTATGCACAGAGTAATGATAAAAAAAGTATCAAAATCTGTTTTCCTCTTGACTGAAATAAACAACTGCAGGTGATGAGAAATCCAGCTCTGTTCACACCTGAATACATTTCACCCATGATCCAATATGCTTGATTTATGACAGACGGTCGAGTGAATTTCCTCACAATGTAATTTTCTTTTCCATTCTTTTCAGATTCCATAGAGTCAGCGCAAAGAGAAATCGCTTTCTTCTTCCCAGACTTCTGCATGGAGGAATGGATGGAGAAGGAGGAGCCACTGTTCAGATCAGGACAAATATTCTACGACCATCAGAAGCAAATTCACACAGTGTCAGAGCAGAGCTGACCCCAGAGCTGATGCTGCACCCCTGAGGGACCACAATAGAGACTCTGTGATCACTCACACAAAGAGATTAAACAATGCTGCATGATATTTATCATACAAACTTTACAAGAATCCTACAAAAGTTTATCACCTGTGTTTCTCAAAGTGTGACCACGTCTGCCCTCAAACTGAATTTTCAAGTACACGTTGATTTCTTTTCTTCTTGTTGAGTTTAATGTCATTATAAAACACAAATGAGCAGATAAGAAAATGTTCCACAGCTTTGTACAAAACAACTGGATGATGTCAGACAGTTTTCCTCACATTGTTATCATCAGGCTTCACTGTGTTTAGTGCAATCTTCACAATCGATTTCCTGAGCCTTACAGATTGTACAGCATAAACTAAATGAATTATAATTAAAACTGTAAGATAAATCTGCTCTATCAGCTTTACACATGTCCCTAAAGTAGAGTTTAAATGCTTTTCTGAAGGAATCTGAAATGTGCCAAATAAAATCTTCACCACTTTATTTATAAACATTCTGCTGTGCTCCACCCTGAATTTTTTTTTTTTGGTGTAAAACTTTATGCACTGTAAAATGTCATGTTTAGTATGTTCTTCTACACTTGGATGTCCTAAATATTTTAATGTACAGTGACAGGCACCATAGAAATACATGATATGAAATACAATACGGTCTACTTCAAGTGTTTTTTCTAAGACAGTTCACCCCCTTCTCGTCGACCCTCCATTTAAAGTCCACCATTATGGCACTGAGTTCACAGTTACCTCCCTGTTTCTTTGGATTCTCTGTGTCGCTCCTGCGTTCAGGTGTTCTGAGAAGCCACCTGTTTGAGGCTCTCCACAGGTTTCATGACCTCGTAGGTTGTGAGGGACTTCTTCACCTTCCCGTTCTTGTCCACCTGGTGGATGCTCTGGGTCACTGTGATGGTCACCTGCTTGGTTGACATACGATTGTCCTGCCACTTTGTCTGAGGAGCAGAAGATAGAGGAAAAAGAGGATCACACCTAAAATTGAAGTTAGAAACCTGCTCCTCTGCTTACGACTAGAGGTTGCTGCTTAGCATGAATCATTAAGTCTGTATAAACTAGGGTCACCAAACGTCTTCTTTTAACTGGAAATATCCCCCTATTTGGTCATAAAATCATGTCAAGTGTCAATTTTGTCAGATTCCCTAACATGTCCAGGTTTAGATCAGTCTGTTCTACAGACAATTAATCTTTATGATAAAGTGCTGCACTAGGCCATTGGCACTATTCTGGTGTATCTACCTGTCAAGATGTTGAATGTGTCTGCAGCATGTGTTAATGGCCCGAAAGACTGTCCTCTTTTAGGGTTTTCAGAAAATGCAATTTTGCACACATTTGTTCTAGCATATCATTCTCTGCCAATATGACAAGAGATTATTGAAATTATTGTGATAACATTTAATTGCAAGTTGGCATCGTCTCAACTTGGAATTTTATGTCCAAATAAATCAGTAAGGCATGTGAACTTGACAGTCACCTCAACCTTTCCAAGCTGTTTGTTTTTCAAGTTATACCCAGAATGCCTTTGTAAGTTGTAAACTAGCAGTTACACCATGAGTCAGGGGGAACACAAGAGATATGATACCCTGCTGTACCAAGAAGAACGTTGAACGAGTCACATTTAACAGTGTAGTATAAACATCCTCAGAATATGGTCACCTCTGTCTCTCTTAAAGGTCATAGCAGCAACTCTCAATCACGAAAAAAGAACTGATGCAACAATTTCTCTGTTGGCACAAGCAAAAAGAGGTTGTATTTTTCCCCAACTCAATTTCCATGTATCAAACTAATGATTTTTGCCCATGTAAGGGAGGGCATGACTGTCTTGACTAATAGGCACCCCGCACCTCTTTGCCTCACCCTTATTTAAACTAATCTTGAATGAATCTAGGTTAAGTTCAGCATTTCCAACATGGGTCATATCAGTGATGGGGTTTAAAACTCTGAATCAGAAACAAATGAGTCGAGTCATAGAGACTGCGTCCATAAATTACACATTGGACTAAAATTTAAATATCAATTCAAAGTGCTTTGAAAAAGTATTAAGGGCTGAAAAATGATGTCAAAAATAAGCGTTAAATTAAATTTAAATGCAAGAACAAGAAAAAAAAACATATTCACAAGGAACACAAAGTCACTGACCATTATAAAAACCCTTACGGCTGCGATTTTAGTGCATTTTGTTGTTTTTTTTAAATGATAGCAGCAAGAATTTTGAGAATCTGAAGGCAGTCACTTTTCTACCTATCTCTAGACAGGGGAAGAAAACATTCAGTCAGATATTTCAAAGTGCCCAGAAATCTGATTAAAAGATTATAATGTTGTTGTTCAATCATCAAATTCGAATTTGAGTGGGATGTAAAATTAATTCTTGTTTCCAGAGATGCCTCATACCTGAAAGAACACCTCTCATAATTTATTCATTTTAAATAAACCATGAGTGAAATAACTTAGAAGGTGCTTTAAGCTTAAATTGTAACCTTAAAGTGTCTTACAATCTCCTCTGTGTGTAGAACACTCCTACGCTGCACTGTGGTGCCGGTTGAAGGTGCTGATGATGCTTCCTTTAGTGGGGAGCCGTGTATGGCTGGAGGGCTGCTGGGCTTCACGTCATTCAGACTGGCATCAGACATGGACGAACACACCTTCAGGTAGGCCTGAGCGGGTAGAGGGAGGCTGTCCTCAAAGAAATCTGGAACTGTGACAAAAAAACACCTCAAAGTGAGAATTTAGATGCATTTATAAGCCGGCTGAGTTCAAAATAATGATAAAAAGATGTCTTTCAGCTCTACAACTAATACTATTATTGTGACATTTGTAAAATATGCAGTATGAAGAAGAGTGATTTGTAAATAAAACAGCATTAGTCAGAGGTCACACTATGCAAAGAGCTATTAGGTGCAACCCGACCATCAAGAAGCTGATGTGAGTGCAGCGTGGGCTGTGGAGTGTGATGAATAAATTACCACTCTGAATATCACTCTGACACTGTTTGGATGAGGTTGAAATGAGCAGGATGTTGATGTTTCACACACACGTCAATGTTTGAATGAAATTACGCTGAAAACAGAAACTGAAGGCTGACTGTGGGGCCACAGCGTTTCTTATTCCACATGGTTGCTGATTGATTTTTGCCAATTCTCGGCCTCTTTCATCCTCATAAAACCGAGGCCACTCTGAATTCATCCTCACAATCACATCAAGGCTCATTGTGCGGGCATGCGTGCTCTAACACCACTACGTGTTGCCATGAGAGACGGGATCTGTGTGTGCACTGCGGCTTTTGATGTGGCCTTGATGCGATTATCTAAATTTACTGATTCATTGCCTCTTGGCTTTCAAGAAAACAGCCAGTGAGTGGAGAGTTAGCAATAAGAACAACAAAATGGCATGAGAGCAGCATGTTCCTGAGGGATGAGTGGTGAAGAACTGAGCTCTTAGGGTTTCAAAGCATTACACATCATTGTTTTAATCTAACAACACAATAATGGATTTTTCTTTTGAGCAGGTGTACAGGTAATTTTAAAATACTTCTACATTTGTCAGACCCTTCACTTTGATTTAACAAGCCTTTAAAAGCACCATTCTGCTAATTCATTCTATCTCCTGAAAGCTTATGAAAGTGTCTTTACAGTTCTTCCCTGCGCACAAAACACTCTGTCAATTACAACTTCCATTGTGCTCATAATGTAGCTCTTAGAGAAATGAGTGAAAAATTGGTGCAAAGACCCATCGATGAAAATGGATCAGGCTTTTAGAATATGTATAGGACAGAAATAACCCCAATTAGGATGCATGAGATGCAGAGAACTTGTGGTTTTAACATTTAATGTCAAGATTAGAATTGCAAATCTACTCTGTATAACTCAGACTGATCTATACAACAGTAAATGTACGCTCTTTTATCTTCTTTAACTGTTTCTTCTCACCAGGGCTGATGGTTTTCTCAGAAGCGAACCCGGCCTCAGAGCCGTCAGATGGGATGCTCTGGATGGACGACAGTGGGATGTCCGTGTCCGTGCTGGTCAGCCATGTGGACTCCGTCTCTTTGGTCCAGCTCTCCAGGTATCGAGGCTCTAGAGCATCGGTTCGACTCCCTCCGCAGCCCATAGCTCTGCCTCAGGGCTCTGTGGCAGAGTTTGCCTCTGCTGGACTCTTCTTCAGAGCAGGGACAGAAAAATGGATGAAAAGGGTGGCGTGAGTTTGATCTGCCCCTTTTTTAACCTGGACTGAAGGATACATGATGCTCCAGGGATGAATACCCTTGAGTTTTTTTGACATATAAGCCAAGTAGTAAAACCTGTCTTGGACATACAACCAAAAGAAAAAAATGGTGTGTTCGGGCTTAAAAAATACCCCAGAAAAATGTTGGCAATCTTAACTAACAAAATAAAATTAAAAAAAGACAATTTAGAAAGAGGCTTAACCTTGACATCCATCCACTTGTCATTAATATGTTTATCTCATATTTTCTTTTTATTACTATAGATATCAACATTTTTATTTTGCTTTTTAGTGTAATTTATGTTTATTTTCATAGAATTTTTGGTCAAGTAGTTTTCTTTTTTATTAACGTATTTGTCTCAGATTTCTAATTAGTATTTGGGAAAAAAAGACAAACTGAAATGAAGAGAATTTAAAAAAAGGAAAAAGTTTGAGCTTGCTTGTGCTGACATTCTTCCTCTCTTTTAGAGAATAAAATGTCGTCTTGTCAATACTTAGTTTTTAAAAAGTTTTTGTTTTAAAGAAGCAAAGTGAAGAGGAATTAAAGTGACAAAACCAGGTTCAATTGGTGTTTTCTGTTGTAAAAAGAGGTAATCAATCCAAAAGATAGCTTAATATTTTAAACTCGTATTTTCATTTAAGTATTATTTATATTTTGTCTTAAATATTTCTGACATTTGTGTTTTTTTAATGTCATTTATCATAATGTTGTTGTTTTTTTTGGTATTCTTATTGATGTATTTGTCTCAGATTTCTTCTTTATATTTGTAAATAGAAAAACTGAAATGAAGAGAACCTGATTTACAGAAAGTTTTTGATTAAAAGAAGCAAAGTGAAGATGAATTATAGTGACAAAACCAGGTCTGATAGGTGTTTTCTGTTGTAAAAGGAGGTAAGCAAACCCTAAAACAGCCTAAAACATTTAGTTTCAAAACCAGAAATTTTAGGCTTTTGTGAGAATATTTAAATTTTTTTCCCCCTTATTATAAATTTTATGTAGCTTAAAACTTCCTTTTCATCTCTTTATGGCATCTCAGTGAAAAAAGTAAGCAGTATTAGGACCCTAGCTCAGGCTCATGCTTTTTCTAACAGATAAACACCTTATTAGTTGCAGGATTAAGATAATAAATTCCTCATCATATGACACTATCTTACTTACAGCTCAGCACACGTCTGTGGAAGAAGCTTGGTGTCCTCATAAGCTCCCTCACCAATCTCTTCTGTCCGTCAGTTCATTGATCTGTCTGTGGTCATTTACATCTCCTCACAGGCTCCTGGAGGCTGCATGTTCTGATGCACAATCAGGTCAATGAGGTCATGTGACATAGGTACAGGTGGATCAGCAGCACTTCACCTGTGAGAGAAAAGGGAGAGGGATGTGTTGTTAAAAAAAAAAATGTATGAGGAAATTAGACAGCTCAATAAAATAAAAGCTGTTTTGACTCCCCAAATGATGAGTAACCTGTTTTTTTCCTGTCTGCTCTCTATGAGATGTATTCTAATCTATGTCTGAAAATAAAAACAAATATTTCTTCAAAAAGATACAGCAAATCCACATCTGTAGCCTAAACACGGGGATATCAGAGCTAATTTTAGACACTGACCAAGCAAAATCGAGTCATGACTACAGGAATACACGCACACATCCACAATCATGCCATCTACTGATCACCCTGTTTAGTTATTTATTCCCGTTGAGACCTATTTTAAATGCCAATACCCAATAATTATTGTATTACCTTCGTGAGAAACACGATGTGAAACGCTCCAAAATGCGTCTTTTACGCACCGCTGTCATCGCTACAGGCCAAGATGAACACGGCAACGACAACATTAAAGCGGCACAAAATGAACAGCAGGGATTCAAACGACTCCAATGAAATGAAAATGATGAAACGCTGAACAGTGAATGAAGATGAAAGGCTTACTGGTGATTGAGAGTCTCTGTTTTAGTCTGGCGCTCCCCCGTGTCGTCTCCTGTCTGACAGACCTGTAACATGTTGTCAATACTGATACTCCCCCCGATCTGTGACAGCTAGGCTGCGTGTCCTTCCGCTCCTTCATCCATCCTCATCCTGCTTTCAAACACCCACCTTCATTCAGACTGACTTCAATGAGCAGCTGCTGTCTGTCTGCACATACTATCTCAGGTGGAAACCTAAGTTGAAGTCATGGTAATAAAAATCTGTATGATTGGTCCACACTTTGGGTTCTATCATTCAGATGAAGCGTTAAATTGACCCTCTTTCTATCATATCTTTTTCTTTCAAACCACAAACAAAATTGTAAACAACCATACATTAAGCCTGATAAGATGTTTGTTTTTCCTCGTGTCTGACTGAAAATACAAAACCTAGACTAGATACTTATCTGACCACAAGGGGGCAGTCACAGCCCTATACAACACTGCACACTAAACATACAGAAAGTTTACACATCAACAATATTTATTCAAATATTAGAGTTTTCAAAGTAACCATTACTTTAGTTAGAGACCATTTAGTAGAGATCTTTAAATCATTACAAATCTGTGAAGACATGAGATAAGAATAGAGTCTTGATGGTCCACTTCTTGAATTGTCTCTTGGTTCAGGTATAAGGTACAGATTTAATGTTGGTTATTGTTTCTACAACTTCATTTTGTTGGGTGTTTGGACAAAATGATTCCAACAATTCCCATATTTAAAGGGACTGTGAGGACTTTCTAAGTGATCTTGAAAAAGTCCCACATACAGATATATGCCTGATCATAATCCTGAATTTAAAATGAGACTATCAGAGCTGAAAAGGGGCCAGACAGGACCAGATTGATTTACGACAAGCTGGCTGACAAAGTTTAGAAGTGAGAAGACGGATCTGAGTTCTTTACAATTTACTGGTACTATGCCAGAGTTATGCGCAACTGTAATGACTGCAAGAGGTGGACCAGCTAAATACTAAAGTCCAAAGAAGGCAGAAGCTGCATGACTCACTCGTTTCATGATCATGATTTGGGGGTAAAAAGGTCAAAACCTTTATTTTTCAAGTAAAAGGTCATCTGCTTTAAGTAGCTCATATACAGTACCTCTAATTTGTTGGTTGCCAATTAATCTAATTACAAGACATAGAAACAAGCTCCAACTGTGAGATCAATTCACTAACAAGGAAGCTCAATATGTTTCTGTCAGCCAGAGAGAGAGATTTATTGGGTGGCATTGGATGAAATATGTGTGATCTTCAAATATGAACCTGAGACTTTGAGCAATATCCAGTCATCTCTACTCTCTTCTTCTGGTCATTTCAATAAAAAAACCACGGACATCTCTTTTGTGTCGACACTAATGTCAGGGATTATCAAAAACGACTATCTTCCAAATGGAGTCTTGCACTTTTCATTGGTGATTTTGTGCAGGTCTGAGTTCAATTAAGTCCCCGTGACACCCTGCACTCATCCCTCCTCTGCTTCCCCGTCACCCTGCCAAATGAATCCAGCTTCCTGTGGACAGTTTGGTCAATACAAGGCTGGACAGCTTTGATTTGTATGTCCTGCCCCTCTGTCCTTTTGGGCCGCTGGTTCAATAGGCCTGTCTTCCCATTAGCCTGGCGATTAATGTGGCGCTCTGCCAAACGCTACACCAGAGTGAATCATGGGTGAGCTCTCAGCGGTTTTAGATAGTAACAAGGAAACATGCGAGTGAATTATATTGAATGTGAGCTTTTGATCAGGTTTAATCCGTGCTGCAGCAGTCTGTTTATTTCCTGATACACTTTCACTTTGCTTTGATTGGAGCGCCAGGGCCTTATAATCCGATTTGTAGTGATTTGCTGCAAGATTAAGGCAGTTTGAGACAAGATGACGATTAAATGATGAACCAAATTAACTTATCAATGGCCTATTGAGCTGTTCTGAAAGTGTTTTATGGGGAGTTTCTTTTGCGTTAATGCTTTCAATTTAAAAAACTCAGAGTTGGGAATGACACCAATTTGCATCCTGCAGTAGTCGATTCCTCAAATAAGAAAACTCTCTCCATCAGCTGTCCACGAAAGACAGAGCAAGCAGCAGGGGGATTGGGAGGATCACACAGTTTTTAATGCCAACCTTAGATATCATGATTTCCCTCATCACACATATCACCTTTAGAGTAAGTTGTCTATTCCTGTTTTTTATTTGGATCAATAAATGGCAAGAAGTAATGCATCGATAACCTTGGATTGGACATTGGACTCTTTAGGGGGCGCTTTAAAAATACCTCACTCCTGCATCCAGACAGTGACTAATGTAAGGTCAGTATAGTCACTACAGCGCATGTTAACTTGAATATTTTTTTTTTTTATGAAAGCAGGGGACTTCAAAATATATCTTAAAATAATCAACATATATCATGGCTACTTCCTGTTTTTAACCACCTGCCTGTTTGATACTGATAATGTTACTTATTATACTCATCATTATGATCCTCACTGGACAACCTGAAAGTTCAACTGCTTTGAAGTGTGGTAGAGAGCTCCGAACCAGACATCAGGAGTTTTTGGTTTCAGGGAATGATAAACTGATTTCTTTTGTTGCATTTTGTACGTGTGGATTTGTTCAAATCAATAAAGATTACTCAAGGGAGCTCTAAAGGTATTGGTTTCACTTTTGGATGATTATTGTATCATCCTTCTTCCACACAGTCCAATTCTCTGACACAAAGGGCACCACTGATAGAGTCAAAGATAATCATAGATATGAATAAATATCACATATTTTGTCCCAAGTCTGTCACATTCTTCACGAGGGGTCGCGTTGTGTCATTTGGCCATTCTGTTTCTTAACGTTTCTTATTCTCACATTAGCATAAGCTGTGTGTTTGTGTGTGTATGTGTGTATGTGTGTGTTTGTGTGCGTATGTGTGTATGTGTGTGTTTGTGTATGTGTGTGTACTGAGCCAAACTCAGTTTTCTGCTCTTCATATTTAGCAGCTGTTCAGGGTTGATAGTGGATAAAATTCGCTCTCCATTGATTTGCAAAGTTTTGCAAAAGGGAGAAAGAACTCTTCTCTGGCAGGAAGGGGAGTGAATGAGCCAAAGTGCAGCAGCGAAGCGGCCAAATCCTAACTTTAACTGGGGTTTTAGAGAGTTAGACAACTGGAAAACTAATTATAATGTCTTGAAAAGAGAGAAAATGGCTGATTTCAGAACAAAGTTCTTATCTGTACTGTTGCATGATTGCTGTGGTTGTTCTTATGTTTCCAAACTCAAAGAAAGTCATTTTTGCACTTATAAAATAATCTAAAAGGTAAAAAGCCAACTATGCAGTTCCTTAAATAATGTTATTCTCAGAGAGTCTTTCACTCTGTAAATGATACTTGGTGTTATCTCATCTCACTTGTCCGGTTTCCATCAGCAAATTGTCGATATGGAAGCTCCAAGCGAGACAACAAGCGGCTTATCCAGATTGAGCTTTGCCTGGAGGTTGTGGTTCATCGGCATCAATCACATCTCTTTCTTTTTCTGACAGAGTCGTGCCTCCTGTTCCCTCCTCTCCTCACCTCAGACTGGCAGTGACCATCCCCCCCTCTGTGCAGACAGGGCCAGAGATATCTCCAGAGGTTGTGTTCTTTCAATCCATCTCAGTGTGAGCAGACATGACGTCTTTTCATTAGTGCAAGTGCTCGTGAAGGGAAGCACCAGTGCAACTGCAGCTGAAAATAAACACGAGGTGCAAACACAAGTTATCAAAAGGCTAAATGAGAAGCTTTCAAGGGATTACAAACATTTTTTGGAGTAAGATTCTCATTTTGTTGCCAAAACTCAACTCTAGGAAGCAATTTTGAAGAGCTTTGTTACACTTTTCATTAAATTATTAACAAAACTGCTTGCTGCTTTATATTTTGCTAATAAGTGGTAAGTCCTTAGGACTCAGCAATAAAGGAAGCTGAAATAAGAAAGTGCTCAGCACAGCATCATCAATTTTATATTGTATAAATTCTCCTCCCTGTTAAAGAGACTTAATTTCAGAATGTATACATTAATATATTTTGTCACATAGTGATGACACAGGCTTTCTTTCTTTAAATTACATTAGTAGGCTGAAAAAACTCCAAGTAAATGTGAGAAGCACTTAAAGTCTTGTTTGACCTAAAAAAGATTAATATTACCACCATAACCAAGTCATTCCCCACAAGTAATTTATGTCATCTTCCTTACTGTCATTTATATCATCAAGGGAAGTGCTAAAATCGATCTTTAGCCACTTTTCTGCCCTCAATTAATAATTTGGCTTTTTATATTCTGGAGAAGACCGGACCATAAATGCAGCCTTGCACTTTGTGTGCTTCAGTCGTTTTATCCCACTAAACACACAACTCTAATCCTATCAAGGCAGGGAATATTCAAGAAAGGGGCATTAGCGGGGATCTCGACGCGCAAAAGAGTGAGGCATTAGTATTCATGGGATTTCTTTGGGACAGACTTTTAGTTTTAGCTCGGAATTGCTCACACAAACATGGAGCGAGTGAAGAGTCAGGCTGGGTGTCGGGGTTGAAGCCAAAGTATGGGGTTTGTAGGGTCCTGGAGTCTGGGGAATTCTTGAAGTGGAGCTGCAGCTGTGAGCTGTGTCTCCATAGGACAGCCAAAAAAACTGACAGTGGGTCACTCATTTAGTTGTCAAAGCAGTTTAATATTGTCACTGTCACTAATCAGCACCAGAATAAACAAATTGTTGGTTTTTTGATTAGCACAGGTTTAAAATGCAGCTCATATGTTGAGTCCTACAGTATCTTCTAGAGAAAAGGAGTATTAGGTTGTATGGAGGCTGTGTCAGGTTAAACTAGAATAAAACAATTAAACTGGAGCGATGTGTAACCAGCAAAGGGGCCTTTTTGTGGGGGGGGGGGGGGGTATAAGGTGACAATTTTAAGCCAAAAAGTTAAATTTTTCAAAATAAGTAAAAATTAGATAAAAAGTCAAAACTCTGAGAAAAAGGTCAAAATTTTGACACAAGAGGCTAAAATTATGGGTTGAAAACTTGGTAAGGTCAAAATTATGAGGAACAAAGTCAGAATTTAGAGACAAAGAGTCAAAAATTTTGTCTTTTAATCTCAAAACTTACAGTTAATGTTGGCAACAAAAGGAAAATGACTGTTTTAAATAGTTGGGTTGTGTATGAATGTATGGGTTATGAAACTAGTTTTTCCTCTCTGAGTATCTTTGGGTATTTTTGCAGTATCTCCCAGAGACCGGTAAGAGGGGGTCCCTCTTTTTGAGTTTTTAAGAATATGGTCATCATACTTCACACTTGACATGGACAGTTTGGTCGTATAATGGAGACTAGTGAGTAAACAGTGCTCGCTCCAGGAATAAACTTGACCTGGTTTCATCATGAATTCTTCTTTGGTGACTTGACTTGGACTGATATGATATATGCTTCTAATATATGTGGCACAGGAGTGAAACAAAGCCTGCTAAGATGACATACTGTGAAACATATGCTGATGCAAACAAACTGTACACACTGAATAAGTCTGACTAATTGTGCATTCTTTCACAGCACGAGTGACATTTCCACGCTCTAATTTATAGCACTTGTAGAGAGGGAGCAGTGTCTACTGCCATCAGCGCCCAATATGCCGATGAGATAATTTGGGTAATTAGTGGCTCTGTGCTCATTCAGGGATGAGGATGCTCTCTCCAGGGGAGCAGTGAGATATTTGTGAAGTCAATCAGAGCAATCAAAGAGCTATTTTAGAGTCATTGGAGCTATTTTCTACCAGAGGTGTGGATATTCAGTTATAGTTGCCATGTTTGAAAACACTTGTTGAAAATCTAATTATTTGTGGACAAGAAAGCGAATACATTCTTGTCAATACATCTTGTCATTTGCTGTGAAAACATACATCTGTCTTCCTGAAATGGCTCAGACACGTCAACAAAACCTTGCGGGTACTGAAGGAGATTAACATCTGACTCCCGGCTCTTCACTATCTGGTCCCTCTAATTAAACTATGAGTGGTGTTGCTAGGCTACAGTGATGATTTGTTGCAGCACCCGGGCACAATCCAGCAACACTCAAGTGTGTCAAGTCATCTCTTTCTATTGTTTGTTTAAATCCCTGCGCTCCTGGAAACACTTGCTGATTTTCAGGGTTTTTTTCCTCGTAAGTGATTTTTGAGTCAGAGATCTATTTGAACACTTTCAGCGTTCTCTCCTGAGATGAAACTGCCGAGCAACAACAGCGCACCCTCACTTGCACAGAATCAATACATTTCAAAATGAATCCTCATCACGGGGTGCAGAAGTGTGTGCAATGATAAAAGGCGGCGTACGCGGTGCAGCAGATGGGGTTGTTTCATACGCTGCTGATTCACTGTAATGGGAGTGGGGAACATCCTCAGCTTCAAGCCTGATGTATGCTTCTTACAACTCAAACAGACAGCAGAGCAAAGGCCATAAGTGAAACACTCTGAAATAATGCCACATCATTACAGAAATCTCTTTAGGTTGAGATTTCCTCCTTAGTACGCCACAAAAAACTTCTGTAGTTGTTGTCTTGCATTTTTAACCTGTCTAATGCACATTCTGCTTCTTCCAAGTCATAAAATCATCCCTAATGATCTTTTTTTTTTTTTTATCTTTAACCGAACATCTAAAGTAAATGCAGGTGAAGTTATTGAAATATGATGGCGGCAGACAGGTTTGTCATGAGGGTATGAGCCTGAGCAGATGTCCCCTCTAATCAGGAATCTGTCAGAGAAGATTAAAGGTGCTGGCGTGTGAGCAGGTCCACTGCTCTCGTGTCTCTGACTGAACAGTATATCATCACAGCTCAGGTGCTCTGTAGCTGCGAAAGGTATTAAAAAGTGACGCTTCATTATGGAGCTTCTGGAAGTGTGTGAGGACACTGCTGCTTCATATGATAAGTTCAGGCACTTGAAATGAGGTCATATAAAACCTCAATCAAACTTGATTTCTCTTGTCAAGGATTAAATTAAAGCTTCTGAGGGGAATTTAGTAGTTGTGTTGATTTTGGTGCCCCCTGTCGATGAAGTAGTGCAGTTAATGTCACTGATTTAATCACCAGACAAGAACTCCTTACAGGAACTTCATATTCAAAATATGCAAAAAGCCCCATAATTCAAACATATTTTAACCAGAAAAGAAAATTAGTAAATTTGAGATCATCCAATACCACTTAGCTTATTGGAATTTACTTGGTACTGATGCCAATAAGTGCTCATAAAGCACACTTTTGGACCAATGAGAAAAACACTTTGATTCTTTCTCCTCGTAAAATATGAATAAACATCTCTTAAAGGTTTGTTTAGTTTCACTGAATTCTGTCAACATCTCAAAGTCTGATTATTCTTCAACAAGTTAAAATAATGGTGAGACAGACAATTTCCTCTTAAATGATACCAGACATATACAAAAAAACATCAGCAGTGTTCTCCAATTATGATGCTTTCCACTATGCAGCAACACAAAGCTGATGAATAATCTCATCTAAGTGCTTCATTTTCAGAACAATTGCCTCACACAACAAAAGCACCACACATCCACATATCTGACTGATCTAAAGGGCTGTCCAATTTATAAAGAAGTGAATTAAACCCTCTCACTGCTGCAATTAGGGTGGTTTTTGCGGAAGCAGAGCACAAAGAAATACCTCTGTGTTATCTGAGCATCATTTAGCTCCAAACAAATGATACAAACAGACGAATGACAAAGTGTGACGTCTCTGACTGAACACCTCGTTCACACTCCGCGTTTATCCAACGTGACGCGAGTATCACCCAACAGCAGCTGTAACCGTGTTACTGAGTGACTTTGACAGTCATCTTGGCAGACAGTGTACTGCTGATTCACGTCTCTGTCTCTGTCTGTGGAGCGGTTTGCACCTGCTGACTGAATCAGATTTCACACATGAGATCGATGTTAACAGCGGTCGACGCTTTGATTCTTGATTTTACTGATGATCCTGACTGCAGGTGACAATCAGAACACAGGGTTAGTCAGCTGTGATGAATTTCCTCTAAGTGGATAATCATGACATTATATAACTGAAGAACTTCCACTTTTATTTGAGTTTGTAGAAATATTTAAGGGGAGCATATCAATCACTGAGGGCTATTTGTATCTAGGAACAGAAAATCTATTTAAGACCTCCACTTTGATGTTTACAGATAAACAAATACAAATTTTAGAAGTTCGATAAGAAAATAAATAAGTAATTTAAAAGGCTTGTTGTTTATATGAACCTGTTGCAGCTGAGCTTGCTTTCTGTTTTTCCTGATGGCACAATGTTGCAGAACTTCCATCGGCTGACGCAGATGTGTTCTTGAACTCAGCAGCTAATTACCAGAGATGTATGACACAGGCTCTGTTTGTCCAGCGAGGTTGCAACATTTCCTCAGAAGGGCAACACAGACGAAGAGAAGGAAGAACAAATTCAGCCTGGAAAAAAAGTGAGATGGATGATGCGTCAGGCCGGAGGAGGTGATTAGTGTGAGCATCAAACACGGGGGGAGGGAACAGGGAGGACAACCTTCAGACCTCACCCTGATCTCAGCTGTCCATCACACTGTGGAAACCATGGAAACGCTCCAGTGCGGGGTCAGCGGTCAGCTCGGGGCTCCCTGCTGTTTGTCTCCAGTGGAGGAAACCGTATGCTTCGTTCAGGCTGCTCTGACATAAAGGATACAGACATTTAGGGCTGAGATGGTTAGTTGGTGCACACAAATATAACCAGAACAGTTTCTATTCTCAAGAGAAATGTTGATTAAAAGCTTTGAAAAGATGAAAAATGTCTGCTTTTCCTTGTCAAACATGACATAGAAAAGGATGTTGGTGGGTTTCAGAGAGTTAAAACATGTACTCAGTGTTTTGCTTTTATTTAAGTGAATTAATAATTGAATGATACTGTGTTATCATTCAGAGGAATAATGCACATTATTGTAAAAATGCAAGAATTGGACAAAATCATAAAAATCAAGCTGCATTTATAATTTATTTGAATTAAGCAACTAACATGATTAGAAATCTGCTGATGCTGTATGATAAAAATAAAGTGGGGTGCAGATTTGACTTTGTGGATACAAGAGACACGCCATATACAGAGACTCTTGTCTTTGATGCCCGTAGATTAGGAGTGAAAAAATAGGAGCAAATCCAACCTACATCCTTTTTGTGAGTGTCATTTGTCATTTTTATCTCTCTCCACCAGTTTCTTACTCCAACAACTGTTTTATTCTATAAATAAATGCATTAAAGTCCAGAGAAGTATCCATAGAGGAGGACAAAAATCTGAATCTGAATAATTTTTATTGAATTCAATCTCGGAAACCTAGAAAAACTAAACGTCGTACAGATAATCCGTGGATCAGAACTGTCCACAGCAAAATTCTGATTGGTTTACAGGAAATTGATATCACAAGTGTCTATATGAGCCCTGCCCACTTCAGCAGGAAAAATAATACACATAACTTTAGAACAAATCTTATTCTAGGTTTGTCTGAAAGACCACTTGTATGATTGTTTTTTTAATTTTAAAAGCTTCAGAGGCCCTTGTTATTTTAGTCCACTGTATTCATCAGGCTCTGTATTCATTTCACAGGGCAGCCTTGTGATCCAGTGGTGGGAGTAAATTGAAGGGCAATGAATTTGATTGTCCAACAGTCTGCTGAGAGCTGCTGACTCCTGATAAATGAGCTTTGTGTTCTGTTCTCCTCCAGCATAATGTTTCTGCTCTCTACACTCACAGGATGCAGCGCAGGAGCGGGGTTACAATGAGAGAGTCTGACCTTGGCTTGATTTCTTTCTGATTTTCTTCATGCCCTCAAAACTGGGGCACATTGACAGAAGAAGCTCCTGTGTAGTCGAAAATGATACTTTAAATGGTCTGTTAGAGAGATTTAACAGGATTGTCATGTGTCTCCTTAGTTTACAGCTCTCACAAATATCAGGCATTATTCTGTCAGACCACTTGGTGGCAACAGTGTCTCATCTTGTTAGGGCTGACTTAAATATCTGATTAGAAGTAATCTAAAGAGAAGGGAGACGAGCTTCACTCCTGGAGTTATTGCTCAATAAGGGCAGCAGAAACCTCTTCATATCAGCTGTTTGACATAAGATGGTTATTTTCACAGCACAGTAAACACATGCATGATTTCAGTACAGACAGGAGGGATGTGTGTTACAAAAAGAGGGAGAAACCAAATGAACGGACACACTTGCCTCCCTTCACCTCTCTTTGTTTGACTCATATGGAAAACAAAATGAGCGGAAACATTCTTCTTTGTGATGATAGGTCAAATTCTGGAAGATTTTCAATGTCCCCATTTCTTGCCTTGGTTTTCCAAACTGTGTCTAGAGACTTCAGAAAGGAATTTGCTGCTAATGATTCTTGCTTCGACAACAGTCCATCAGCTTTTTTGGTCATAATGAAGTTAATGGTATATTGATTTTTCAATGTTTTTGCAAAACTGGTAAATTTGGGGTTTGTAATTATGCTGAACTACTTTGTGAGGATTATTTATTCCTTTTTTCCGTCAGCACACAGAGCATTAGAGTTAAAGAGTTTACACAATCAAAGCTGAACTCTTACTGTAGTGACTCTTCTTAAACTGGGTCAAAGGTTGAGAAAAAGGACAAAATCTGTGATTCAATTACAAAGGTTTGGGAGATAATTTGATAACCCCCCCCCAAACGTGTATTGTTCACACTGAAAATAACATCAGGCTAATAATAGAGCTCAAAGAGCTGCAGACTCTGGAGATGTGAGTAATTAACAGCCTCTGGATGCAAACAATTCAATTATTCCCCCTTTCATTAAACGCATGCTTACCCAGCTACAACCTCTGTGACTTTGTCTCCAGGAACGTCTGTTTAATGTGGCCTTCTTAAATGTCAGCTCATGACATTTATTTACACTTCTTTACTCATCAATGACACATGGCAACAGTATTATGGAGCTTGATGTCATGGTGACTGGATTTCACACCTCCCTCCTCTCATCTGTCCATTACTCACTTTCATACTTCTTCACTTTCATCCTGTTGATCTTCACCTCGTCTGTAGTCCGTTGGTCTACAGGTCTTAAAAATACTGAGAAGGGGAGGATAAATAAAAATGAAATAGAAGAAGGGAGAAACAGAAGAAAGATAAATGAAATATAGTGTTGGAGAAATGAAAAAGTAGGAAAAGAAGGGCTAGCATTTCTTAAGTTCAGGCTTTCTGCTCAGCTAGTGGCATCACATTGACCAATCAGAAGTAACCACATCTAACAACACTTGGCAAGTTTGGACTCCTTAAATACAATGAAGTTGCAAGGTACTCTGCAGGAAGTGAATGCTTCTATTTGAGATAATGGTCAAATAGTGCTAAACTATTTTTACCCCCAGCTGGTTTTACATTAAATCAATGTGTCCCTCTATTACTTACCTGAAATTAAGTGTTTCCTTTGCTTGAAACACACATAATAACAACTGTTTGTTTATGCACTAGACAAAATCAAATCGCATATTGGATAAGACAACATCGTATTATTTTCTCAGTACGCTCCCATGTGGCGAGCTCATAACTGAAGCGGAGCCGTTTTCAATTGTGTTTTCATTTCAGCACAGTGCATATTAGAAACAAGAGGATGTGGGACAGTGGATATGATACAGCAGAGGGTGACTCGAGGTAATTCAGCCAAAGTATTCAACAACACCTCCATCTATTACGATCAGCTCACTTGGCCTCACTCTCAGCCTCCTCAGATTTTCAGAGGAGAAGATATTTCTTTGCCGTTTATCGGCACAGATTCAGGAACATGGCCGCACACTCCTGCACTTTGTCAGAACTTGACAAAAAGCAGCATCTTAACTTTCTGAACCTTATCAGAGCAGCCTGTGAGAAGAGTGAGGAAGATGAGCCGGGGAAACAAGAGCAGCTGATTACAAAAGAGCCCTCTGCTTGTTAAAGTTCAGCCGCCTCACAGGAGATTATAACTTTTCTGAAGTCGTGTGAATGTGAACTTGTGAAGGGAGGTGCCTCTTGTTTATTCAAACCCTGCTGCAGGAAATTCATTTCCTCAGTCAGCTAAATCGATTAAGACTCGAATGAGGAGGCTGAGTCTGGTACATTATGACGAGCGGGGTCAAAGGTGGAGCAAAAAATGACAACGACAGCGGAGTCCCAATGGGGAAGCTTGTGGCTAAGAGCCAGCTGTGGTGGAAGTTTAAGGCTCTAAAGGCTGTAAAGCTACTGTGAGGAGTTATCTGATGGTTATGAAATGGACTGAAATTAACCCAGATACTGCTATATGACTTCAAGATAAAACAAGATAGGGTGACCATACTTTAAAAACCCCAAAAGAGGACACCTCACCTGGCCTCTTGGAGATACTGCGAAAATACTCCAGGATACTCAAAGAGGACAATGTAGCTTCATAACTCATACTTTTATATAAAAACACATCTTTTCTGTTTGAAGTGAAATTTCCTATTGTATAAACAACAATAATGTACTTATAAAAACAGACAATAAAAGAAGAAAGTTGAGTCATCTTGAAAATACTGTATCTATCTCTGTATATTATGCAGTTGGTGTTAAAATAAAAGTTGCAAAAACTATATCTCTCTTTTACATCAAATTTGGTCATGTTTAATAAGGGTGTTTTGGTTGTGCAAGTTTTGTCCCTTTTTTGTATTTTGAGTTCAATTAGAGAATTATTTTCACTACTCTTTGCTCTGTAAGAGGGAATCAGTTCTGTACAGATACAGTTCCGAATTGATATCTGCTCTCTGAAGCTGCTCCTGATAAGAAAAGTGCATCCTCAGGCTTTTGTGATATTTGCATTTAATCGGTGTGAGTTTTTCAAACACATCCAGCATAATTTGCATCGATTAGAGACTGAAGCTTGAATCGACAACATCATCTCCCAGTATGGGAAAAGACAACACCCAGGTAACTGCTCAATCATAAAACAGAACTGATGAATCACTAAAAGAGGAAACGGGCAGATTCAGGGCACTCAGGGAGGACTGAAATGCATGCTAATTTCTCCAGAGAGCGTAATAAATGTTTGATTTCTGGGTTTAGATCAGCAGATACTGTGTGATGTCAGAGACACGGTCCTGCTATGGTTTAATGAGACTGCTTTAGATGACTGAGGAGATAATTCAGCGCAGCAGCTCACTGCTATTGATGCTAATAAGGATGAATTATGCCCCAGACTTGTTGCACTTCTTCTTTGTCATGGCTGTTTACAGAGTAAAACTACCACAGTCCTTTTATCTACCCAAGTCTGAAAGGGTGCTCAATTCAAAGGCCAATTAGAGGAGAGAATGACCCTGTGAATGTTTGAGAGGAAGGTGGTTTGGATCATTTTAATTCTGAATGCAGATATATTAAAATGTTTGTCTACAATGACAGAAAAAGGACATTTGGATGTTCATCAAATATATAATAATTTCCAACATTTCAAGCATAAAGAAGACATTTTTACATCCTAGTCTTTGAAATGTAGCTTTGCCTGCCTGTGACAATGTAAAGGAGGATAATTTGACTCAGTTTGGATAAATTCTGAAGGTTTTTTTTCTTTTCATTCCAACAGCAGACTGATTTTGACAGTCAGTACTGAACTGTAAACTCTGGGTAATACACCTCTAGATGCCTGTCTCTGCTTTACAGATGAAAATTAAATGTCTTAGACAGTTTCAGCCGTTCATCAATGAGACCAGGGTCTGTTAAATCTTATTAATAATTCAATACAGGGACATACAGTAACACAGCCTTATGTTAATATTCCTGCATTTAAAGATTTCTTTGTAAAAAGAAGAATTCAAACTCATAAATGCCTCCTAAAATCTGCTACCACTGTGGCTCATTCCATTTTTCTCCGGCCTTTGCAAACTTTCAGAGCATTGCTTGTTAAATATTCAGACAGCCGTAAAAAAAAGTGTGACAACAAACAGAAGGTGTTCATGCCGCCTGTGCTACAGATTTCAAAGTCCTGCTTTGACTTGAAAATAGAGCACTGCTGTAAATTCAGGACAAAGTAAAGATGAAGCAATCAGTCATTTCTACACACATTGCCCCACATCATGACAAAAAAACCTCCCGGCATCGAGAACAATGAAAAGAGAATATCATTTTGAACTCCTTTACCCTAAAAGGGGGAATACAATACCAATGAGAGGAGTGATGTATTGCACTGAGACAAACAAACATTTGGTTCTGCCCACACTGAAGAGCGAAACAATTCATCTTCCTGTGCTGACTTTTTTTTTGTCTTAAGCTAACTTTTTGCTTTTTGTCACTTTTCTCTGCTGAAAGATGACAGAAAAGTGTCCAAATACTGCAGTGAAGTGGGGGGGGGGGTCAGAGTCAGAACTTAGTTTGTTAAAGTATCCAAACAAACAGTCTGTGCCATGAAGAGGACGAAATGTGACTGTAGAGACTGTATGAGACGTGGGAGAAGTAAGAATCTGAGCTCAGTAAAGCCAGAAAACTGTGGAAGTAGAAGCTCCGAATTTCCTGCATAGTTTGAAAAATTTTATTTCCAGTCATTCAGTGAGATTCTTAAAGACGTAACAAGCAGCTCATTACATGACTGTCTTTTAATCCTAACAGGATAATAATCACTGAGGGCAACATATCAGCTGTTGTGTATCATATCTTGAGTGAATTTCTACTCGGTCACTGGCTTTAAATTTATGCAGCTGTGTCACTGAAGGGTTATAGAGCGTATATATGCATTTGTCATGGATTTTTAATGCTGATTTATGAAGTTTACTCAGCTCTACCTGCTCATACATCATGTCGGCAGCTTGTGTCATGGCACATTTTTCTACATCAGAGCAGTAATATATAACCTTACAGAAATGGGTCCAGTGTCTGCCAGCTGTGAGATATACAGCCGTCAGATCCATGTGCTTATGATCCCATCATAAAATACTGTCTCATGACATCCACCACATAAAAAAGATCCAGATTAAATGAGAAAGCATGATATTTCATCACACAGATGGGTTCACGACAAGACCTGTATGACAAATTAAACTTAAAGAGACTGTGAGAATTTCCTCAGTGATCTTTGAAAAAGTCTCATTTTTAGATGCATATGCCTGATAATAATCCCTAATTTAAAATGAGGTTATCAGTGCAAAAATAGGTTATATCCAAATGCCAATACCTTGCTTCTCCACTAGGACGGGTTAGACTGGACGGGATTGATTTACAGCACAACAAAGTCTCTATGACAACATTACACCGGCTGACAAAGTTTAGCAGTGAGAAGAGAGATCTGTGTCTTTGTCTCTGCTGAAAACAGCAACTGTGATTTATTTAGTAGTAATACTGAAAGCAGGAGCTGAACTCTCTGACAGAAAAAGGACAGAAAAGCAGAAGAAAGCTAAACAGGAGAGTGATAGAGCATGAGCTAAAGGCGAAAACACGGGCTAAGCTGTTTATGACAATGATAATAATTAATTCCAACTCACATACATCAGTTATACTGCAGTTACCTGTTCAATCTTTAGGGTCTATAAATAAAATGAAGAGCGACGTTACATTTGGTTTGCTTGGTAGATAAGCACTGGTCGGACATAACCAGGATTCACTAATGTTACACAATACTGATGCTGAGCAGCAGGCTGTGAGTAGTGCTAAATGTAGCCGGCTACTCAACTTCTGTACTAACTTGCAAAGTTTGCTCATTCTCACGTTTCAAACAACAGGGCTACGTAACTATTGATAAATTTTTACCTTGTTGTGTTGTATCCTGTAAAAAGTAATACTGAGCAAAGAAAAGCAATGCTGAAAAGATCTGATTTACTTTCAATTTCCAAACCAATACATCACTGCAGTTTGCACGAGTCCTCCGGCTGCAGGGAGTCACTGCTATGCACCTCATACAGATTCTCCTCACAGCCACCTTAAGGATGCACAAAACATAAGAAAACTAACAAACCATCAGGAATTATACAAAGTGCAGAGACTTAGGAGCTGTCCGACTGAGCTTTCTCTCCTGCTGAGTGTCCATTAATAAACCAAAAACACATGTCCACCTGCTCTACGGCTAAAAGGCCTATCAGACGCTCAGACATGCAAACAAAATGCAGAGTCCTGCCTCACAGCTTTCAAAAACTCTCCTGTGATGAATTTTTAATCTAGCTATCATGGCGATAAATCAAGAGGAAAGTGGTCCTATTAGGGAATATATGAAGAAAGTAATGTGTTATGTAAGGGGAAGACGTGTGACTTCAACTACAATTGACACATATTTTCCAGGATGTGCTGGGAAGAACTGCTTTACTGTTAAAACGGAATCAAATAAGTTTGTAACCCTGCTTGTGGATTGAAGGTGTTACTGTGATAAAAACTGCAGTATTTCAAGATTCCACTTGAAGTTGGATGGATAGATGGAAAGGTACATCAAAGTATGCGAACTGGGTTAAATTTTTCTTCATCTTTGGTCTCATCAAAACAACATCAAACCAGTCTCTCTAAATCTGCAATGTAGCATTCATCCAAGCGAGTCTCTCCATTTTGAGACCAGATATCAGCTCCTCATAGCTCTGGAGTAACTGAGGCACGGCTAGATCGATAGAAATGATCCCTTGTTAATCTCTCTCTCCAACAGACTTATCTCAGACCATAATTTGAAAAGTGAGATGATAATGCTTCTATTTGTGGGTGTGCAGTGGGTTGGAAATAGAAGGGTCTGTTAGCCATCAGATGATATAAAGGCTCGTTCTGAAGCTTTTTGAAGCAGTATCAGCTGGAGATCTCTTTAACGTCACAGCTCTGGAAAGAATGGAGGGCGGACTTGTCATTTTCCTTTGGCAGTAAATGATGGAGAGAGTACACAGACTACTCTGTTCAAACGTATTTTACGGCAGTGCAGTCGTCCTTTGGTGAAAAGTTCCGACTGAAGAAAGGTCACACGGGTGTTGAACTCTGGGACAGAGCAGAAGAAAGTCTTTCTGGTTATCATTTATGTATGATAAAACCAAATCCCCACTTGTTTTTCTGAGAGTACAAACAACAGCTTTACTGGTAAAGAGCAAAAACGGCTTGGTTTTTCAAACAAAAACAGACGCTGGCTCAATGTAGCGGCAGAAACATTTGTTTCTTTCTTTCCATTCAAACATCTCCTGGTTATCTTTTCCCTGACACAACAGACCAGAGGACACATTGTGTTCATGCTGCAGCTGCTCTCATGAGGAGTCCGTGGATTGTATGTTTGCTTGGCCGAACACAAAACCATCTTGGAAAAAGAGCAGCTTGCAGACCAGGAGACTGATGTCACTGGAAGACTACGGCGAGAGCTGAGGGAAACTGAGAGGTAAAAATTTGACCAAAGACTACCAATATACTTGAAAATGTTGTGAGAAACCTGTAGTATTCATCTTAATCATGATTGCGCTCTACTAAATGCTTATTGGGTTTAAAGTGCACATAAGGGGATCTCAGAAAGATGCGCTCCTTTTTGTTTTTTATCGCAGTTCATGTATGGGTGAGGAGGACGAGGAGGTTGAAAAGGAAGCACAGAGCTCTCTGTCCCTGCAAAGAGGGTTTTCATGCTGTAACAAAGAATTTCAAGTGACTACAGTTTGGAGGTGATTCCATTTCCAGGAGGCCAGGAGGAATGAAACTCAAATCTGAGCGTAACACAGGCCAGTTCAACACAGGCTGTGATGTAAGGGTTACAATTGGTTTGGCATCTGCTGTGTTGGTCTGGGAGGACTTTTCCAACAACTATGGCTCTTTGAAATGAAAAAGAGCATGAACAAAAAGCCTCAGCTACATATGAGAATGTATTTAATAGTAGTCTGGGAACAATATGAGGAAGAAAGTGAGTGAAATGTCCAAAGCGGGTCATTCAGTTATTTTCTTATTGAAGGTCTCTTTCAGATGGATTATATATGACTCAGTGTCTTTCCTCTACAGACACAGGGTGCAGCCAAATAGTCAGTATGAGGAGCAAAAGCAAGCAAAATGCATATTGTTTCTTTACCTTGAAACACAGAAATCTGTATTTTAGTGAATACAGGTTAAGAAAGCCAGTTGAGATGTATTGTATTTTCTGACCTATCGAAATGATTAATCACACAGTTCAACAAAAATAATTTTAAAAGTTGTTTTCTTTTTGTCTCCAGGTCAGATGTGACAAAGCTTGCATTTTGTGTTGTCATACCACAGTGTCGTGTAACACAATTAATAACACATTCCTGAAGTCTAGATCCCAACCCATGGATGGTTTTCCAGAGATTATTTATTAGTTTGCAATTTCAATTTAGTTTCCCAGGATGTTTACACTACAGTATTTAATGTGAAATGTCTGCTGCAATGCACATTTGAGCCACATGAGGTATGAATGGTGAGAGAGATACAGTTATGGATTCTTATTGAGTAAAAAATGAATGTGTTCCAGACCAGATGGCTACCAAAGGCCCATAGACCCAAGCATGTGGTGAAAAACCAAATAGTATCAAGTGAAGACCAGTGTGAGTCCAGCATAAATGTTAGCCACGTTCGCATTAATAATCAGCTCAACCACATACAAATTTGGAGTGGGATTTGCCGTGTAGCAACACACCAGATGCTGAGCCTGTTGAGCCTTTGCCTCTTATCTTGTACACTGGACTAGGATACAATTCTGAAAATCAAATAGGCTCACCTGTACAACTTCAAAAAGTAGTATTACCAGAGGGGGTCCAGATGGACAGAAATATTTGACATAAATAATCAAAAATAGCCACAAGTAAGAACAGACTTGATGTTGAATTGTTTGCTCATTATTGTTTGATGTTTAGCCAAATGAGCTGTATTTATTTACAAGCCAGTAAACACAGAAGAATTTGACCAAAAATTTCATTCCCATTTCATTCTGTCCTTCCAAATGCATGGCCATTCAGGGAGTTTGATCATGGGAAAACACCCCTAAATAAGCAACAATGGGAATTTCAACGTCAAAATCAGAATCATTGATCTCAATAAATCGTTTTTGAATTGCATCCTGTTGATGGTGTTGGCCTTGCTAGTGGTGATACAAGAAAATGTAAGACCATAGATTTTTGTTTCAGTCTCATACTGTTGAAGTAACCAAGAGTGAAACACCTGTGCAAATTTTTGTGGATAATTGATCGGTATCTTACATGAAATCACGATGAAAGGGGGCCAGTCTTGAGACTGTAACGGACCAAAAAAAGGTGCTTGCTGTTGAAGGACAGATGGTAGTGTCCCTAAAAGTATACAAGCACATTTTTCTAAACATCTGCCTTCCTTTTAAAAAATACTGAAATGCTAACCATCATTTAAGAGCATGAACTCTTGTGTCCTGATATTTTGTTGAATTTTTAAAAATACCTGTCTTTCAGGCTCACTTGAACATAACAGCATGCAGCAGTCAGAAATCTGTGATTCACTGCATTTATGTCCTGATCATGAGGCAACATCTTTATCGTTATCAGCAAGATATTCCCTCCATCTTCATACTGAGTGCTCTTTGTGATAGAAAAAACCCAAAGTGCTGGGCATGAATAAAAGGCCACACTCAGTCTCTAAACCTGGAGTGAAAGCACTTGAGTGTGCATAAATAAATTCCGGTCGTCTGGCTGGCTGCTCGGTGCGCTACCAAAGCCAAGAGCGGCCGTTTTCAGTAATGAACAAAGGTGCGGCAGAAACGAACCGTGCCAAGATGTGTCGGCACATTTGTTGCTGTTCTAATGGCAACACTTAAACTGAACGTAGAGTCATTTCAGACCACTGACTCTAAAAATAGCTCATGGAGGCTCTCAGAGGGAGAAAACGCTCAGTTTTATGTATCTGCTGCTGCAGATACATAAAGTAATACATCTATGGCCAGAAAGTAATCACAAAGGAGAGCATGAAATGGTCTGGACCTGATTCAATTGATTGAACCCAATAAGACATAAAGTGACATCATGATTAATACTTTCATTTATTACTTAAGACCTGGGACATTACTCTGTAAATAGAAATTCAAGTAATCCTTACCTTGCTGAAAGGAGAGAGGACAGATTAACATGGTGATGAAACACTAGAAGCAGAAAGTTAAAAAGATATCATCTCATGAGCCTTAACGAGTCTCTGAATGGATTTAGATGAGAGAGAATAAACACTAATGTTCTCAGGTTTCTGTATAATAATGTTATGATGATGTTTATCCCCCATTTTATTTAGCTTTGATGCTCATGATTCAACATTCAGCCTCCATTCATGCTCCTCTGCTGTTTACTGCTGTTTGTCTCTCAACAGTTTCCTTCCATAGGAGTTTGTTTGGGAGGCATGGTGACCAGCCAATCACAGTGCGCCTGATGAGCAAGCGATTTGGTGTGTTGATGATAGCGAGTGCGAAAAACTATCCCGTGCGGTTACAATAGTGGTCATAACAGGCAGATAATGAAACAATATTTGCAGGATTTACAGGCAGGCAGTCAAGTGTACCGCTCTTGAATCTCTCCCACGTGGAAACATGATGCTGCTGGGTTGGTGAGAGTGTAGCTACGACTATGAGGCAATGGGCATGGGCTGCTGCTGACACCGAGCCTCGGAGGAAGAGCCCAGTTTGAATAATGACCCAGTTTGGATGAGGTGTTTATAAACAATAACAGATATTCCTGAAGACTCCATCTTTAAATCCTGCATTTGGTCTAATGTCATTTATTGATCAAACAGATATCTTCTACAATGCATCGATCATCTCAGTATCCTGACATTATCATTACCATAGTTCAAGGATTGCACTTCATATGGTGTTGATTTTGGTATTACAAAATTCAAAAAGTACACACCATTAATTTCAAAAATTTGGGCCTCCCGAATGTTTTTGGGGAGGGCTCAAAGTAGGATAAATGTTAAAATAAGCACTAAGGCTGTCATTCTGTCCAACAATGGGAAGTTTCTGGGCAGGTGTGAACCTCTGTCTTGCACCATCATGTGTTCACCACCTTGCCAGTTACTCATAGAGAGCACAACCTGAGGTAGCATCAAGAGTTGCTAGGTACACGAGGACTCACTGCTTGTAACCACCTCAGTCACTCGTTGTGTTAAACTGAGAAGTTCTTTCAACAAAATAAGCAAACCACAGGAGTTCTCTACATCGTGGTCTAACACAGTTTTATTTAAACACATGAATAGGACCTAACGAGAGAGACACAAAAGCACTACAAAGTGCCACCACTGGTCCCCCTTGCTGTGTATTCACTGTGTTTTCTAATTGAGGCTGCTTTTTCAAGGGACATATTCAAATCCTCACAGTAAAAATTTTTCCATTCACTTTGTGTTGGTATATTGGTTGCACTGGTGTTTGGTGTACAGCCCAGTTTTTATAGAAGATGAAAATATATTAAAAATTTCTCTCAGGCGACAAATTTAGCAGTGATGGAAAAACGTGATCTCGTCTCTTATGATCTTGTTTGCTTTTATATGTCACGGCACCGGATTTATTGCTGGTCTATTTCATAACCAGCTGAAAACTCCTCACAAACCTTTACACAAAGTCGTGAGTTGATGTTTAAAGCGCTGGTGAAGTCTAGACAATAAAATCTCTTCATCTCCATTACAGACTGAGTCGTGTTTTTTAATGATTCCACTTTGATGAATAGCTTGAAAAAAAAACAGCTTCTAAAATTAGAATGTATATTCTACCTGCATACAAATGATTTTGTCAAATCATCAAAGTTGCTTAATATTTCTCTGAAATTTTTTTACAGGTTTGAAACCTGAATGCAGACATTAAACTGTTCAAGGTTGAGAAAGAGGTTCTCAGCCTCCATATGAAAGGCTTGAAAAAGCTGTGTGATCCCCTTTGTCTCCACTGAAGAGTTTTACAGAACCAAATGTCTGCATATTAATTGAACCCGCCCTCTGAGACCCCATGAGAGTGCTTAATGAATGCAAATGACTGAACGTGTGAGAGGCCAAAGATTGTCACTTCATTGGTTAACTGCTCTACAATTACAAGGCTCCATAAAATAACAGGGTTCACTCACCTGTGACATGAATGCTCTTATAAAGATGCCATGTGACCGTGAATTACAACCCTGGGAAGAGCCGTCGCTCACTGTGGTTTAATTAACCCTAGTGAGGTGAGAAACAGGCCAGAGGAGAGGAGCTCAATTAACTAGACGTGTCTGCTTATAAAGGAGCAGCGTTTGAGGTTTCCATATTACACCATGGTGATTTATTACTGGTTAGAGCACAAAAGGGAACATTTGGCCTTAAACTGTGATAAATCTTTCAAACTTAATCAAAAATAGAACCGTGCCTCGTCATCTGCATACAAATAGTATTAAATGTTAATCTCTGTGCAGCAGCTTTTTAAACAATCTTATGAAAACAGAGCAGTGTTGTGTTCACTGAGCAGTCACACTATTATCCCACTGTCTGTGTGATAGAAGATCAGGGTTGAAGATTCCTATATACCAAATACATACAAGCGTGAGGTATGGTGGCCTACAAGGGAGGATATAGAAAAAAACCCCAAATTATCTAAAAAGCTAAACATAATTTATTTTAAATAAGCATAAGTTGCATGAAGCTGAAAACTTAATAAACCCCAGTAGTAACCCCTTAATGACCCCTGTCATTGATTTTATTTTCTCCTTTCTCTAACTGTAAAGTATGTTCTTCTTGATCAAAATCTTTTTGTTGTTACCATTCACAATGTTCAGACTTGAATCTTCAAAAGCTGACTCAAGAGTTGACTCAAGCAGTGACCAAAATTTGGACAACAGAGAGGAGAAATCTTACTTCAAAAACTCAGTTTTATTGTTTATGTCAGTGTTTTTAGATAAAGCTCTCGAAACGTATTAAGTTTCAGGTCTCAGGTCTACCACACGTCTGCCTGAACACATATTTGCTGTCTTATTCAGCATCCACATTTCCTTGCAGCAGATGCTGAATGTTGAGATGGTCAGCCCTACCCTGTACCCCAACCCTAACCCTTACCCCCTATGACATCATCAGCTATTTGGTTTCCATGGTGATGGAACATCTCCATTCATTTCAATTGGGAAAAAATTTTCAAAATTCAGAATATTAAAAAAAATAAAATAAAAATAAGGGTTAGACATGTGAAAAGGGGAATCACACTTATCCTGAACATGCTGAACATGCTGAACAATTTAAAATTCAAACAGTGAAAAGCTGCGGAAATTTGTAGCAGAAGGGAGTCATAAATACTGACCAAAGAATAGGCAGAAAAATAATAAGTAGAAGAACTGTTGGATGAAATGCACAACATTGCATCTAAAAATAAGTTTTGCCCTCAAGGTTCACTAAAAGGTCATATCAGAAGAGAGAAAACCAATCATAGGTATGAATTTACTTCCCAGAAATATACAACTCTGATACATTTAATGCCTTATAAAGTTTTACAGTAGACCATGAATAAAAAGCCCTGAAGGTTTTAATGTTTGCGGTTTCTTTTTACAGAATGTGACACACAATAAGCTGGAATTGAACCAGAGATGTGACATTTATACTCATCTTGTTTAAGTAGCCTACAGGAATGCTTTTTGTTTATTATTCATATACTAATACAATCTCCCTGGGGTTTTTAGTTTTCATTATATAGCCACAAAAATCCCTAAAGTATCCAATTTTCAGGTTAAACACACTAAGCTGGGATCTTTAAAACCATTTAAATGCTAAAGGTCATTATTTAGATGCAAATTTGACATTTCAAGAATTCTCATGCACAGAAACATGTTTTCACTGCTTTCTGTTTTCTTCAGATCAGCAGGTAAGATAATGAAAAAAAAAAAGCCGAGTGACGCTCTCACCCTCAAGTATCTCTCTGACAGGATGCTTAAGGTGCTTCAGATCTCACAGAGCTGTATAATATTACCCTTCAGTGTAACCTGGAGTGACAGAATGTAAACTGTACATCAAGATTCAAGCTTCAGATAAGAGGAGATGTGGAATCAGTTTTCACTCAAAGAGGATCCTGCTCTCTCTTGACTGATTCGCTCCAAAATCAAAACCTGGTTTCACAGCTACAGGTTCAGCAGTTTCATCCATGATTTTAAAAGACAGGACAGCTTCCAGCTGCACAAGCAGCTAAATCTCTCAAGGCTACTTGGAATTCAAGAGCCTCTTAGGTTTGATCCAAAATTACTTTTGGCTGAACAACACTAATAACTGAGTGTTTGTGCACTATTGAGCAATCAGCGTGATTCAATCAGAGGGAAAATCAAGGGTACGGACGCTCATCATGCCACACACTAAACTCAAAAACAAAATCAAAATTACAGTCTCTGTGACAGGAGAAATATCATTAGCTTACAAATTCAGCATCCTCTTGTATCCTGTCTTATCAGTTGGTATTGCATATGTTGCTTTGAGGTGTACTGTCCATCCATCCATTTTCTCCTGCTCTCCAAAGTCAGACATTGTTGGCAGCAGTCCAACCGAGACATCCCTCTCCACAGAAACATTTTCCAGCTCCTCCTAGGGGAACCTGAGGCATTCCCAAGCCAGATGGGATTTCTAATCACGCCAGCGAAGCCTCCTCCCAGGTGGATGTGCCTGGAACACCTCCAAAGAGGGGCATCATTATAAAAAAAGCCTGAACCACCTCAACTGAACTCTTTTGATTCTGAGAAGCAGCAACTCTGAGCTCTCTCCAGATGTCACAGCTCCTAAGCCTATCTCTAAATGTATCTTAGCGTATTGTATCTCAGCTTATCATATCATACCTCAGTTCATTGTATAAAACCATATTGAATGTATACTGCTTCATTTCTTTTCATATCATGTCATAATGTCATTTCTTTTTGTAATGTTTCATATCAATTCATATTGTCAAAAATTGTTTTTTTTTGCTCTGTAATACAAGAGTAATACTGGTATCAAAAGGTTATGTACCTTACTGTTTCTTATAACATCGTACACTGCAAAAATTAAAATCTAACCAAGTGTTTATGTCTTATTTTTAATGAAAAAAGTGTCATTTTAGTCTTTACTGATTTTTACGAGACCAGCCCATAAAAAATTCTTGTTTCAAGTTATTTTAGGTAAAAATTACTTCTGGATAGCTTGCGATGAGGAATAAAAATCTGTGAATGGGTGAATAAAAGAAGTGGTAGCACTTTAAATTAGGGAACACATATTCACCATTAACTAGGTGCTTATTAACATGCATATAAGTAGCTTACTAGCCCCTATTAGTATTTATTAAGCAGGCATTTACCCCTTATTCTACCTGTATTGCATCATGAATTCAGACTTTTCCATATATTAACTCCTAATTATTACTTATTGACTACAAATTAATGAATATGTGTTCCCTAATCTAAAGTGTTACCAAAGAAGTTTCTTATATTAAGACATTCTAATTTAAAGAAACCTGATGAGCAATTTTTTCTTACAACAATGGCAGATTTCTTTTTTTACTAATTACAAGCAATTCAGACATAATTTTTGTCTTTAAATATTTTGAAAAAGGTGAATCTTATTTATTCTGTTCTTCAGAGTGTGTTTTCTGGACTTGTCAGTTGAATGTAGCTCATATCAAGACTAAAACGACGACTCTGACTAAAAATAAGACATATACACTTGCTTAGATTTCAGTTTTTGCACTCTACGGTACTGCAATGTACTGTTTTGTTTTGTAGGGTATCAAAATGAGGCATTTCTTATTTCATTGTAGCATTTCATTTTTTGTGACAACATATTGTATTATATTGTATTATATCATTTTATTTTGTATAGCACTGTATCATGTTATATCATTTTGTATTTTGGTCTATCATGCTATTGTGATGCATACAGTGTTGTACTGTTCATATTTTATTGGATTATTGTGTATTGTATCTTGTTTTCATAAAATGCTATCAAAATGTTCTGTAGAAAATCTTTTCATTTCATTTTGTGGTATTTTTTGGTACAGCACTGTATCTCTTTGTGTCGTATTATATCATAAGTTTCCTCTGGTATTGTATCGTTGCTTGTTGTATCGCGTTGTTTCATATCTAGTATCTTCCTTTACTACAGCCATCTTGCTCATCTAAGCTGTTACCGTCGTGCGGCATGGCTGAATTGACTGATGCAGCTTTTCTTCTTGTTAGAAGACTGACCTAACCCTTTATTACAGTGAGTGAAATATGGCACACCGGACTCAGGGGAATAAAAAATATTGACAGACTTAAACATCAAAAGAAATGCTCAACTTAGATTTCTGAAGCTGTTTTCCACATATTAACATTTCTACTTGAGAGACTTTACAGACACTAAACTACTCCTGATAAATAATTCATGCTGCATTCTTATCAGAAGACAATCAAAAACCTAATTTAAAGATGAATAATTTAAGACAGGCCTCCTATGACAGGAATTATACCTCACGTAGAGGTAGAGATAATTAGGAGTTGGCACAAAACTTGCACATTAGTCCCTGAATAAACCCAATATTTAACTTTGACATTTATATGAGTGGGGATGTTGTATAACTGTATTATTTTAAATTGGTTTTCCCTGTCATGGACTCAGACGATCCTGTCTCTATTCTACCATGGTCAACGCTGTAAAATCACTTTTAAGAGTTAGTCTTTTGCACTCTGATTCATTATAGTTCTGATATACATTGCTTTGACTCCACAACATCACCAACAATGTGTTGCCAGCTTTATCACACCATAATCCCCATTGTTGAGTGAGGACGCTCCTCCATACTGCTGCTGTTTACACTGTTCACCCAGAGAGCTGTAACTCTCACAGAGAAAGAATGACATCTAATTCCCCTGGATGGCCTGCTGGGAGAAAACTAAAGCTGCTTTGAAAGGGCACTGATCTAAAGGGCCTCTCTGATAAACATGCTCAAGCTTATTTCCTGGTTATGATCTATCTTTCGGTCACAGAAGGTCCCTGTGGGGGATTTTCTATGTTGTTTGAATTGACTGACCAAACACACTGCCCTTGAGGTATTGTGTCATGCAGTGCCCAAGATAGAAAAGCCGGCCATTTTTCTCGCTGACTTTTAGCATTAGAGCCATTGACATTCATGTTTCTACGTATTTATTTGTCATCAGTCATAAAAACAATGAGGTTGAGTTTCTGTCCTTTTTCACAGGCATCATATCACCATTTCACCATCACCAACCCAAGGTTTTCAGAGCTGAATAATAGTGTCATGCTCTCACAGGGATAGTTTATCAACAGGGTCTAATTGTACCGTCCTTCTGCCTTTGTCAGGACTTTTTAAATGGGCCAATTACACTGACTCAAGGAAGTTTGAAGACAAGGATTAGAATATCATTTCCATCTTCAACAACCACTTTTATTTTACTTTTGACTGAAGAAGAACACAATTGTTGCTGTGTACTTAAGAAAACAAAAAACAAATCTGTTAAGTAGACAACCTTAATATTTTGTACCTCAATGATCTATCCTTACTACCTTGTTCCTCCAGAGTTAACAGTTAGCTTCAGACATAGGAATTCAATGGAAAACTTTCCTGAAACCGTACAAAATCTGACCATGGGAACTTAATGTGGTGTACCTCAAGGATCTACTCTTGGTACTCTGTTCTTCATGAATTGATGATATTCATAAACTCAAATTTAATAGTATAATTCATTTGCAGGCTTTTAAATCCTCTTTATTAAATGACTTGTTCATATCATCCTGACTGTTTTTTACTATTAGGGTGCAGTCACACTGGTGTCATTATGTAATGTCCATTAACAAGACATGTTAAACTTAAAGCTTATCAGACTTATAGATCCACTTGAAATAAGGAAAATAATTTTCTCTTGGGTTGAGCAAATAAATGCATGTTCTCAGAAAATACTGATTATTTTAAATGTCGAAATAGGTCACTTTAAAATACAATAGTGGCCTGTGCCTGTTCTGAACCTGTGTGATTGCAAACACAAAGCAGGCTTATGAGAACATTTTTTATCTGACAATCGAGGATTTTGGCTTCCATTCAAAAGCAGCTTTAGGTGTGGAATCACAAATATTTATGGCAAGGTTAAATACCTGTGTGGGTTGTTTTGTTGGTACAGTAAAGGAATTATCCACTGTTTTTAACTCTAGGTTTACACAGGAGGTTATACTTCACAGATCATTGAACACCTAATATAAAAATACATGAGACCCTTCTTACTGGAATAAAACACACTTTTATTTGAACAAATAACTGAACAACAGAATAAATTACATTTTCAACATTCTGAATTTACAAGCTGCTCTTTTTGCTTTGAGGCCAAGAGCTGGAATTTATCACACAGGGTTACTTTTTATAACACAAGATAAATAACTTCCTCTGTGACTTATAGCACAGAAATTGGCAGGTATTCAGAGGTAACAAAGGGAATGAATAGTAATATATCTGTCTTTATGTCTGAGCTGAAAGTTCTTGTGTACTGCTTTTAAGAAATATCAAACTGCATTAAAATCTGATTTACTTTCATCCTTTTATTCTGAATTCTGTTCTGTTGAGACCATTTCCACCTGTGACTGATTCAAGTGTTGATTTTTTCTGCTGTTTCTTTTGAAAGGAAAATGCAAACTTCATGTTACATAAGATTAACTCTGACAGTCTCAACTATCATTTTGTGAGATAAACCAAAAGTTTATCTGTTTCATGTACTTCCAGCAGTGCAAAAAACTAAGTCCTGATACGAAGCAGCTTATGGTGAATTAGGTTAAATGGTTGTCTGCTAACAGAGACGAGTTTCATGAAGCCTGTCTGTCAGCTTGTAAACTTTTAATAGTTTATGTGGCACTCTAACACAGTGCCCTTTTTTAACAGGCCTAATAAAGAATACATCAGTTTTCCAGACTGTATAAAAAAGTCAAAATAGCCGCCATGATGTCAACATTGGCTTGTTGATTACTGCTATTGCTCCAATTCTTGAATTATTTTCTGGTAGCAGAAGTGACCTCATTGGACATGAAGGTGGGTACACGTCACCCTAAGTCTTTCCAGGTTGGCAGGGTGTGATTAAGTGACCTCAACAGCAAGGTATCCGAGCTTGTAGATAAACCTTTCTGTGTTAATTTTACTCTAAATGTTTTCCATTTAAAGCCACATCCACATCCACTGATGTTTCATTAGAAAGAGACATCACTGACCCCAAATCTACACACACTGTTGGAATAATGAAAGGCTGAATATGTATGTGTCCCAAATTTTAAATCATTTTTAGTCTGTGGCTATGGACAGATGGTTGTAAATAGATTTTTTTCCCCCCTGTTCAGAAAAAAAGTCCAGTCCACATCAGAGATATTTTGGATATTTCTCTTTCTACATAGTTTATAACCATTTAATAAGCATACAAAGCAAGTGTGTAGGGATATAACACCATGAACGTGCATTTATTGCATGCTTTTTCTCGAGCTAGTGGTTAGTTTTCCAATTGTTTTTGGCTGTGCAGAGTGATGCATTGAAAAAACTATGTAGTGTAACATATTTATTTTCTACTGGAGAATAGAAAATGATAAAAACAGTTTAACATTCTGTTGAAATATGTAATGAAACAGTACCTACCAGTATAGAGCGGACACAAAAAAGTGGTAAACTGTATCAAATGAGCTAAAACTCTATTAATGTGTGGACATAAAGGGGCAAAGGGGCGAAGCAATGTCTGATCTGCGTTCCTCTTTCCTTAAAACTTTTATTCTAACTCATTTTTGTTCATTTCTTTCAACTGTGATTGTTATCCATAAGGTATACACACTCATGATAAAAGGCCAAACCATGTTTCAGGTTGAATTATTCTATTTTTCGTGCTGCTTTGCCTGCATGGCTTGATCAAAGCATGAGCCTATCAGAGACCAATTAGACTGTCCGATTCAAACACTGAGCTGAGATCAAAGCGGCGGCTGCATTACATGACAGACACTAGGATAAGAGTAACTGGATCCCGTTATTAGTGTGAGCACACCCGCTAATGGGGCTTTGCATGAGGCAATCCATTCTTATTGCCAGGGCGGTGTCGGTGTGTGTCGAGGTGTTGTGGACAATCCCTCAGATCAGTGAAGCAGGTAGTGGGTTCTTATTTTCTCTTTTTGAACAAGACCTTTAAACTTTGTGTCATTATTGTTTTCATTATTGTGGTGGATCTCATAAAGTGGAACTGAGATGAAACCTTACTGCCGCCGCTACATTGACAGTCAAATCAGATCCTGCAGAGAGCTTTTTGTTGCTGCACTTACACCAACTGTCCCATCTAATCCAGGTGCACATTATTTGATGGATGGAGGAAATTTTATGAAACGTTTTCAATGCTGTGAATGGGACTGATGTAAGACAGAAGAGAACAAAATGTAAGCAAAATGAATTAAAGGCTGATGTGTGCCCTTGTTCCACTAATCAGGGAACAGAGTCAAAGGATGAAAGACCAAAAAGACTTTCACTTTGATGCCACAGTGTCTTCTTTGTTCCCTCTGAATTAGGTGCACAGGTGAGATCTGAGTAAGACACACAATATGCTAATTGGTCAAACAAAAATAAAATACTCCAATTATCCACACAGAGGTACTGAAGCAGTGCCAGGACTCTGGAGGGCTATCAAGAACCATGAGAAATGGTTAATTCCATCAACATCATCAGACTTTATACTTAAGGGTTCCCTTATCAATTCTTTACATGATGCAAGAGTGGCTGGACCTCATGTTTACCATTGTTCCCCATGTAGCTTAGCTTATAACAGATAGATAAAAGATTCCCAAGAAATCTCAGATTCAGGACTTCTCGTTTAAAATTTTACTGAAGAAGCTGTAAAACTCAACATACAGAGAAATGAACATTACTCTCTCCCAAGATATTCATATTCAATACAACCAACATATTATACATCTCCAAATGTATCAAAAACAATATAAAAAACCGCATTCGCTTAATGCTAACGAATACAAGAAATTCTAATGCTAGCGGTTGGCATATGTCAATATATCTTCAGTTTTGACACAAAATTTCAACTTTCATCACAAAAACATATCACAGTTACTTTTTGTTAGCAATACTCAAATATGAAAATGCCAGAATACTAATAGAAATAGGTTTTCCAAACAGGAAGTACAGACTCATGGCTGACTTTGGCTTAACTATGTAAGCTCAAGGTTACAAAAAACTCAAAGCAGTTCTAGGTGGCCATTTTTACTTATTCTATTTATTCTATTTATTGTATTTATTTACAGCTAGAGATATCTAAATCCATTGACCAATTTATTCATGAATTTATAAACTCAATAAAATGTTATTGACACAGTAACCTGTAAGGCTACTTTTTGTACACAAGAGGAATTGACAAAGGAATTGACAAAGGGTTGAATTGATATGAACATCGGAATCAATAAACCTGATCAATACCCATCCCTAGTCAGGACAATACAGACAGGGAGGAAGGACCCAAATACTAATACAACATCCGTATTGTGATTTTTGCTTCTGCTTCAATCCACAGTAATGTCAAGTTTGTGTCACCAGGCGATCTGTTCAGATCAATCGACACTGTATGGATTTGTGTAAAAAAATCAACATACTTACGATCCTCAACAGCTGGTAATTACCACCGAAGCTGCAGCTCTTTGATACAACTCATTGGTTCTTTGAAATTAACATCTGGCTCCATCATTAGCTTTTATACACAAGTGAAAGAGAGGAAAAAAGTAAGTCAGCAGAAGTGTCAGAGTCATGCTCCACTCCAAAGGTTGATGTTGTGTATGTCAAAGGCAAAGTTACTTTCTCATTAAACACTTGACCTGCATGATGCTGTGATGATGACTCACTGCGAGAGAAACTCATCCATCGTGTTTACTATTCAAGTCAGTGAAGGCGTTTTCATAAACACAAAAAAACTGCACAGAGATTTCATGTGGGGGAAGAACTACACAGCTGTATTCTGATCTCTCATGTGACATTGCTTTAACTTGTGTGCAGATAGCAAATGTCACCAACTTGAATTCATGTTTCCTTTTGAAAGCTGTCAGTGTTAGCGCCACAGCGAGAAAGAGACAGCTATGAAACATAATTCTCCAGAGTGACAGTGCAGGTAAAAAGCTCCGTCAGCGCTTCTGAAGAGCCCCCACTCAGCTGGCATGAAACACACCAGGCATACTGAACAAACCACCGACAGCCGCTATCTAGCCGTCGCCAATCAGTCTGTGAGGTCACAGGAATCCATGAAATCTGAGCCCGCCCAAGTTGCACAGTCTGGCGATAATTAATAATTAGATCCCAGAGGAAATGGCTCCTTCAATCAACCTCCATTATTGTGGCGGCTTTTGAGAGTTCGGCCATCAACTCACTGTGACTGATCATGGATGGAGTGTAATTGCTGTCGAGGGAAAACAACTGCTTTTCTGTGTTTTTTTTTTTTTTTTTTTTTTTTTTCACCTTTTAGCCCCAAACACACAGGAGAGGAGACATGTTGCACACCTGGTATGAACTCACTCTCAGGAAATACATTATCCTCTTTTTATTGAAATATAGGGGAGGTTCAGCAGGACGTGACATCGCATCACCATAATGACGAGTCAGCGGTTTGGTCCCAGCAGACCTGGATAAACTTGTACAGAAGGAGTACAGGCACATGACAGATCTTTAAATATGTATGGCTCCTCATGGATCTTTAAAGTTGTCATTCACAGCTACTAAAAATGCAAAAGCTGATCTACAAGAGTGAAGAAAACTGTGCAAGAATCTGAGTAAACATTGGAGGTTCAGGAGGTACAAGTGCACAACTCTGCTGCACTTTTTGCACTTTCACATGTTTGACTTTTTCAAATTCTTTTTTGCTTTCTCTGGGTGTCTGAGATATTCTAATTACTCTGGGAGGATTTTTGAAACTGATGAGAGAGGAAAATTGGCATCAGGGGAGGCTTGGAGTAACAGGTAATGTTGTGTGCTTACAACCAGGCCAACTGGCAACTCAAACTCAAGATATCTTTGTGTAGAAGTTTCATCATACACAAGTTATTGACGGGGAAATTCAAGAGACAACTTTTGGACAACTGAGTAAAAAGAGCAACTCTTTGTCAAATTTCCAATTTCTTCAATGAATTTTCAAATTTAGACTAAAAGATAAGTTTGGAGTTGAAAAAATATACGGTATTGAAAACCATAAAAACCAAAAAGTTTGTTTGAAGGTAAAGTCACAGACTCTGGGGGTGAATGAGTAAGTTTGTGGAGCAACAGTAAGCAGCGCTAGCACCACAATCCTTTGGTCCTCCTTTCAGACTGCAAACACTGAAATCTAAGGAAGAGTCTGTTATATCTTTAGTAAACTCTCATTGGACTTAACATGAGCCACATTGACCTGACAAGTTCAGAAAATGTCATATTTCAGATATCAAAAGAAAAACATGATGTATGATTTATGTTTGAAGCTTTCTCTTGACTACTTGCAACCATCCAGGCATCATTTTTGTCCTTTAATTTCTTCAAATTAGATTTTTCTCTGGATATGTTAGGCAAATGTGGCTCATATTAAATGTCAGAGGAGATTTTAACTTAAATAAGGCAGACACACTTCCTTAGATTTCATCTTTGCAGTGTTAAGCAATCATTTCACATAAAGATTCTCAAGTGTACATGAATCATGTCTGAGCACTGCAGCAGTCTTAATGCCAGAGACAGGTTTTGAAGATTCTGTGAGTAAATTTTGGTTTGTGTTGCTTTTGGCGCCCTCTGTGGACAAAACAGTACCGGTTATTTCTTTGACTCTTTTTCAGATTTCAGAGTGAGTAAAGAAATTGATAATGCTTTTGGTCAACAAGTAATTCTGAAAACAGCAAGTGATGGTGACAACATAGTTATCCATCCAGCCACATACATCCTCACTTATTAGCTTCACTCTGGAGCCTTTAATTAAACCTCTGGGCCTTACTCTGCTTAGTTATCTACACTGAAATGACTTGGTGATTGATGTGTAACACTAATGTGTACATAATGATTTGAGAAAAGGCATTTTTGTTTTCCTCAAACTCTACTTGGGGGCTGAAATTGCTTCATTTTTTCCTTTGAATTACTGTTCTTTGTATCGGTACACGTCCCTGTGAGGTAGTCCCAGACCTCCGGGAGTGCTTGTGATAAAGGATTTCAGCACTGTCTCAAAATTAAGATGCAATCCATCACAACAAAGCTTTACTATTGTTTGGACTACAGAGACCATTGTGTTGTACTGTTTGGTTTGTGGTTGCTCCATTTTGGATAAGAGGAATGTGATTCATAAACAGTTTTTAAACTGTAAGAACACTGTGAGGATGTAGATAGATAATATATCAGCTGTCAAAGCTTTTATAACACAAGATTGAAGTATTTTAAATCAACCACTGCAGACTCAAATGGAACAACACAATAACGCTCCAGCTCCACTGACCTCGCTCACTAAAAATAGCCACAAAACTGGAATAAGAATGAAATGTGACTGTGGCCAATCCTTTCGGCACACCTTGATAACCATGGAGGGCCGGTGGCTCAGCTGTGCAATAAAAGAACTGAATTAACTTAATCTCTCTTTCATTGTGCTTGTACTAGGCACTGTCTGAAGCAATCACCTCTCATAAACACGGCGTCTATCAAAAGGTGAAGGGATAAGACATGTTAACAATGCCTTCTCTCTCACGTTTTTCCCTTCCTGGTGCATCTAATACTAATATAACTGATAAAATTTCAATATGACTGTAAACTTTTCCATGTTTAATGATTGTCTTAACATTATTTTGGAATTAAAATTAGTAATTTCTTATTTATCAGTCCATCAAATTGTATAATTTCTTTTAAAAGTTCTGTTTTAGTACATTGAAAACTCAGTACTCTGCAGCCTGCTTTATCAACAGAGCATTTCATGACTTTGCTACATGATTATTTACAGCTCAGCACACTCTGCTTTTGCATTTCAGAGCCATTTCCATTGCACAGGGAAAGCCATATCATCTTCCAGGTAGAAACATAATTTAATACAGGTAATTGAATTCAAATGGTGTTCTTGCCTAATTCAGGGGAAGGATGATATGGCATAATTTGCTAGGGAAATTGCTATCTGCTTCCTGCGTAATGGCTTAGTGGCCTTTCAGTGTAAACCATTTATTTCTTCTTGTATAGTCAATGAATAATAACTATAATATTTAAACTTATTATTTGAGACAATCATTTCTTTGTTTGAGTAGATCTTAAATTAGTCTATTATGAGGTTTCCATGCAAATCAGTTTAAATGTATTCTTCTACATTGCAAAGTTGAGGGAATTTTGTTTCAATTTTTTAGACAATTTTGAAGGAAAGGCCCAAAACATTAAGTCTAGAGAAAGGCTGACAACCTGTCCACGGTAAACTATGCCTCTTGCCTGATAACAGTTGGGTTAGGTTCCACCTCCCCACTGACATGGATGGGGAAAAGTGGTATACATGATGGATGGATAGATGGATGGATAGATGGATGGATGAAAACATATACTATTATCAATTATCAATTATTTTGACCTTTGAAAGCAGACCAACAACTTCCAACTTTTTGTAAAGCATGGAATAGTAGTTCCTGGTACTGCTCGCTGACTTTGTGTTAAATTGTTGCAGTGTTCTTGGCATCAACCATTTATTTCTTATTCAAAGTTTTGAAGCCCATTGTCATTGAGGACTATCTGGTAAATTTAATAAATTGACCTTGTTATGTTTCGTTTGGCTTTGAATGAGTTCAAGAGGTGGAGCAGTCAGAGTCAAGCCAGCCACATCTCTGCATGTAATTGTAATTCTGATGAATTCAAAATAATGAAAGCATTCACGTTGTGGAAATATTGACTCATCAGACCTCAGCCATTTTTTTAACCATGCTTCAACTATCTTTACTCAAGCTGTTTATTGGCTTGGTATGAATGCAGATTTTGGTGTTTCTGCAGTCGGCCTCTAGTGGACGCTTGATGAACAGCAGTATTAAGAATTGTACATGGGCTTAATATTTCAAGATGTCAACATGTGTACGCACAGTGAACTATGTTAGCTGTGTGTTATGCTATAGTGGAGCTGATAAATATCATCATAGATTATAAAGAAGCTACTACAAGGAAGAAAAGAGAGGATACTTGGTGTAGGTAGAATATCTGGTCAATGATCAGTGATTCTGGAGATTTATATCAGAAAATAATAATAATGATGGCACCCAGCAGACAAATCGCATGGCTTATAGTCTGTGTCTTTCAATGCACCATTAAATATGTGAGATATAATATATGAGGTCCATGTCAGGCTACATGCATTGGCATCTGCATAGAAAAAGCACTAAAATTTGACACAGAAGTACCAAAGAGGTGTAAGTGGACACTCAAAGTGCTAACTCTGCATCTCCTTGCTCCAATTGTTCTTATTGCAAACAATAAGCACAATAGTTCCTATCTGTGATTAACATCTGTCATAATTCAGCTCATCAACAGTAACAAGATTAATCTTGACTCCTTTGATCAATGTAATACTGAAGGGTCTGTAACGTCTGGGAACCGTTCAGTCAAATGTCATTATTGACCTTCAACAGCCATGTATAAGCTTACAACATTCATCAAGTAGCAGAGAGATCGATACATAGATTACCTTCAGAAACACTAACCTGAGTGACACATGCCAAGGTCAGGCTATTTTTTACTGGTATGTTGAAGAGGACAAACAGCATCAGGCCACATGGATCTCACTGACATGTTACGTTTTCTGTACAGAGTGGCGGCGCAAATGTTGGGTATGAGCCTCTAATGATGATAAAAATCACTCCTGAAGTTTCCATTCTGTTTGAATAACAAACAGACTAATGGAGGAAGAGGAAGGTGGCACTCTCTGGGGCATCAGGTGTAGCAAAGACAAGTAAAGACACAGTTTCTGAGCAGGATAGGGAAATAAAAAAAAAACAAGCTAAGCTCCCATCTGTCATCCAATCAGGGGCCTCTGCCATTTCAGCAGCAGTCTCATTTGCCAGTTGCAGATTCAATCCAAGCATGGCCGCTGCATTCAGACACCAGCAAGCCTCAGGTTGTCACTTTGAATATGTTTATTTATTCTCATTTCAGGAAGTCTGCTGGAACATGAAGACAGCTGCTTCAAATTGATTCTCCACAACAAATAAGTTAGAGGACAGAATGGGAATGAACCATCAAGACTGAGCGTGGCGGCTGCATGCTCGGTGCCTTTTCTGCTGCTGCTGCCTTGCTGCTTACAAAACATCCGGGAATGTAAAGTAATGCAACTTTGAGAAAGTTTCTGCTTCTGCTGTTCATAAAACAATATGAGTATTCCTTTTTGATGGAAACAAATCACTTAGCCTTGTCAATGCGAACATTTTGAGCCTGAACCTGCTTAAAGCATCAAAGTAATACAGTACACCAGTTTCAGTTCTTTTTATTTGCCTGGATGTCTAAACACGTATAAATACATGTTTCTTTTTAAATTAAGCTGCTCTTATCATTGTTTTGATATATGTATCATTCGTTTTTTTCAAATTTAGCAGCCTTACTGTGATCTTCAAAAACGATGAAAGATAAACAAATGGATCATGACTTTTGAGGGTTGAGAAATGTATTTCTGTCTGCTCTGTATCGGTTATGCTCTGTTCACACCAGAGCAACCTATATACAAAATCAATGTGTAGACACAAGTCGATACGATTCCTTGTTGGGCGACAGGAGCGACATAAAATATCTGGCCTGAATTATTCATGCTGTAAGGACCAATCAGCATGAAGATTCCTCTGGTGAGGGGTGATACGAACACAGACGGATTGAGGTTCATTCATCTTGAAAATGGAGTGAAAACGGATCGTATCTGTTGCAGCAACCTCTCACCAAAGGAATTCCTTTGAATGAAAATCTGAGAAGCCATTGGATTATCCAGCAAATTGTTTAAACCTTTTCTGTCACTTCATTCTGACTATTTGTCATGCTAAAAATGCCAGCATTGTGCCGTCAGTAATCTACAGATTTGAGCATTTTGTGCATTTAACATCTTCTCTCTTCTCAGTCTCTGTCTGAGTTATCTCATACTGTACTTGACATTTCTGTACTGACATTTTCTGCATTTATCAGCTAGAAAATGCAGATCTGAATTTAGTCTACATTAAGCTTATACCTGTCATGTCTAGTGTAATCTTGAAAACATAAAAGGTGACACATCAGCATCAGGAAAAGGGATTTATCTTTGTAAAGTTTGCTACAGGATTTGTCTGAACTAAAGTATTTCCTTCCTGAAAGACAAAGCCTTTGTGTCAAACGTTGCATCAGTTTCTTGGTCCTTTAGAGCTTTTGGTTCTTCCTTTTTGCACCCAAAATTCCCTCACACTGTCAACTATTCAAGTATCCTTACTGAATACAAAACTTTGCTGCTTGATCTTCCTGCCAGAGTGTAGCTAATGTAGCATAGCCTCTTGATGTGAAAGCACGGCACATTAGGTTAGTGCTCCACAGGTGTCACTTTGCTTTTATTTCATACAGGTCAAATCTACAATAGTCTATGGGCTCCTTTTTTAAAACAATGTAGCAGATTCTTTACATTCAGAAAATCATGATGGAGAGAAACAGTATAATTGCTGCATCCCTGGCATGCATTTGTTGTATGAACAGACACTGTTCCCTTCTTCTCTGCTGTTTGTATATCTGCTCACAGGAAAAAAAAGGAAAATAGTGAGGGGATGTCTGGGAGTCTGAGGCTGTAACGCTGAAGGATCCTCTTGAGGGCTTTTCATTCGTGAAATAAGCTCCTCAGTGTTGCAGCACATTGAAGGCTGACAGCTTCAATCCGCTCCTTTCATGACCACAACCATACCAACGCCAACCATTAATAACACTGATGCTTTGTCATCTTGTCGTTGCTGTGATGTTGGTATTGAACTTCTGTCAGCACTGACTAATGAGAGGTTGTTCCTCATTTGATGTACGGAATCATTACACACACTGCAGCTCTCAGCAGAGTAAATCAAGGGTATCCTTTGATTAATAATGTTTTTTTCATGATAGATACTCACTGAAAACCAGCTTTACCTCTTCACTTATTCCCTCAAAGTCTCAGGAAAATATCTGAAATCTTTTCAGGGAGAGAGAGCAATTTTTTTCAATTAGAACTATATAATGTATTATTCATTTCTCACTGTTGCAAGAGATCCAATTACTGCATTCACAATGGTGCAAAAGCCCCAATTTAGTTTCCATACAAACAATGACCACAGCAGACCATGATGAATACTATATTGTTGCTAAAGCACATTCAGTGTTTAAATGAATTGTTTTCCTCCCTCACAAATTTTGTTACTTCAGACCTCATTTCACCCACTTTATTCTGCCCACAGTCTGTGCTCAGGAGATTATTCACATGCCATGAATTTATACAGCAGTGGGGGAAAGTCAGGCCTGGATGACAAAAAGTCTGAAGCCACAGGCCAACAGGTAGAATCGTGTGAATGCAAGTTTTAAAAACTTTGCAGTCATGATTGCAACATGATCCCTGAGGACTGGGAAACTGTCAGTGTAATTCTCCTTTTCAAAGAGCGGATTCTGGCTTTGTGTCGCCAGACCAATCAGTCAGCTCAATTTCATTCTCAGAGACAGGCGGGTCTGGAGCCACTGCCATTCTGAACAATTTCCCACAATTGTCAGATGTACGGGACAAATCATAGATCTTGTTTTAAAAAATGGGGCAGGTCTTTTAAGATGTCGACTCTGGAAAATCACTTCAATCTCCTCACACACAACCAATGGGGCAGCTTTCGCCCCAAGGAGGTCAGTGAAATTCACAACTGCAGCCGTTTAATTTTATTTAATTTGGTCTGACACTGTATTTGATCATAAGACAATTTTTGTAGCCTCTTACAGTCTTTCTCTGAAGAGTCATGTGATGTTGTCAGCTGATTCATGGAGGTTTGGTTGACCTATCTAGATCCATGTGTATGCTCTAGATGTTTATTTCCTCAAAATGTTCCTGTGTTCACTTTTTGTGTTCCAAACATTCTACCTGTTTCACCCATGTCAATTGCTGCATGGATTTTCCTTTTTCAGGGTCACTGTGGTTGTGAACAGGGATCCAACTCTGTTCTTGAAAGTATTTTCTGGGATTTTCAAGGACATTTTCGGCTGCTACCGAGACAGGTTATCTCGTAACACATGAACACATTCCCCTGTCCCACCCAATTTTTGGATGTCTTCTTTTCAGTTGTAACTTGCATTTATCCAGATTGTTTCCATTTATTACTCAGGCATTTAATTTGCAGTCTATGGCTACAATTTATCTATGAAAGATAGTTATGAAAAATGTACCACAAAATAAAGCAAACACACCCACAGACAACAGCGTAGCTCTTCATTAGCATGACAAACTGGAGTTACATTGTTGAACTGGACTATTCCCAACTCAACATTCGCTTAATGTTGCTCAGATGATAAGGTGACAGCAGATATGCATGTGCATAAATTTTAACCCTTTACATTAGCTCACAAGGCAAGGAGATTTAGCCTTTGTTTTAATTTTTCGTCTATTGGTGTAAAGTACTTTGTTTTGACTGTACTTTTCTTAAAGAGCTTTATAAATAAAGCTGAGTAAGGTTGAGTTGAGTGAATAATCAAAAACCTTTTCTCAACAGTTTCCAAGACATTTGACTTTTTTTCTCATTTTCCACGACTAAAAAATTGGTCAATCATTTTTGAGGTTTTCCAGGACGTGGGAACCCTGATGAAGCAGTAACAGTCTTGGCTTCAAGTGTGGCTTTACAGGAGTGCCTATGTGTTGGAGATAACATGGTGCATTGCTTTGATTGGTTATAGAGATATTTCTAAAAGCTAATTCACCTGGCAAGAGGAATGAAATAGATGAATCCAGAGTTGTTCACTAAAGTGAATTGGTTTGTGTACACCAAGCTAAGGAGACTCTACTAACTCCACAAACTCAAACTGATCTTCAAACTCTCTCACCCAGTCTGTGTAATTGAAACTCTGCTCAGTGAAAGTTTAAAAGAAAACCAGGCAACTTTCACACTGGTTGGTTGGAGATTTTGCAATTTGGTGTTCCCAAAGTCGAAAGTGAGTTGGAAATAGAGCTTTTCAGTACTCTTTGCACTCTTTGCCTGGAACAACCTACAGTCTGACTCGACCTGGCTAAATAACATACTGTGTAATTCAATATAAACATATGCTGGTTGCTGAAAGATGTCTGGGTTAGAATATTAAGTGAAAAACATCACACCACCCTCATCTGAAATCAGCTCACTAGCTTGTATTTTCTTCAAAACATGTGAATCCATTTTGCACCGTCACTTTGTCCAATAAAATAAAGTGAAAACAAATAAAAAGACTCCCCAGCAACAAGTGAAACAGCAAACTGTGAAACTGTTTATAATCTGATTAAATGAGTCCAACAGTGGAGGAACTCTGTCTCTCCTTATTTGACATTGTCGACTTGGCAGTCCTAATAGACTTCTGGAAAGATTGCCATGTCAAATGACTCAGCATGCTGGCTCCAGTCTAAGCAAAGTGTGTGTGTATTTGAGTGTGTGAGAGGGAGTGTGAGGAGGGCTTATTAGAGTGGAGAGAATGAGCACCTCAAATAGAGAAAGGAAAAACAATAAATCAATAGCAGCTATTGATGCAGAGTGCTCCATTTGACTCTGCTGCTCTGAGTCTGTGAAGAAGCTGCTTTAGCTGCAGCCGTCCACTGATCACATCGATCTCAGGCACTAATCACTGATTGAAAATGGCTCTTTAGCGTCTGTCCAAACATTCAGACCAACACAGAGACATCTTGAATGTGACTCTGTGAGTACAAAAACCAAAATTTAAATCTACAGTGAAATTGCTTTTACCTCTACATCTCTTGCAAATTTAATTTTTGTTGGGAAGCAGCAGTGCTTGTTATTCCAGAGTGCACCCCAAAAAAAGTTAAATCTGAGCAGAGTATCTACTGCAGTATTTTATATTAAGGTGTTCCTCCAGTACCAGATGTCCCCATTAAAAAACATGGCAGATAAACAAACTTCTGAAAATGCAACCTTATTCTTTAAATAAATGTAAAGTTGTGGTCAATTATTCGCCAACATTTCTGTTTCAACAACAGTCTCAAAGGAAGAAAGTGGGGAAGTCACTGTTGGAAACCAATGTCCCATATTTGACATCAGCACCAGAAAGGTGCTTTTACAAGGTTGTAAAGCCAGTGACAGATGTAGGTCTGCACTCAGCAAGACACATGGCACTATAATCAATGCTTCAACACTAAAACTGGTCTTTGAACGTACTTTTATGGCATGTATGCAGCAGGACTGGTTTGTATCGACCATCCCACAGACGTAATTTTCAGCTGTGCAGTTTCCCAATGTCCAACAACATGTAATGGTTTTCCTTCAGGGTTCTTTTTTTTTCATTGATCTCTTCTAGAATAATTTTCAGGTGTTTAAAATGCAGCTTTCAGTAAAACTTAGTGCGTAAGATGGACTTTTTTATTCCTTTTTTGTCATCTCGATAGGGCTAATCCTTACACCATACACTTACTCCACTGCTGCACTAGTATAAAATGTTTAGAGGTATTTCGAAGCGTTATGATATTTCGACCAAAATGATGGCACTTGAAAAATCAAGCTGCTACTTCTCTGAGCAAAGCATGCAAAGTGGACTTGACTTGCCCAGTTCTACAGTCCGCTTTTCTTATATCTACACATGAGACAGGTGCATAGGAGAAGAGGAATAAAAACACTTAAGTTTGCAGCATGTCCTGCACACTGTCCAACAGCAAAACAGGTTTTGCTTGATGAAGGTCTTGTATCTGTTCAGATTTGATGGCTGGAAAATGCACAGGAATTTTTTCGCAAACAGCTTTTGCCCATCATTAGTTCATAATAACACATTTAGAGATACTTTGTATTTAGGAATAAAACTTAGCTGAGTGCTGCTTTGATACAAAAGATTTCTAAACTCAAAACAACAAGAGACCAAAGGAGGGAAATATGAACTGCAGGCAGTGTGCTGGAGAAGGCTTTTCACAATGGTCAGACTCTCCCATCATCAATACAAGATCTTGGGGAAAAATTAATGCAGCACTGGATGGAAATAAATCTGGTGACATTGCAGAGGCTTGTAGAAACAATGCCACAGTCACTGTTTGCTGTAATCAAAATGAAAAGCAGTCCAACAAAATATCAGAGCATGACCTCCTTTTTTTTTTGGTTGGATTTTTTTGGCCAGGCAGTTCACTTTGCCAATGATTTGGCAAAAAGTTTATTCTTCTCTCATGCATCAGGTTGGCAAAATTACAACCAGGATAAAATATTTGCAGATAGACATACAAATCAGCTCACTTATTTTCCTCATCTACTAAAAAAATTGGACATGTTGATGTTTTCAGTTTGTCTGCTACTTTAAAGTCGCTGATGTAAAAAAGTCACAGATGCAACATGTCCACCCATTATTAACATCTATTTCTTCTGAAATTGATATTTTAATCCAGTCAAGCCCTCATTTTCCTTTTTAAACATGCAGCTGGCATGGATCAAACGGCTATGTCTGCCTCCCTTTTTTTGACATCCATGCTCATCTGTCATGTCCCCAAACAGCTTGTATTGTTTTGATAGCAGTAATTTCCATCCCTGTGACCTCAAATTATGAGTAAATACGACATGAAAACACGTCTGTCAACTTGTTTTCTCTCATGGTAGCCTGTAATTTATGTAAAATATATGCAAATATGTTTTGTTGAGAAGTACGTCTGTTTTCCCCCAGTTTCAGAGCTGCTTTGATAAAAGTTTATTCATTCTACGAGGAGGGTTGGGTTTAAGATTCGATGAAAGGGGGGACTATTTAACCCTGTGATTAATTGGCTGATACTCAGGAGGACTTGAATGCATAAAGTGATGTATAGATGTATGCTGGGATGACACTTTGACAGATGATGACTGGTTGCTGTCATATTTACAAGGTTGTGAATCAATCTTCTAAGACATCCACAGACCTGCAGGTCACAGAAAGGAAAACACAAGCAGGAACATCACCTCTTTTTCAGTTTATGCCACTATTTAAATGACAAAACCTGTCTTGGCTGAAATGCTCTCTCTATTTTGTGTTGTTTACTTTTTTCTGCAACTTAAAACGTGTTTCTCTAGGGATGTTGGCACCTTTTTCAAAGCATCCAGGACCATTAAGAGCTGTTCAGAACATCGCCTTGTTCATAACCGTTGTTCTTTGCACTTTCCTGAATTGCACGAACAGTTTGCTGTTAAATCACAGCTCCTGGCAGAAGACTTATGAGTGCTCATTGGGGGGGCTGCAGAGGTGACTCAAGGCTGAGGTCAGACCTTGGGGCAAAGCGGCACTCTCCTGTACATGTCTCCGAGGCATTACTGATGTGATGGGTTGTTTGCGTGATGTGTGGAGACAGGTCAGGCCGTGACATCCATTCTTCCACCCTGGAAAGGTTTGACCTGCTCTGAATTGATTGTATCTAAAAAAGGCTGCAATTTCATGATGTCAGCTTGGAGGAAATTTTTTTGCAAATTCCAGAAAATAACCCATAATGTTGCAGAATTTCAGCCTCTTATCCTCTTCTTAATACATGACGTCCAAAAAGTCACTCTTCCATCCTACTGGTGTCCAAGTTAATAGTTTTTTTTATCTGTTTGTACTAAGAATATGAGTTCTGATTGTATTTGACAGCTTCTCTGGCAAAGTTGATGACATATTTCAGTCCCTTTGGCAAGGTTATAGGTGCACCAGTGTCTGTGTATTACATTATACAGAGTGATGCCTCTGAAAGAGTGGTGGGAATACAGATGACTTCTGTTTCTGCCTGTCCTGGGTACTGAGGAAATTGGGCAGGACACTCTTTCATCTGTTAAGTGGATGACAGATGAGGGTGTTTTCAATCAGGGGCTTTGAGATGTTCATGGGGTTAGTCAAACACATAATAAAAAGAATCTGAGCAAAAGAAAGATACATGCTCCTAAACATGTTATAAACAGTCACTGTAGTTTGAAAGATTGTGTATCCGTCCAGCTTATCTTTTAATGCCAGTGATACTGAATGAAGGAATAAACTCATTGATTGTCCTGAAATAAATTACTCCCCAGATTAAAGCATTGATTACTGTCTCAGCAGGAGGGTGGGTCTCCAGGGTAAAATATGTCATCATCAACAAATTAAACTTCAACATTGAATTATCCTCCCCCTTACCAGAGCTGTAAGTTATATCACAGCTCAAGAGATCATATAATTCCACAGTGTTGATCAATAACAGCTACTGGCAGCTTTGGCGCAACTAATGTCAGACACAGTGTCAATAATGAGCCCTGATACAGCCTGAGACACAGCTATTGGTCAGAATTCAGGCTGCACTGATCGGGACAAAACTGGCTTTGTCATGTTAATTTTTCTAGGTACATAAAATATCCAAAATGTAGGAACTTGCACACTATTTTTACCACGCTGCCGTTCTAACACCTGCATGGGGAGTAAAAAAACAAAAGGGGTGGAGTGCAGGTGGAGCAACATCAACAAATAACCACTAAATGCATTTAACTAACTTATCAGCCTTGCACACTTGCATCCCAGTCATCACAACACCTTTTTTCAGCTGTCCTCCCCTTATCACATCGCACATCCATCCTTCGCCAACACTGCCACTCCACCGGTGTCTAGGCACCGTCCTGTAGTTAGCCTCATCACCTCTTTTCAAGGGATGAAAATAACTTTGATGGCATTGCCAATCCAACATCCTTTTCTGAATCTAGTTCACTTGTAAGAAAGTAGTTCATCCTGATTAAAATTACAATGTGGTGCAAGCAGAGAGTGGCATGTTGGTCAAAATCAGCAAAAAAGAGAAAGTTATAAACCACATTGATACTAATACAGCACATATTAAACTCATGTCCTGCTGTCGCAAAAAAAGGGAAAGAAATGGTTTGAAAGTTATACCTTGTGTAAGTAATACCACAAAATACCTTGCGTTTACTTGATATCAATGTGAATACATGAGCAGCCGAGGCAGGGGCAGCATCGGCAGGACTCCCATGGGTACATAGCAGAGGGGGCAGTGATAGTGCAGATGAAAATGGTAGAATCTGCATAAAAAGTTGAACTGGAGTGGAAATAGGTTATAAAGTAGTTTCCAGGGGAAGCAGCAGGAGTTGGTCAGTAGAGCAGTTTAAAAACAACACTTATTTGCTTATTGTTGAAAAATGTCTAGTCTCAGATTTTATGTTGTCAGTCCACTCCGTCCTTACACAACTCCTCATTCAAAGTGACCCATTTCGAAGTGTCCGAAATCCACTATGCCTAAAAAGCTCTGACAGCACTGCTTAGATTTATGTCTTAACGGCCTCACGGGTAAATAATCATCATGAGTTTTGTTTGGCAGAGGTTGAAGTATTAAGTCACTGCATTTCCCCTCTGTGAACTTCATTCCTCCTTGTCAGCATTGCAAACAAAATGACAGCCAAGCATCTCACACACCTGCTGCAAACTGCAAAGAGCAGCAAATTGTTAAACAGCCTTTAGACGCAGAGCAGTTTTGATGTCGGCTGTTGCTGGGATACTGTTGGGTGATGTTGTCCTGATGAATCGCCTTATGGTCAATATCTAAAGCCCACTGCATCCATTAAAAAGATCAAGTTGCCTCTAATAGTGATCACAGATGTTAAAGGAAAGCAGAAGTAGCAGCATATGATGCCTTCAGTTTAATGTCTACCTGAGCTTCAAAGTTAAAGTGAAGATTACAAACAGGTTGGGTGTATTATTCAGATGAAGATTAATCTTTGTCCCAGGTGACGAGGAGGGAGGGACTGTACATCAATCATGTGTCTGTCTCAGGGTGAAAAATATGTTTAGGCCTTGATTCCAGATACCAGAGGTAAGTGTAGTTTGGTGGTGTTTATGGAAAGCCACCACATTTAAACGGGTGGAGGTGTGAGGGAGGAATAATTGACATGTCAGCCATGAGATAGTACCCCATCCTCCTTCTTCCACTCTGAAGTTTAAAGATTTATGATGAAGTGATTCACAGGCAGGTTTACAGGTCTGTCATCATGCTCTTATTTTGCAGGAAATAGCTTCCCAAAGGGAACAGCGGCCCAGAAAGGGCCGAATGCTCGGCTCGCATGGAGATAGAAAACATGCCATGGTGTGACAAAATGAGCTCCATCCTCTGTATCCATCTCATGACTGATTTCAAAGTCATTTAAGATCAAACTAATGTAGCAAACTTTTCATTAACTTTGGGTTTATGTTAAACAAAAATTAAAACCCTCTCCACGTCCTTTGACCTCTCGCTTTCTGTCACAGGCGATTCTCGCTTTATGAGCATAAAAAGTCCCAACAGTGCAGTTGTTTTAATTTGATGAGTAGTTTCTGGCAAGTAAACATCCGCTGACACTCTGTCCTTGTTTGGGATGCAAAATAAATCAGTTATTGATCAACAGTACAAGATGTATGTGTGCAAGCTAGCATCCTGTGCTCCGTTTAAAGCCAGAAGTCCATTTGATAAAAGCTATTACAACCTTCAAGCCCCGACAAATATGGCAGTCAGAATAATGGTGAAACTCCTCAGTGTTGACTGCGGCCATAAAAATCAATCGGGAAATGTCATTTGGCCATATGAGTGGAAAATATGGCCTTTTTAATAGCTCTGGATATTGCAGGGAAGGAAGAACTGTGTCGACTGCAGATGAATGGCTTTGATAATTAATAGCAGATTTGCATGAAGAACTCATTCTGGATAAAGTCAAATTAGCCGTAGGTCATTTGTATGCGTCAAATAAAGGTGGACCTTATTTACTGTCTGCACAACCTTGACTGTTGCTTCTTTTCCTCGACTCTCATCTAGAAACAGAAGTAGGTGTGTGTGATTTGTTTTCAGTCTGAGGATGTTTTAAATCAGAAACAAAGTTCTGACAAACACATTACTATGTGCGTCATCGAGCAATCGGTGGGATGATTACTAGCGCAACAAGACGGTGATGCGTTAGTGACTGTTTTGTTTTTGTTTTTGAAAACAGAGTACATCACTGATTTTCCTCTAGAGAAGTGCTGATGACAGCAGATACACTGGAGACCGTCGTGAAATGGAAACATTAATATTGGACAACAAATTCAATGACAGTGATCACAAATCATAAAAAACAATCAGACTTAAAGTAATAAGACTCATGCATCAATGTGAGAACAGTCTGATGAAACCCATCTCACTAAGGACAGTTAATTATTCAGGTTGGTTTGATGAAAGCTGTGAATAACTGGAGGTATATAGAAGGATCCAGGAATGTGCATTTATTCACCTTTTCTATCTCCATGAAACTACCACAATCAAAGTACGATACCTGTTTGTACTCCTATGCTTAAGAACATTTTTTTTCAACAGTGCAAAGATGCAAAGATTCCACAAGATTCATTCTTCTACAACTTTGATGGTTGTTGGTCTGAATATTTCATAAAATGCTGATCTACTAGGATTATCGCTCAACCATCTCGAGAGTTTATGCAGAATAGTCCCAAAAAGAGAAAATATCCAGTGAGTGAAACTTCTCTTGGCACCAGAGGTCAAATGGGCAGATTGATGTGAGATGACTGAAAGACAACAGTAAATAAAATAACCACTTGTTATAACCCTAGTATTCAGGAGCCCATCACTGAACATGTCCAGTCTTGAAGCCGACAGGCAACAACAGCAAAAGACCACACTGGGTGACACTCCTGTCAGCTAAGAACAAGAAACCGAGGCTACAATTCACACAGGCTTAATGAAAGCTTAAAAAAGATTTCCTGGCATGATAAGTCTGGATTTCTGCTGCCACACTCAGATGGTTGGCTCAGACTTTTGCATAAACAACATGAAAGCATGGATCCATCCTGCCTTGTATCAATGGTTTGTATGAAGCTGCTGCTGGTGTAACGATGTAAAGGTGTGGGGTGATAATCCCCTTAGTACCAATTGATCACGGTTTGAAGTTCACAGCCTTCTGGTTTCTCGAACATATCAATGAGTTCACTTTACTCCAATGGCCTCCACAGTCACCAGATCTCAGTCTAATCAGGCTCCTGTGGAATGCGCTGCGCATGGAAGATTCACATCATAAATGTTCAGTTGACAAACAGCAACTGTATGAGGTGATCATGTTAATATGGAGCAAAACTCCGGGGCTTCAATATTTTACTGAAGTCTACGATTCAAAATTCCAAGTGTAAGTACACTTGACTACTTGGGGATTATTCTTATTTGACATGAGGTAGGCGCAGCTGTAATTTTCACCTCCCCCCAAAACCGAAGTCAATTGGCTACAGGGCTGTTAGAAAGGTACAGTGCACAAGCCATAGACCCCCCATTTATGATCTGTAGTTATATTTCAGGGCTCTGATGTGCATACATTTCAGGAAGCATCCCATCAAGGATATCTCTCCATGCACCATTGGTCATACGCTGCAAATCAGAGTAAAGCCTTCATCGAACACCATGAGCTCAATCCTTCACACACCAAACTTCCCAAAACAACAATTACCATCACTCATGTAACACTTTCTCACTGGATTCATCCTCTGTAGAGCCCCAGCCTCCAATTATTATAGATTTAATTCTACACATCAGTGCTTGTCTTATGGAGTTAGTTATAACCGTGACTACTCCTTTCCAATGATGGATCTCATTGATCAGCAGTGAACCAATAACCTTGTATCATCAAAGGATGTGTAGGCGGTACAGACGAGGTCCACTAATCAAAGAAGAGCATGGACTCTGGTCTGGAAAAGGCTACAAATGTCTTCATCATGGTGTTATATTTGACTTCAACGTGCCGGTGTATTTCAGAGGGATGCTGTCTTTGAAAACCACTTTGAGAAGTTTGACAGTGAAGAATATGTACTCTGAAGAGAGTTTGACTCGAGAATTAAACTTGCAGCTTGAAGGTCGACTCCCACAGAAAACAAATAAATAATTGAATCTCTAATGCTCATTCTGTCTTCATGTAAACTGGAGTCGATTACTTTCCAAAACATGTCTTGATTCAGAATAATAAAATCCTAAACTAGGACACAGCTGATGAGGTTATGAACCTATTTTAAACTACATTTATAGTCCACATTATTAATCCATGGTGCACTGGCAAACAGAGATATAACAACAAGACTCAAATTTCATTTCCAGCTCCTCGTTATTGTAATTTTTATCATTTTTTTCTCGACTATGTTTTCTTATTTACATATCAACAGTCCACCTAGCTAATGAGAAACTGATTTCCATTCTACATCCCTGCCAGGATTAGATTAGCTGAGTAAAACCAGAAACATACAGGCTGTAGATTTCTATTATTTCCATTTTTATTGTTTTCAGTCTATCATTTCTTCCTCTCCCAAGACGTGTGCCTTTAATTTAACTGAGAAACATATATTTATTTTAAGTTTTTAGAACAAACACCACCTTCTAATGAATGAGCTTTTCACTGCATTGACTCCCAGGCTGCTTATTTCAGAAGTATTCATCTCACAGCACACATTTAAATCCATCAGTTAAAATCCAGTCCATTTATGGCCAGATCAGTGACAAACCTGCTGAAAACACTGCTCACACTGCAATGTACAGACTTTGTATTGATGTTTGTGTAAAAGAGACAATATAAATTATGCATTTTATTTGAAATGAAATTGGATTCCTCCTCATAGCCGGCAATGAGAGCTGGAACGTTGACTCGTCAGCAGTAGAGATGGTTGGTGTTGAGGGGGTATTATACATCTCTGATTGGTTCAATTGCTCTGCTGCTCCTTTGGTATTAACACCGGAGAGAGTCGGTCCAGGAGAGCAAAGTGGATTTTATTTGTGCCAGTACTGCTGAGAAAGAGAGTGTGTGTCTATATTCTCACCTGTGGCGATATGTTTCGTCACACCTTCATCGTCATGCTGTTTTAGCAACAGCTTTCCAGATAGCTGTGAGAGCATCTTTGATTTTATCTGTGACACGGATAGATCTGTTGTTTGAAAGAGCTAAATATAGAAAGATCTGAACACATGGCCATGTTTACAGCGAGCAGCTCGTCACACATGAGGGAAAAGTTTCCAGACAGAAACTCTGGGTATCAGGTGTGGCTGCTTCAAACTCTGTCATGGTGTCTAATCAAAGCTGATTTATACGTATGTGGCTGTACGACAGGCTGTTTGTGAGGGAACTTTGCCTACAGCTTCAGATAATGATGACATACTGCTGCAAACATTACAGGTGAGTCCTTTAAATGCCCCCATGTGATGTTATTGCAATCATTTTTAACCTGGGGTCTCTGTGTTATGAATTGGATTTCATAGTCAGTGCGCCACAGCAACGGTCTTTGTTTTATTCCATTATTGTGCCATACAGGTGTTTATGTATCCAGCCTACATGGCCTTGCAAGACACCACAAACTCATGCAATCCAGGGATGGAGTGCACAGCAAGTATTTATCTGAAAAATTATACCCAAATATAGATTCGTCTTATTTTCCAGGTTTTAGAGACAGCATTAGCATGTGTAAACTCATCAAAGTCAAACAGCTACTACCAGTTTTTACCACAAGATTTCAGGTTTGTACGAGTGCCTGCATGAGACAATAACTCTCTGTGGTCCTCATGAAAATGCATACATCTAGCCACACACAGTCAAAGACTAATATGACCATTATGAAACAGCTGGACCACATTCTATCAGAGTTCCGCATTTCAGCTGAAGTTATTTGTGAGCTTTTCTTTGCATCCCGGACAATTTTCCTGGCAGCTATATCTTAAATTCCTGTTAGTCTACCTGACTGAAATTTGGTTTCAACAGAATCCTGTATTTTCCACTGCTTAATTGAGTTTGAACTCTGCTTATTGGTGTCCTCGATTCTTTGGATATCTTTTTATATCCCCTTCCTGCTTTGTACTGTTCGATTACCTTTTTCTGCAGATCCTTTGACAATTCTTTTGCATTCCTCATGACTCAATCCAGAAATGTCAGTGCAGCACTGGATGAAATATGAAAGGGTCTGTCAGGAGCTCAGAAACTCAATGACCTTTTATACACACACACTGATTACAGGCAAATAGACCACAGGTGAGGATGGTTACCTGTAATAGCCATACAAACCCATTTGTGTCAACTTGTGTGCATGTTATAAGGCCAAAATCACCAGTGAATGAAAACTTTTGATCAGGGTCATTTTGGAAGTTTTTGTTTTCATTATGATTTAAAAAGAGTAAACGCACTGTGTGTTAGAAATATCTTCACCCAACCACTAACTATAAGTGAAAGAAAAGTTTTTGTGTTATCATTCATAATATCTAAAAGAAAGGCTAAGAAATAATAAATCCTACCAGGGTATGTAAACTTATGAGCACAACTGTACAAAAGAATAATTCCAGTAAGCTGGCTCTCAGCTGTCTTGGACTTGCCTTTCTAAAGTGGGTCTGTTGGGGATTTTTTTTGTGATTTTATTATCCCAGTAAGGCTCATCCATGATTCATATTAGAATTAAAACATAACAAAATTATGATGGAATATAAAAGCGTTATTTCTTCCAGTAAGAGATGTAATTTCTCAAACTGTTGACACAGCCTTTCCAAGCTTGTCCTCCAATTTCAGTGGTGGAATTTTTTTTTTCCTTGCATTGTAAATCTTTAGCGCACAGAAGCTCATAAAATATGAAATACTTTACTCTGAAGGGCTGAAATGATTACATAGTATTTTATCACTTTAAAAGTAGTCATTGTTAACTCACAAAAATCAGAGTACTTGAGGTTGAAAACCTGTTCCAACCTTGAAAGTAATTCACAAATCAGTGTCAAAGTGTGAAAGGCTCATAAATGTACGCTGATCTCTGGCTGTCTTTTCGTTTCAAAATCTAAAGATGCACTGGCCAACATTTGAATGAGTGAACTTTTGACTCAGGAGTAGAAAATCCCTGAGCCCCTTCCTCAAGTTTATTCACAGATTCAGCTTTTCCAAGTCAGTAAGTTGTCAGCAAATGATTGTTTTCACAAACCAACACCTTTTTTTCAACCATAGGTGGATCAGGATGTATGAGCCACCTATGGGAGCTAGACATAACACTCCTGCACCAGGTTCCTTGCAAAGGTTTCCTTGGACTGAAATATCTCAGTTTTTTATGAGGCATTTTAAAACTCAAGTTCTCCCCCCAGCTTTGTTGTTCATTTTAAGCTTGGAGATCATGTAAGACTGGTGACAAAATGGATTTGCAGCCGATTCCAGAAAAAAAGCCAACATGAGCAGGGAGCAGCTGGAAGAGCAGGAAGGGGGACGACATCAAATGAGGACAGAAAAAGCCTTCACCATCAGCAGAGGAGGGAGGTAGGTTTGATTAAGGGACAGAAAGACTTTGTAGTTCACCCCTCTGGCATAGTTAAGGTTTTTATCTACACTTCAGTCTACACTATTAGCATGAGGCACCAACTTCAAATCCAAGCTAAAGTTAGAAAAGTAGAGACAGATGTCTTCAGTGGACTTTAGAGCATCTCATCTAATCTGCCAGTGATCGGCATTGGCTAATTTCAGAGGTTGGAGCAGCCACACCAGCGCGCTCCTCAACCACAGAGAGGTAATGCAAAGTGGCATCTTTACTCACAGGGCACAGGAGAGATGTGAAATCACCACCACCACCTGCCCATGGTCTTTGCCACGCTTGCTTTCAAGATAATGAATTTCTGAGTCATCGTAGAGAGCACCACTTTGCCATGCTGCACAGCTGCAGCACTACAGCAGCAGAAATATTTCTAAATAGGCTCATTTGGCACAGGTGCCTGAACAGGACAGATCATTTAGCCACACTGCACGGGTTCAGAGTCATCTTGTCAGAGCAAAAGTAATAAGAAGAAAAGAGGTCAATGAGACTTTGTTCTGAAAGTTTCTCTCACTAATCCCTCATTCCTCTCTCATTATTAACAATTACAATCAGCGGTCACAGATTATTATGCTGCAAGAGAGCTATAGATTATTCATATCAATCACAACAAGCCTCTGTGCTTGAAGCAATTTCTATTTATTTAGATAAAGGGTGTGAAAACATCTACCAAGCCATGACAGCAAAGTGAGTGAAACTGTTTAGCCCTGGGGTTTTGAGCAAAATGCTAACATCACAATGCTAACTACAAGGGTTCTCAGTTGTTTAACTGAAAATTTAAATTCTTAATAACGTTATAATTGTGGGATGTTATGCATAACATATCCTAACACAGGATAACAGAGTCTTTGGGGTAAACAATGTCAAAATGCTTTCCTGAGTTTGGGTGACATTAGCAGAGCTGGCACCACCAGCTTTTGGTCGTCCATGCAGCTTTATGTCCACAAACCTGTGCTTATTATACAATGCCTGAGGTACACCCTAGTTGTGACTTTATCTCAGTTTACTGCAACATGAAAATACTTTTCAAGAGCACCACGTGACATGACAACAGTATCATCTCTGTTTATTTACAACAGGGTAGTAGCCCTGGCTAGTGATGGCTAGCTGTGCTACGGCTTGAACACAACAAATGGTCAGCAATTCAGATCTACAATGACAAAACAGTAGTACTGTGTTTCATGGTCTAATAATTTTGGTTTCAACCAGCAAAAATAATGAAATTCACTCATTTAGTTAACTAAAATCCCACATTCTTACTGCCAACACACAGACAAGACTTATAATGTTGACGCATTACCCTCAACCAATTTTTGTTTTGCTCTGTTCATATATGTAGTGTAGCATCTTGACATATTATTATGCTAAACAACCACCTGAAAATTACACACAGCCCTGATGGGAGTTTCATTTTTTGTTGAGATTTGGTAGAAGTCAATTTGTATGGACTCCTATTTATAGAAAGCCATGAGAGCTGGAAGAGCATTGTTATTTGATGTTAACATACTAATTTTCAGCAGATGGATTATGTGATATGAAATGGTTTTCATAATTCAAGGTGGGAATCACAAGGTAACCAAAATACGAGACATGATGTCCCTTGATTATGATAATACTACAAAACAGTGGTTTGCAATAAAGAGTAGATTGCATGGTAATTGTGAAACAACACATAATGATACCTGATACTGAGAAACCATAATGGCCGTAAAGGATAACACTCAAAAGTCATGCCAAAACCACAACCACCAACATTAAACTGATGCTTGACTTTGTCCCTGTAGTGACATGAATAAGTTTCTGGAATTCATTCAACTACAATCCCAGACAAATTTGTTAAATAAAAAGATAAAATAAAATCACTAAAATGCCCACGTCAGAATTAGATCACCAATCAAGAGATCACCACAAACATCAGGGTTCATTTCTTGGGGACCATGAATTCCTTAACAGCACAACATAGCAGCTAACACAGCTGTGTTACAATTCCAACAAACACAAACCAGGATGTGATTGGGTAGTACTGGCTAGAACATTTAAAATAAAGTACCTCATCCACAGGCCAGGGAAAACTTCAATAAGTGTGCACTAGTGCCTGAGTCTGTCAGTTTGAGGGCTGCCTCAGGCATCAAATAAAGATTCAGCTGAGCAGCCAGAAGCACGCTTAGTTATTACATTTGTGTAACACAAACACAGCGATAGACACAGAGAGCTGTTTAAATGTTCCATCTCCAAGTTTAATCTTTTTGGCTGCCGTGGAGGAAATTACCTCCATGGGGTGTTGGGAAACATCTCCATTGATGACAAGCACTGGAGGCGATCAAAACTGTCAGTCACTCGAGAGACTTTAGGGCTAAAACATTATTAGTCATGCCCCCCATTTCTTCTCACAGTGGAAGTTCATCTTTCACTCTGCCGCTGCTTTCCATCACTTTAATCTCGGCCTAATTAGCACCTAATAGCTCTATTTGTCACTCTACAGGAGCATTAAGACTTTTGATAGACTAGTGTTAAGCGGTCTTTTGTGATACAAATTCCATCAGAGGTTTGAGAGATCGTTTTTGAATCTGGAATATTTATTTAAAAAATGACCTGACACTGTTCAATGTTTTCGCATTCAGGAAAGTGCGCATTGTTTAGGAGCATTACGGTATGGTATGAACTGTAAGAGAGGGGGTATCGTGCTTTTTGCAGACTTTATACTGTCCCTCTAGTTCCCCTGTAGTAGCTTTACATGTCTTTTCAAGGATCCTCACTCCAAAAACACCCTTCCCCCTGACTGGCCAGTCCTTATGAAGCCTGTCAGGGGTAAACCTTGGTGTTTGAGGCCTGCCCTTTAAACATGTGACACCATCAATTCAACAAGTTTAAGCAGATTCAGGGATTCCTACATTATATGCATATGTAACTGTTTAAAAATGTGAAGGTCAGATCTCTAAATGTATTAGTTTTATATCTGCACACAAAAACAATTACTTTGTGTAAGTTTCATGAACTTCATACTTTGTTAACCCTGCCGCTTATTCATCACATTTTTTCAGACATGTTTTCATTAGATCAGGATATTTTCTTTGCCAAAGACAAATGAGATTAAAGCTTTATATTTCACTCAAATATTAAAAAGCCATCATAAATCTGTGTTTTATGGCGCTATAAGCCTCTTTAAATGGAACATGTAAGGCTGACAGGAGCACAGTGCTGCATGATAACACCTATAGACTTAATTAAATAAGTGGTAAAATGAGAGGAAGAAAAGTATTTGTAGCAAACAATAAATCATGCAGGACTCCTTAATTGACTTTTCATTTAAGGGACTCAAATATCCTCTCACTTTCACTTACTGTGATGAGAATGAATTAGGGAATTGCACTGAGCTGCGGAAGGCTCTCTCACACACCCGTCTATAAAGTTTGTGATTAAAATCTGCTGGTAAGAAGTAGGGATTCTCCAGAGATGTCAATTCAAATTAACAAAGCTAGAACATCACAAAAAAATATCCACATAAATGTTTGCTTTCTTAGGCTCTTTTATCTATATAATGTGTATATAAACTTCTAATTATTCTAATATGCACCAAAAACTTTTCAACATCCAACTCCTACCTACACATTCATTTAAAAGTATTTTTAGCTGATATGCAGAGGTGGGATTAAACCATTAAAGGATTAGAAAAAAAGAAAGCAGCTTAAACATAGGTCAGATTGAAAACTAAATAAACAAGTCATTTTTGTTTTTAAAATAATTGCAGACAAGCTTATAGCGCCCTTTCCAGCTCATTGTCTGTGTGTTTGTTATTCTATAAACAAACCCTTTTCATACCCTTCAAAACTAATACGCTTGTCTCCGATTTGCATAATTGGAACGTTTCCTTTGACTCCAACTCAGGGCTAAAAGCAATGAAAAAGTATTTGTAAACACAAATGACACTGAACAAAGAACGGTAACCTTGCCAGGTTAAGCACCGATCAGCCGTGACTTTAGACAGCTCCTGCCAAAAAACTGTACACAATCTTTTTTTTTTAAACACATGGTGGTTCTTTCTGCTGTTAAATATGTGAACACGGGGACCTTTGTCAGACATAAAGATAAATCATTGGTGCTATTCCTCTAACACAGCTCCTTAAAGTGAACATGGTTTCCTATTCATCAAAACTCATGGAATTTTTAAAAAATTAAAGAAACATTCTCATGGCTGTTTCAATAACAAGAGACAAAATCGAAATGAGGCAAAATAAAAAGTTATTGAAAGAGAAACCTGAAGAGCTAAGGTTAAAAAATGGGAGTCATGAACAGAATCATGCATTGTAAACATTTTTCTAAAGTTTTCTGATATGCAAAGTTCAAAAACTGCACTTCCTTGGAGCATCTGCTGGAGGCTGGTACCAAAATCACAGGAGACCACAAACCCTCTTTTGAAACAAGCTGATGTTGGTGCAGCTTCCAGGCTAGTGAATGACATTGCACTTTTTGTTTCCACCAACAAAGCACAAGCTCCAGCTCCATATTGGTGCTTAGAAAGTACCAAGTCACTGCAGGGTCAGAGCGAAGCATTGACTACGTCAGAGGCCGGAGCGGGGTTATCATCACCAACAGTTGGTGGTTGAGAACAGCCCTTTTTTTAAGGTGAATTTTGGGGCTTTTCATGCCTTTAATGGGGTAGAAGAGGACAGTGGATAGAGTAGGAAAGGGGGTGAGAGTGGGGAGTGACATGCGGGAAAGTGGCCACAGGCTGGACATAAACCCTGACAGCCCGCTGGGGTCAAACCTAATGGAGCACGACCTAAACCACTAGGCCATCTGCTCTCTGAAAACAGTCCTTTTTAAAAAGAAAAACTGCCAAGCAAGTTGTATGTTATCTTAGAATTTCTCTTTCAAATATTTGAAAATTGAGACAAAACTGAAGTAGCAGTGGTCGGAGGAGGAGATCCAGTTCTTCCTGGCACTGTGGTCGTCAGATGAGATACAGGGAAAATTGAACGGAGCCTCAAGGACAAAACCTGTGTATGAAAAGCTTGTGCAGAAGACAGCTGCTGATGGATATAAATTGCATATTTATACCCATTTTATATTGTACTATGATTAATTATTATAAGTGTATCCACTTGGAACCATTCAATAATTAAATTGTATACAGTGTTGTCAAGTGTCATTGAAGCCTTGGGAAATGCAATGTGCTTTTCAAAAAGGTGTTGAAGCTTCAAAAAAGCCTCAGTCAGCCATCACTGCAGACGGTTGGCCTGTAGCAGTTGGGTTTTTGGCTTTGAATCTTCATGTAGGATTGTAATGCCAGGATCATCACTTGCATGCATATAATGTGCTCCTCCATTGTTGTTTTGTGTACTGCATGAGTGTCCTTGGGTAAATGGCTTTGTGTGCAGTGATGTACTTACATTTCATGGTGACACAATGAGGTGACTGCGACTTGGCTCCTTGATGAAGCAAAAACAAACCAAAGTCTTTGGAAGAACGTGATCAGAACCAACTTAGCACAAGTACTGGCAGTGAATGGGCACCTAGTTCTTCATATGGAAAAGGGGGAATACAAACCCATTATAAAAGGCCAATCTTTACAACGACAAAAAAAAACTTGCTTACAGTCTTTGAACATAAAATGGCCTGGAATGTATTTCTCTCCTGATTTTGCACCACTTGCATGATCATGATCATCACTTTAAGCCCACTCGGAGAGAATTTCCCATATAATTTTTACCTCTGCTTTCTCACATTGGCTCATGTGACTTCATGCAACAGTTGTGCTTGAGGCTGAAAAATAGGAGTTTTGTGCATTTGTTTAATACAATTGTGAAAGATATTCCAGGGGCAGAGTGTCCTCATGAAATTTTGACGGTTTTTCTTTTTAATTTCAGTCATGCATTTATTAAAAAAGGGCTTACTTTAAGACAAAATGAGTTGTTGAAGACACATTTATGTCTAAAATCATCACATTCTCTTCTCCTTGAAGCATGAAAGAATATGTCATGACCTTTACATCTTCAACTAAGGATGAAAGCAACATGAGTACATTGGCAGCTGACTGATTTTCAGAGTTTGTTGTGACCACATCAGATTTGATAATCCGTTTACTGCACCAAAGCCTGCCAGCACCCTCAGATCCAATGATCAGTCTGATAGAAGAATGGGTCTCAAGCACAAAGAGTCCAACAGGGGCCATTTGGATTTAACCCAGCAGTGCAGAGAATGTAAACAGAAAACAATCCAACCTCCAGTTAACCATCTCCTTACTGCCAGAAATTGCACTGAAGAAACACTCTTCCCTTATTTTCTATGTGCTGTGAAATGCGAACCAAATTCTCTTATAACAACTGTACTGTCGGTGGATTAGAGCCATGAAGTGAGCAAATCATACTTCTCTGCAGGCAACATGGAATCTGATCCATAAAGAGCTGGACGACGTTGTTTGACCCTGACTAAAGCCGTGCCATCAGCGTGTTTTGTAACTAAGCACAGTAATATGAGAGCAGCACGACAGCATTGTCCTGAGCCGAGCCCTTGACCGAGGACGGTACGCACCAACAGACAGACGGGCTGTTGACCACACTGTTTGGGAAATGCTTTGTATAACTGTCACCAATGGAGGAGGGTATGAAAGGGACACATAGATGAGGGGAAGGTGTCCTTCAATGAGTGAAATACAAATGTAGAAAAGCTTCCTCTGAGAAAAGATCAAACATACTGAAAGACTCGAAGGTTAAGAGGTTTCTCCTTATTCGCCATTTCTATAAGAAAAATCCTTGATTTGCTCTGCTGTGATTTCACTCTATGTTTGAAGCAGATAACAGCCTGAACATAACAGAGCTAACCTCAAGAATGTTGCAGTTTTGTTTGCTTGTAGGAGAAAATCACGGTGGTTTAGAACAATACTTGTGTCAACGCGTCAACTCAAACTGGAGCCACTCTGTTGCGTTTCAGCTGTGTCCCTGCTCCTGTAAGTCAGAGCCCTTTTGGTTCAGACACACAAGGCTCCTACTTTTGTCGGATGCGGGGACTGTGACTTGTAAATTTGCAAAAGCATATCAAGTCTCCCCAAGTCCATCTTTCTGGCAGTTTCTGCATCATGCTGGACTGAACAAACAGCCAGTGTGAGTTGATCAATGAGAGAGCACACCGTCAAAATGCAACACAGCTGGACTGAAGTTGCATCTTGTTAATACATTTGTTTTGTTACTCTTTTTTGAGCTAGAGCACTGGCATCATTACAACCAATAGGTGCACAGAATGATTTTGTAGCATCAAACTTTGCAACTGTCCTCCCTCATGACCCTGCCTGCGGCTCAGACAAAATCAACACTCAATATCTGAAGATGTAGGATCTTTGGTCACAGTTTTCCTGAAAAAAGTCTCAGACCAAAGCTTTCCAAACATATTTATATTTTCTGCAAGTTCACCAGACTGTTGAAGTTTTGCATTTCTTGTCAGTTCTGCTGCTAAAAATAGATTTAAGACTCTCATGTAAGTCACAAACTTCATCCCAACTCCAGCAGACAGTCATAAAATGACATTACTTTTTTGAGCCTGTGAGCTAAGTGGCTATTTACAATGTGACTAATAAAATATACAGATGCATAAAAGCGTGTACAGATACTTTCAGCAGAGTCAAAACTATTACCGGCAGTGATGGTGTCTCATCATCCTGTAATGGGCTGCAGAGTGATCACTCAGCAGTTCAAGACACACACACACACACACACACACACACACACACACACACACACACACACACACACACACACGTGCGTCATCACTACTCACACACACTCAGAAATGTACTGACTTCATCAATAAAGTTGCTCCCTTTCTACTGATTTTATCTATGAAAGGCACTGGCATTGACGAACAGGAGGTCAGATTGTGTCCTGCTGTCTTTTAAACTTGGAGGGTAACCACATAACAATCGACATCATCATCTCAGCAGGGTTTCCTCCTTGAACAAAGAGCAGGTGGAGGTGTCTGGACGACTCTCCAGCCCATCTGCTCTGATACATTTCCGATTCTAGGAGAAAAACTCAGATACATGAGTGACATGTAATCAAAAAACACAGGTAAGGAAACAACAGGGGGAAATTGCTTACAGACGTTTGTTCTGATAAAATGATGGGTGCTTTATCAGCGATTTGAATCAGTTCTATCTATGCTGATTCATTTCTATGGGAAAAAATAGATGCCTCTGTCTACAGAGCCTAGGTGAATAGGTGAATTTATAAAAAAACGTTTTCCATGATGTTTATATGAGATCAATCTCTGAAGACAGGTAATTTCTGTGTCTTAATACCATCACTTAGCAAATTCACTGCTGTCAAATTTCATCATAATTCCTGTCAATAATGACTGTGTGAGTGTATTTTTTTGGGTTTGTGCAAAGGTGAGAGCACAGGAAAAAATTAGGAGGAACAGCAGAAACAGCTGAAATTCCAGACCCAGCTTGTTCCTGCGGTTAAACACTTCCTGTGTTTTGACTATAACATGTTCACAGTAAACAGTGGCGCTCTGATCGGTTTTGATATTGAACTTGACTTCACCAGTGAGTGACAAAGCCCAAACAGCAGCACCGTTTAATCCTCCACTCTGTGCTCTGCTGCTCAGCAGAGCAAATAGTTATTCCCCGGGCATTACACGTGCCACAGCCTCTTTTTAAAGTCAATGTAACGTTTTAAATTCAATTTGGGACTCGAGTGCACCCTTTTCCAGGAAATATTATTCCCCCACATTAGCGCCCACTGAGTTTGGATGTAATGTGTGGAAATCCCATTATTAAGGCGGACTGACGAGAGCCCGAAGGACAGCCTGAATCCCTCAGAGCTATCTTGGAGTGCACTTGGCAGTGGTGTGATGTGAATGCCAATTTCTCTGGCAGAGCCGTGTGGCCGCCTGGAAACCAGAAATCAGACAGGAAGAAGAGAGTTTGATTATTTACCTTTACCCTTCTCTGTTCTGTCCAGTCAAATTTCACTCTCAAAGAGACAAACCAATACGTGGTGAGAGAATACAAATCTGAAACTTCTTTTTTTCTGAATCAAATTCTGACTGAGCTATGGAGAGGAAATGAAATTGATTCTTTCTACTCGTCTCCATGCAGCCTTAGACTCCCAGTCTTCAATTTGGCACACAAGACTGGCTTGATATTTGTGACCCTGACCCTCACAATTCTTGACATGCCACTTTGGGCAGCCTGGTATTGATTAAGAGTCCCTGTCTGGCTGGGGACACAGCTGGGGTCTTGATTGTCACTTTCCTGCTGTGGACCTCCCTCCATTACTGACCAGTGAGGCTCAGATGAGCACAGAAAGTGCTGGTTACAGGTTGGCATTGCCTCAGCTGACCCACAAATGACGTCTCCTGTTGGCCTTACAGCCATAGTGTAAAAATATCAATATCCATCTTCTTATTTTAGTTCTGAGGTTGAAACAGCCCTACTTGGGGGGGAGGGTGGGACTTTAATACACGGTCTGCAAGCTGAGTAGTTTTATTTACCCCTCCGTCCACAATAGAATCACAAAAAAATGTGACTAATTTGGTTTGACAACTCCTGAATGATTGTCTTCTTTCAGCCTGATAATGTGAATGTGTCTCTGCCATAGACTGCAAAAATCAAGGATGCTATGGTTAATTTTAATTAATTTTGCATTATGTTCTCACTGCATATATCTGAACATATATACCTGTATGTACATGAGGGCAATGATGAACATATACACATGAATGAGGCCTCTTCTCCACTCACTCTCATGGAGGTATGTCTCTGGTTCTCTTGCCACATCCAATATGGCGTTGAACACTCAATGCGGTGTCTTCGTATATTTGTCTATGCATGAGGATGCCAGACAGTCTTCATCTTCTATCGTGTGATTTTTGCTGAATGGCCTTTGTCATTATCTTACTTCCCTCTATTGGTTTGGCAGTGTATTGCAATTACTATGATTACTTTTCTCCACACAGCATTGCTCTGATTTACACACCTTGTTTGAGTCATCGGCCCATGGTGAATACACAGACAAACAATGAGCCAACGCTGTCTTTTAACCTGGGACTATGCACTTGAGAAACACCTTAAAACATATCAAAACCACCCTGGAACAAAACCATCAAGTGTCAGCACTCAGTGCTTTCATTTTCAGAGAAAAAAAAAACATTTTCCATCAGAAAAAATGTTTTCGTCTAGTGGTCACAGGTTCAGCACCCTTTAACTGGTGTAACATGCAGTGTTTATATTAACGTGCAAAGATACTGAGAGGAGAACAGTCAAACTGTCATCACTTTTCACAGACTGATTACATTTATTCATATTCTACACAACGTCTACAGCTCGATCTCAGGGAAACTTCAACACAATGCTGCCTTTGTGTAACTCCAGACGCATTATACCGCACTGAATGCTGGTCATGCAAATACCTGGTGAGTCTTCAGGGCATACTGACTACTTTTCATGTAGATTGTACTTTTCCTGTGAACACAGTGTGATTATATTTGTTATTTTCCTTGGCATATACATCTTCCTTCAGGCCATATTGATGCAAATGCTTTTCCTCAACATCAAAACATTTGTATTAGCCAACTGGACGCACCTCGCCTGAATTTCTCCCCTGAAGGAGAGGATGATGTTGAATGTAATCAAACAGAAATAAAACTCTCCTTTCTCTCCTCTGGGTTTCCTTCTTAATCCAAGACTGATAATTGTGAGTCAGTGTGAACGAAGCACACCATCGTAAACAAGATAATCATTTTAAAGGATTTTTTCTTTGCAGCTGTTAGTTGAAAGTGGTAAATGTTTCAAATTGCTCTGTTCATGGTGGATTAAGATGAGATAAAACGGAGTCTTGCCTGTAAGATGGGACTGGATCTTATCCGATCTTGTCTTGATTGTGGCTCTTTGGTAATAATATAGAACAGAGTACAGTCTGGACCTGTTCTGTTTGTGTAGCATCTGGAGAATTCAGTTTAATTCATTGTGAACTGAGGTCAAATGAAAAGACTGATTGATGACTACTGAGTCAAATATAATTCTTCTGTTTTATAAATTGCATCAAAGCTATAATCCAGTGTACTGAAAGCCTGTTTCCCGTAAGAAACTGCAGATGCTGCATGTCCTCCCCCAAACTCTCTACATAGTTTCCTACTCTGTCTACTTTCCGACCCAACACTGAGGGCATGAGAAGCCTCAGAAAATACTTTAGAAAATTAAGGAAGTGGTAAATGGAAAGTGTTTATGTAGCCCTTTTCTTGTCTTCTAGTCTTTGTCTCCAAGAACATATTGACATGTGGACTTGGGAATGAACTCCAAACCATTCTGACTGAGAGGCAACCAACTCTACCACTGAGCAAAAAACTCCAACACCCATTTTACGTTACTCCTCTCTGCAGTGTGAAGGTGATCCAAACACTTTCTTGTTTCTCTCCAGCAGTGTGATCTCTTCCAGCTCTAACACAACAACAACACGACTCTCCTGAGCCAAACAAATCAATAAAAGAACAGCAAGGAAAATTATGAGCAAGGACTCTACAGCCTGTTATAAGTACAAATGACAGAGGTAATTCGAAACACATTTTTCTGTTATTTTATGAAAAACTCTAGCTTTGCAGTTACAGGAATACATGACATGAACTTGCACTGCATTTTACACTTAGGAAATTCAAAATTCTTATAGTTTTCCTTTTTCTATCAGATATGAATTGCAACTTGAATAGAATTAACTCTCAAAAAAAGCAATGGCTGGAATAATTTCTTTGATAAAATACTTCTGAACACAGAAATGTAGCATTGCACATTATATGCAGATAATAAATCAACACCAACAGTGACTGACAAAGTGCAAACTTAGAACTTTTTTAAAACTGCATCTGAAAAGATTTAACAGTGCCACTTGCATCCCTGAATATGTGAGCAAAATACATCACATTTGCATGTAGATAATCTGTGTTGACAAACTTGAATTTTGTATTTTTTAATTTGTCTGTAAGGAAAAACTGGAATTAATCATTAAATTGATTTATCGCCCAGCCCTTCTGGAAATGGAAATAAGTGATTTGTGACATTGCAGACGCTTATCAAAACAATGCCACAGCAAATGTGTGCTGTAATCAAAGCTAAAGGCGGTCGAAAGAAATAATAGTGTGTGTCATCTTTGTTTTGGTGGCAACTCTTTTATGGACAAGCAGTGTATATGTACATGAAACTGTTGCAAAACACATGGAAATGCATGGAACTTTCACTGTAAAGCCATACTAGTGAGTTAAACTTGACTTTTTTCCACCTGCACATGTGGAATACCAAAGTCAAAGGTCGGAGGAGTCCTTCTCTTCTCTTTTGTGTTCATACATGAAAAGCCAAGGCAGGGGGAGCATCAGCAAAGAGGGAGCAGGGGTAGAGGAAGGTTGCAAAGTAGCTTGCAGAAAGCAGAAAGAGTTGGTCTGCTAAGAAAGTAACAGCAATTTACACAGAATGTCCATTTTGCTGTTTGCAAATTAGATGTAGATGTAATCAGCTGAGTTTGTCAGCTCACAAGGTTAAGAGGAGCTGATGTTCTGTCGGCAGAGCTTGACTTTGTGGCTTCTCTGAACCAACAACTTCACTCACTATGTGCATGAATATATTTATAAACAAAAAGTAACATAACCATGCTTTTAAAAATAGAACAACATGGCTTCGTATAGGCTTTTTTTTTTTAATCAAGTCTGATCATTTATAACTTTCCCTTTTGTCATGTCTTGTACTGTTTAGCATGTAAACTGTTCTATTTTAAAACACTGAAAGTAAATATAACAAAGGCTGATTTTGTTTTGTAGGCTCTTTGTTAGAGGTGACATTGCAGCTCAGAGGATGAAGTCACCCATGACTCCCATTATGAAGTCATCCTCAGTCCTCATGGTCTCCAGGAAGCCTCCAAACTGGTTAATTATGTTTGTCTTATTAAATTTTAGCTAGCCTTCAAATCATTTATCTTCCATTCATCCTGAGATGTTTAATCACGTTACACATATAAGACAGCTGCTACGTAAAAAGAGCCCTGCCTTTTATATGTGCGGACACGAGTGTATTTTCATTGGTCAAAATCAGCGTCAGCCTGATTGATCAGCATTCCCAATATCCTCGGGCTGTCTCATTTCCTGCTGCTTGACTTGTGTAATGAGGTCTGGATGGAGGTCTGCGTTTTCTTTTCTGAGGGTGGCATCTGCTGTGAAACACATAACTGAGCCCACGCAGCTCATGAAGGGCCGAGAGCCCTTTAGCTGCACGGGGGACGCAACTTACAGCCTCTCCGTTTCCACTTAAACGTCATTGTAGCTTTGGGGTCCTATTTGTGAGAAAAAGATGTGCAGTATTAAGAGTGGTCAAGTGTGCCGCTTGCAGAGGGCATGATGGTACTTTTAGTGTCTGTGTGACCTCTGGCTGTCTTGGAAATTGGTTCTAAGAGGAACAGTATCTCAGCGGTGGGCGTGTGAGGAGCTTACATCAATCATAGCCAATCACAGGTCATCGTCTTCCTCTGAAAGCTCCACTTCTACAACCGTGACACAATTATCAAGTTCACCCTGCTGAACTCCTCGAAAGAAAAAACCCACATTTTCCTCCGAATGTGTAATCATTCAGCAGCTGCTGACAAAAATTCAAAGCAATAAAAAAGATGCCACATGTGTCCTTACGCTACTAGCTAATTATCTACAGTGCTGCAGACAGATGGAAGAAGCTTCCTGGTGAAATCAAATGTGCCGAAACCAGCAACAATTTCAGATCTAAGTTATGAACTCTGTTGTTCCTTGGTGCTGGAGTTTAATTTCTTTTCTACTGCTCCTTTATTTCCCATGTTACACTTTACGCAACTATTAATCCGAGACTGTACTGTTGCCTGCTTTGAACAAGCAATTCACATTATTCTTTTAATTTCATTCCCCTTTGTTTGTTCTTAATTAAGCCTGTCCAAATAAAATGGTTCTAGGATCAATTAATTAAAGAGAAAAAAACAAGACACTAAAAACTGACTGATTGCACTCTGTTCAATACTCGTAGTGAAAACACAAGCTAAAAGAACAACTGACTTCAATTTTTCTGATATTTTAATCACTCTGAAAGAACGAGACCATCCTTCATCCATTTATTCCTCTTCAGTTCCTCTTGGTTCCCTCTCTCTCTGCACCTGTGAAAGTCGACACACACGTTCCTGAAACTCACACAAACTCAAGAACGTCCAGCTCTGACTCCACATGAATCTGTCGAGGTGCAATCCCTCTGCTTTATTATAGATCTGATAATCATTTTGGAACACTACATTGTTACAGCTCTCCACATGCTGCATCAGTGTTGCAAAAATGATTCATGAGCAGAGAAAAGCGCAACTGTTGCGACTTGTAGACCATGCTGCTGATGCAGGAGATAAAGAGAGGAGGGGGAAGACAAGCTGCTGTGCAGAGACCATGTGTGTGCATGTTCATTACATTTAAGTAAACAAAACTTAGAGAAAAAGTAAGGAAACATGTTAGATAAATGATGTCTTTGTCGTATAATACTTCTTTGAATTGAATCTTTAAACCCTGGAAGTTGGAAAAAATGAGACAAGTTGAGTTTAACTATTTATTCGTTTAACAAACAGGAGCTGAGTAACATGTCAACAAGAGTCAATGGCAGAATAAGCTGTTTGGCACCAGCAGAGAAGATTTGGCAAACCCTGATGACATTACTTTTTGTGCTAAGTTAAAGTAGCTTGTGAACTGATTGTGGTAGAGAATACGTTGGATTTGTAATAAATACATTGAAATGTGGTTTGGAGAACATTTCCTTGTATTGCAATCTAACTGTAAGTGATTGGGATCAATTTAATTTCTGTTTTCGGCAGAATTTCTCATAATTTTTTTTCAAATTTATCTCCAAAAATCTTTGTTTAAATTTTGCATTATAAATAAATCTGCCTTGCTTTGCCTGGAGCAAACCCTCTCTTTCTATTTGAAATTCAGTACAAGTGCCCCCCTCCCTTAAGCCAATTATAACGAATCCCAGAGATACCACAAAACCAAATACTTTCTATATCACAAAAACTGAAGTGTTACATTACACATTTACACACCAGAGTTTCTCTCTTTCTCTGTGCAGTCCTGTTTTGTGAAAACACCGCATATATTTGTTTTGAGCTCAGAATAAAGTGGCTGAAGGCCCTTCACTTATTAAATCATTTTCTTTATGCGTTTTTTGACCAATCATAGTTAGTATCACACAGAGCACACACCTCTGGCCTGTACATAATTCACTGAAAGAAACACCAGCAGAAGCTTCAACCTTCTGATACAGTAAATACTGTATTTCCTCTGCTCTGTGAGCATCTCAGGTTACATCCACACATTTTTTTCTCTGTTTTTGAAAGAAATCCCACCAACATCTGAACTGTAATCAAACCCAAGAAAAGACGACTATGCAAGTGTAAGGCATCATTATGAGTGAAAGAAAGATATGAATTCTCTTTTTGTTAACTGTGATATGTGATTTCTGGGAACCATCAGGGGGAATTGAAGAAAAAAGAGCTGAAATTAAATTCTAATGAAAGTCAAATCTGAATTCACTCAGTGATCCACTGGTGTGTTTTTAAAGTACACACTGGATCAGACTGTGACCGTGAATATATTGACAGAGAAACAGCTTCAGCATTTTCTAATTGACCAGCGCCTCGTGTACCCTGAGGGCTGTTATTGACCAAAGCCAAGGACTCTGCAGACTCTGCCTCCACAGCAGTGGCACACCAACACTGAGTGCCACAGTGTGCCAGAGCTGATAAACTCCGTTAATCCACCCTGGGACGTGCTCAGTCCAGACTACTTTTAGTGCTCTGCCACTTTATTGGTGCTTCCCCCTTTGACGGTGCAGATTGAGATGCTTTAGGGGTAACAGGCAGGGATTTGTGATAACACTCACTGTAAAAAATCTATGATATGTCAAATTGTGCAGGGCAATTAATAAATCTGTCAGTGGAAATGTTGTGTGAAATTTAAGGCTGTCTCCAGAGGAAATTCTGTAACAATGACAAAGTTATATTTCTTGAGGTCCTGACACACCAGATTGACCTCATATAACCCCAAATAACAAGCACACACAGAGAAACCCACTGGGGGTTTCATGGTGCTTCGTTGCGTACACTTGAGTACACCATGTAGCAACTGACAGCCAGTAGATATGGATGCTTAAGGCTCCTCCATGTGGGTCGGTATGAGATTTTTCCAGCATTTTGTTTGTAAGTTCATGTGTTTACAGTTTTAGGTCACAGCAGGCTGAAGTTTTCATGAATGCTCAGAGGGATGAAGAGGGATATTTCTAGAACTCTGTTGTACATGCATCAAGATGTTGGGCTACTGGTTTTTGTTGCGTGTTTGAGTGAATGTATTCATCATGATGTGATAATCTTCTTCATGGACATCCAAAGTTCAAAAACACATTACAGAACACGAGACAAGATTAAAATTATGAAGTGGGGCAGAAATGACATAAATTGGTGCATGAAAATAGTTCAGTATGCAGGACAAGAATTATCTGGGCCTGAATATCAGCCCCTAATGGGGAACAATTTCCTCGAGAAAAGCAGAGTTTGCTGATGTTTAAGCAGCACCCAACTGTGCAGAAAACTGACAACCTATTATCTGGTATCAAGAGACAGTTGAGGGTGAGGTTTAATTTCAGAAGTCTGAAGTGACGGCATAAGAATGTTTGACCACACTTAGGGCCAATCCCAGTTGTACCCCTTTATCTGCCCCTTCCCCTTGGCCCTCTGTTTTTAGGGCCAAAGGGAAGGGGTGAAAACACACCTTTATGAAAGGAGACATCATCATTCCTGCTACGTCATCACCCCTTGCCCTAGGACTTACGTGGAGTAGCAAAGAATTTGATATATAATAAAAATGTGAGTGTTAGTCCTATTGATAATTATGCTAAATTACTTGCATTTACACGTTTTCTTTGGCCCCTGCTCTGCCATCTTGTGAGCAGCAATGGTGTATCATGAGCTATTTCTCGTACCCGTTCCTTTGAAGTGGGTTTTCAAGGGCTGTGTAGCCCTTCCCATTAACTCTTGCCGTTAATTTATGGAAAAATAGGATATCCCTTCACCAGACATGAATGTACAAAAACAAGGGCTAAGGGGTACAATTGGGATTGGCCCTTAGTGACTGAAGAAGTGGGTATGAAATACAATAGAGTATGTCAGTCAGATAGATCAGTCAGATCCGTGGTTATTTTCACAAAATCCAATTAAGAACTTTGACGCTGCATATAGAGAAACATCAATTTCCCATACCTCGATGACTGGGGTTACTGCCTGTTGTAAGATTCAAAAGGTTACCCTCAAACATTTTCCAATGTCACAGAAACAGCTGCATTACATGTAAGATTCATGGCAGATGTCAAGGCTTCCTCGGTCAGTAATGTGACATAGTTTATACAGAGGAAGAAAAAGAGCTCCCATATGGAGCCTTTGAGCAGATTGATGCATTCTGGACATGCTACATGCACGTCTAAACATAGCTGAGGGCTCTTCACAGTGAGATGTTTGACAGAGACCATCTGAAGCACAGCAGCGTGAGGGGAACACGTGTGCTGTCCAGTCATTTAATCAAGAACCACAAAAAAAAAGTCACACTGATGAAAGATGTTTTGGGAATGTGACTTCTTTCTGTTGGTGAGAACCTGAAGAGTTTACATTTAACTTCTATCAGATGTGGGATTATTTATGAAATAAAATGTATTTAATCTGCATCCTAGATAAATTAAACTGTGCCAAAGACCTGTCAAAGCTGCCGATTAGAGGTCGATAAAATTACAAATTCCTTTCACGCTTCTTTGAAACCCTGCCTGCAGTGAAACCTTCTCAGCAGCAGGTATCGTGAATCATTCAAATCAAAGCTGATCTCGATTACGGGCTGCCATCAGAGGCTGTCATGGAAATGTGCCTCCAAGATTAAGAGTCGAATTTCTCTTTTTTTTTTTTTCATCTTCAGTGAACCAACCTGCCTGTGGCACTCTTCCAGACATGTGCGCCTACTTTTACAACATGTTTTTGCTCTCTAGTATTCAGCAACACAAGGAAAATCAACTTCTGTGAGAGGAGGCTGAGAGTAAGTCAAGAAGAGAAGCGTTTTGTGGAGACTATAAAGCAAACATGGATTAGTCTTTGGACAAAAAAAAACTGTACTATCTCCTTTTTCTTTAATGAAAAGCATTTTGATTCATCCCTTAGAGCAGAAGGCAACGGGTAATGATGTTAATTTTTCAAATCATGCTGTGCAGATGCTGTGACCTTTGACCCTTTCACTGTGGTTGTGAGGCTGCAGAAGTAAATATTTGAAGAAAATTTGTCATGAATTTAACACACCCAAAACCAGCCAGGCCAGAAGAAAATGATGTTGACAATTTTTTAAAAACCTCAGCATGTGTTTGAAACCTTTTTCAACACCTTGTTGAGTTAAATTATGGTTACGGTGAATGTGAAAGGATGCAACCTTTTCGTGCACCCCACGAAAAATGATATGGTTGTTAATTGGTGATGAATGTTGGCTGAATCTTGCCCCCACAGAATCATCTCATTTTCAGTGATCAGAAAAAACCTCTCTTCAGCTTTTCTGCATGCTCTAATACTATTTACAGCCATGTTTCCCTTTTCCAATTATTTCTGCATGCTTTAAATTTGATTAAGTACAGTTTAAACTGAAAAGTTCACTCAGTAGATGCCTCTAATTTATTTCACCACACTGCATCCCAGTTGAGTCTTACAGGAGGATAATTAATCCCAAATGCATCCTTTTCTACTTAATAAAGTTCATTTACTGTAAGGAGACAGAGCTGCATACACGCTTCAGATCATCCAATGACTGAAACTACAGGGAGGTGGAAACATAGAAACATCTTATTATTGCTAAATACAGCAATTTTGATATATCTGATAGAGGCTTTTTGGCTATAGTTACATTGTGCCTTGACAGTAAAATTTCACTGTTTCTGATTGAAGAGTCCTAACCATAAACTGCATAGTATATAAATGTAGATATAATCCTGGTGCCATCACCTACATGTTTCTGATTAGGGATGGGTATCAAAAACTGGTTCTTGTTAAGAATCAATTTGGCCTTTTTGCTTCACATTTTCCTTATCAATTCTTTTCCACAGCTGGAGATACTATCAGCCATGAAAGATCAAGGATCCTTCCAGAGAAAGCAGATATGCTTAACTTTTTCAACAAGAACTGTGTATTTTGTACAGTTTATATATGTTCAGAGATCCAGGATCAAGTGACTTTCATATTTATTTACTTGAACTTTATAAATTGTTGACAAAACCTGTAAAGCTACCTTTTGTGCACAGAAAATTCACAGTAGGAATCGACAAGGAGATGGATAAAGAATCAGACCGATAAGCGGAACGGATAATGTCACTGGTATCTAAAAAATCTTGTTAGTCAATCAGTGTGTGTCGTTACATGGAGTACTTATGTGGACTGAAGTCATTTTTTAACCAGGTTGTAAACATGATTATTTTTTGCTGTAAAAGATCAACTTTTTAAAAATAGTTGTTCATGTGGTATTCACTTCAGAAGTTGGCTCAAGCAGCAGACTCTCAAAAGAACTGTAGTTTAAGCACTTCCACATCATCTTCATTTTTAGAAGAAAGAGGTTGCTGCTTGGTCCTCCACACTACATTGTGTGCCGATAGAGAAATTTGCTAATTGGACCCAAGAGGATTTTTTCTTTGTTTGTTTTTTAACCAGGTTGTTAACCCTGTTTTTAAAATGCTGTAAAACTCCACCTTTTTGTGAATGGTTACCAGCCAGCCGCAAGTCAGCACTTGATAAACTCTGGCTTTTAGCTCTCCCATCATTTTTTTTTAAACTGGCGCTCGCTGCTTGGTTGATAATTAGCACAAAAGGAAAGGTAGACATTGAATTTCATCTTGATCATCACATGCTGGTATCAATCTCACAGCTCCAGTAGTGGGAGTTATTTACATTTACATTGAGCGATGGAAGTGCACATTTGATAGTTTGGACAATGAGCAACTATTGCTCAAAATGCAACGCAACATCTTTTGCTTGCAAGTTATTATTTAAGTGCAGGGTTAGTTAGTTAGTTAGTTAATGTCTCCTTGACTTCACCTTTTGTTTTCTTCATGATAGTCCTTATTCATTTTTTATAACTAATTTTAAAGCACTTGTCCTGTACAGGGTTGCAGTTAGCTGGAGGGTACTCCCTGGACTGGTCACCAGTCAACGACAGGACTGACACAAAGAGAAAATCAACCTTTCATACACACTTGCACCTACGGGGAAATTTAAAATCCCCAATTAAACTTATGAGCATGTTTTTGGGCCAGTTTGGCTGGTGGGAATCCAGGAATGCACAGGGACAACATGCACAGCTCCACACAGAAAGACCCATCTTGCCCGAACTGGGATTCAAACTAGTGACCTTGTAAGAAATAATAATAGTAATAGTCTTCTACTAATGTACTATTTCTTAGTATTTTTTCAACTGCAAGTATGAAAGAAAATGTTCTTGAAAAGTTTGTGTCAAATGAGGTCAAAACAAAACCAAAAAAATTTAGCACATCTTATCTACACATTTCAACACCATTCACCTACTGTACCAGTTCAGCTTTGCTCTGTATCATTAATCTGTTGTCCCCCTTTGCTGTCCTGGTTTAATAATCACAACACTGGCCAAGAGCAGCAGCTTGGTGCCTCTTTTCACCACACACATTTTTTAAGATGGTCGAATTCTTAAAATAAACAGGAAAAATGTCCATAAAGACCCCCCCCCCCCCCACACACACACACACACACACTTCCTCTATCCCCCCACCACCACAGCCCACAGATGTGAAGTAGATTACACCCCTTTCTTCAGACAGCCCCTCTTTCCACCACAAAGAAAGAAATCATTCAGTTTCAGCCTCTTTTCTTTTTTTCTTCTGCACACATCCCCCTCTTCTCCTCCCTCTCTCCTCTCACCCTCCTTCCCTGCTGTAGACAGGGGCACACACACAGACAGACAGAAACTCTCTGCAACCAAACCCTAATTGTGTGTATGTGCGTGTGTGTCTGCATTTTTTTCCCTCCTGACATGAAGAAGGAAAACGAGTGAGTGTAACTTCACTCTGAGCTTGTGAATGGCAGTCCTGAGTCTTGTTGGAGGAGTTTGGTTTGACTGAAAAAGTGGAGAAGGAGGTGAATTAAGCAGGGGGAATTACTGGAGTTTGGTAAGTTTGGAGTCTGGATTTAAAAACTCTGTGTGTTTTGGCTTTATATCTCAGTAATTCATTGATTCAAGTTATCAAAACATGACTTAAATGGTCTGTTCCTACGTTTCAGATGCTTTTTTTTTTACATTCTTACAGTTAGAAAACAATCAATTAAAAATTGCTAGATTTTAAAATATAGTTATTGGTTGTTAAACCTGTCAGGCCCTCTGTGCTCTGCTGGGTTACAGCAATAGATGTTGTCATAGTTACATAGAAGCAGCTGGTTGTGGTGACACCTGTGCCACACACCTGTTGAGGCTGTGACTGAAGGGGCCACAGGGCTGAGCGTGAGATCTATGTTTGCTCTCAGTTTAACTCTGACTGAGGCCAAGGATGTGACCAGAGATCAAATGTGATGCATTTTTATGACCGGCTGGCTGAAGAATGGCGGATGTGTGTCACAATGGATCAAACAATCAATATCTGAGCAGGATAAACTATTTTGATACACAATGAATCATTTTTCCTACAAGTGTGCCACAAATCTGAAATTTTCAGGTTGTACATTGGGTAGATTTGAAGCTTTCCTCACTATAAAGTGACTTCCTTTCAGTTTTGGACAGTTGGTTGACTACATATACATTTTTACAACGCCATCTCAAGCTTTCGTAAACTTTAAAGGGATTTGTCTTTTTGTTTTTCAGACATACTTTGGAGGACAAGTAATAAACTGGTTCAGAAAGTGAACAGCATGGTTTTGTTTCATTTACTCAAATAAGTTGAAAACTACTCCTGTTTTATAAGCACTGCTCTTTTTAAAAGTGCTGTGAGGATTATCTGTTTGGTACTGACTGCAGTGACATCTTTGGCTGGAAACTGTAGTTTTAAGTCATTTTGACAGTCCAGCTCCAGTGTCCACCATTAAAAAAAAAAAAAAAAAAAAAAAAAAAAAAACAAATACAAGAAATCTCAAAGCTAAACTTTGCAGGCTGGAAAAAGTAGCTTCTAAAAATAACAGATTTGTTGCCAATAGACTCTCAAATCATGGATTATCAATAAGCAAATATATAGATGTGAGACTATTTCAAGATCACTCCCACAGTCCTTACAAGGCCTTTAAGCGTCATTATGTGCAGCATGCATGGTGATAGCAGGAGTGGGAATAGTCAAGCTGTTGAAGAGCCAGTTAAAGCAGAAATGAAGGAGCTATCTGAATTACGACTTACTTTAACAGAGCTCAAACAGTGAATGTTCACTCCTCTCAGATTAAACAGCACACTTTGTTTTCTTTAAAGATTACGAAAGCGAGCCGAGCTCTTCAAACCTTCCTCTGAGATTTGTTTCTGATCTTCTGCAGACGAGCTTCTATTTTAAGCCCAAAGAGCATTCGGCCAATACAAGCCACATCAAAACGACAGATCCTTCGCAGTGAGGCCAAAAAAGGTCATTACGGGCCATGGAGAGTTGAACACAAACACTTTTTCAGCTAAAGCAGAAGACACTGATGCTGATATTATGCAGACATTTAAGTGCCCCTGCCGATCTGAGTTAATGTCACTAAATGTCCTTTGACTTTTAACTTTTACTGCTGCTGTGGGAATTGAACAAAGAGACTATAAAGCTGTATTTTAAGATGGATTACATCTCCCTTTGGCTGTCTGTTGTCATAAAGCTGAAACTGTTGTCACTCGTTGCCATAAGGTTTTGATTTATGGAAATCCAAAACAGGCTCAGAGTAGTAAAAAAGTGTCGGACATGCAGTTCTGGAGCTAATGAGGAGCTTCAAATGTCTCTGAAGACACTTTAAAGTCTATTCTGCTGTCACCTTTCATCAGGTCAAAGTTAATTCACCCAAAGATGTGGTTCATTTATCACACCCCGTGTTGAAATCTTTGACTTTTGTGGAGATTTTTGCAAAGATTTGTGCCCTGATCTGTTTTCTGGGAAGATTATGTATGGAATATTCAAAAACAAACATCATTTATTGACAATTCGTTTCATTTCGGTGTCTGTTTTGATGCCAATCAAGACAAATGTGCAAACATATTACTCAAACATCCCAATGCAAAGCCCCTGGACTGTGTCTCTGCTGTCTGTCTGAATGGCTTAGACGCTTTCTGTTTACTTCTCTACTTTCAGCTGCTGCAACATATGTGAGGTCATTGTTTAAACTAATCAGAAACAGAAGGAGAGAGAGGGAGTGACACAGAAAAGCCAACAGTTGGTTGTTTTACGAGTTTGGCCCAGGCCACATCTCATCTTAAAATAAATAGACAATTTTACGGTGCCCGCTCCAGCGAGCATGACTGGGCATCCAGTCCGTGCTTCTCCTAAAAACACGGAGATGGATGTAAGTCAACAAACTCAAACAGTCACTTCAGCTGCGAGAGAAATGAGGAAAGAGGCTGCTGTAAAATCCGAAGTCAAATGTGCTCTGACAGCATAGAGAGCTCCGCAACGACTCCACTCACAGGTTTTTAAATACATTTCCAGATGCAGAGGAGAGAGGCACGAACTGCTGAAGTCTGCTGAATAGCAAAGTGACAGTGTTGGCTGTTGAAGGAAACGCTGTAATATCTGCCGAGGGGACTCACAAACACTTCGACCCACTAAACCACTTTGTGAAAAAGATCAGTCATGAGCTCAGATGTGACAGAAGGATTAGCAAGACGGATAGATGTTGCAAATGATTCCCAGTCGACTGTTGGTTCCCAAAAACAACACAAACACTGCTGTGAAAGGAAGCAGCGCCAGCTTTTACTGCCAGTGACAACTCGCTCAGTCGTAGCCAACCGCAGAATGTGAGGCTCTTTGGTTTTTAAACACTTTACAAGAACCACACAAACTCTGACAACACTTTAACAGCGACAATGTAAGAAAAACTAAAGGATTACAAAAAAGTAATGACAGAAAAATATGACTAAATAGGACTACCATGTATGTTAGATTCATGGAGTAATGAAGTAATCCTAGTTATCCATTAATCAACTATCTTTTCTGTTTTTCCTATGTTGTAGGGTGAAGCAGTATATCCCAGCTGTCTTTGGGCACAAATCAGGGTAAACCCTCAACACATCACCAGCCTCTCATGGGACAAACATGGAGACATGCACACACCTACAGGCAATTTAGAGAAACAGAACAACCTGTTGCGCATGTTTTTGGACTATGGCAGGAAGCTGGAAACTCAGAGACGTTGGACTCACAGTCATAGACTGTTAAACACATGGACCAGCCAATGCTGCTCCCCTGGTGACTGGCTGTAGTGTAGGTCAAAAACTCGGTCTGCCGGTCATTTCAGATTGGAAGTGGAAAACTTTAAAAAATGATCACATCTCTTAGAAATAGTTTAATGTCCAGATATTATTTGGCTGCAATGTGTTTAAGCCTTTTTTTTTAAGAGAAGCAGGTTTTTCATTAGTTTCTCGACATTAAAAACTGACTTTAAAGTCATGTTTATGAGGATTGACAACTACCATTCTTGATAAGGTTTTTTTGGAATAATGAGATACTTTTGGAAAAAGATCCAAGAAGTGATTCAACTTTTAAATGAAACAAATAAAAAATAAAATATATATACATGGAGACATGAAACACATCATTTCGAGCATTATAATCATTTCGCTACGTCTGCCAACTTCTCGGACAGGCAATAGATACTTTTCCTCACTAATAACTTGACGAGAAATTTAGCACACTGTAAAAACCTTCTTGCTGAAATTCAGGCTCAAAAGATTCAAGCAAAACGTTCAAACATGAATAACTAAAAAAAGAGAGGATGCTTTTTATCAGGATAACCTAACAGGAGTGAAGCTCGATTGATTTTGGCAGGCAGGGTGTTCCAGTTTGAATTTTTCATCTAACATCTGAGAACTGAAATAAATAAATTTCAGATTTTTTGAACCCCTAAATAAATCACAAGTTTAGTTTGTTAGCTTGAATCAAACACCTGCAAAAACTGTCGGTACAAGTCAAAGAAGGACAAAATGGTTTCATGTGCCATCCGAACTCAGCTGTTACAGCTGGCTGCTTCTTTGATATGAACAACATTACACAACATGTCAAAGACAAATTAAACAGGCACAAATACAAATGTTTTAGATGATAAGACGAGCATTGGTATGAATTGATCAGTGCTCTAATATGCAGTGCGACATTCAGAAAGTCACATTTTGAGCCACTATGATATCTCATATTGCAGAGGTTCTATACAACAGAAAGACCCAGAGTGACGCAGAGAGCGACAGCTGGGAAATATATACGATAAACTTCAAAAGGTCACGAGACAGGTTTAGGTCCCCATTACGCCGTTTAGCTATTCAAGCCACCAGAGTAATTTTCTTTTGGCATTATAACTCCTCACATCATCTGTTTGATTTAGACGGGGCGGTATAAGCCATGGACAGAGGCACAAAGCACCATGGGTAATCTCCAGATAAGGCTTCTAGCTGTGCTAAGGTTCCTATCAAACAGCCTGTGTTGTCCTGAGTCACACCTGAGTCTTGTACATATTGAAGTGTTTGTCTTAGATGATGATAAAGAGGTCTGATTTCAAAAAGGCGATGGAGGGAAAAGAAGAGTCCTGCTCCTTCAGCACATCAAAGATCTGCTGCATGAGTGAATGTTTTTAAAGCTGTTCATGACATGACATCCATGTGACTTTGGTGCAACTTGCCCCAACAACAGATATTGATCAAATAAATTCATTTTGAAGGATCGAACCATTTCAATTTAAGCTATTTTAGTCCCTGCTGAAGTTGCTTCAAACACTTAAATTCATGTTTTATAACATTTAAAATCATAAGGGTCAGTTAAGTATTATGCTGAGCTCTCATCCTTCTAGTTTCCCCCTTTATCTTATCTTTAGCAAGAAAACAACCACATTTTATCATTCAAGATGTGTAACAACATCTCTAGGATGCCTCTTCACTTGTTGGACTAATCTACTCAGGCTTTTTGAAGGTACTAACCTCTACCTTCCCCCAGGTCACCATGGGACGCTGTTGGATGGCCTACATCCTGGCCGTGGTTTCAATATCAACCCCTTTGCTCGGTCAAAGTGGGGACTGGGGTTCAGGCTTTGACATCCTCTCTGAGACAACGACCTCCAACAACATGTCGCAGGCAGCTGGTGATGAGCCTGTGAGAACAGGAATCGACCCAGACTGGATTACATCAGCAGCTTTCCCACCATCACCCTCACCCACGCTGCACTTTGAGCATAAACCGAATAAATGCTCAGTGTTTTTCAACACCGACCCTGCTGTAGCTCGACGGCTCAAGGCCCAGAAAGAGGAGGTGGCTTATTTGCAGGCCATCCAGCACGGAAACAAGGCAGTGATGGAGAACCTGGAGCAGTTTGTTGGGGAAGAACTGGGAGATCAGAGCTATGAAGACGTGATAAAGGAGAACATCATTGGCATACAGGAGGACCAGAAGAGCTGCCACGAGGTGGTGGAGAAAGCTGAGGAAGATATGGAGAAGCAGCTGGAGGGAGAGGAGTCAGGTGCTCTGACAGGGATGCATAAGTAAGTGAAATGAATTAAGATTTTGTTTTCAGTTTTAATAAAGTTAAGATGATGTCAGGCGTACAGCATTAAAATGGCTTAATTCCAAAGCTGAGATCCAAGCAGAGGTCCAACCTGTGACTACAGATAAACTTGCTGATGTGCATACACTGACTGAGGAAACACTACCAGTTTACATGTTTGATGTTTCTTCAATTTGTCTATATTTTTAAAAGCAAACAGGTACAAGCCTCCTATTAGATAATTACGGCATGGGCAATCATCTTTCAGCTGGCAACAATTTATTTAAGCCCAGCTGATACAATGAGTAACTTCTCATTTCTTAAACAACCATGGTGAAAGACACATCCTGTTGATGTAGAAAAGATGTTGGTCTGTTTAAGAAGGGTCAAATCATTGGCATGCATCAAGCAGAGAAAACATCTCAGGAGGTTGCAGAAAATACTTAAATTGGGTTAAAAACTGTTCAACGCATTTTTAAAATCTAGAAAGATGGGGAACCATTGTCTTCCAGTAAGAAATGTGGTCAGAAAAAATCCTCAATGATTGCAACTGGAAATCACTTAAATGTTTGGCCAAATCATATCAAAGAAAAACAACAGTTGAACTCAGGAGTATGTTTGATAGTGATAGTAGTAGCATTTCCACACACAAAGTGCAAGGAAGCCTAAGTGATTGGGATTTAACAGCCGTGTAGCCTTAAGAAAACCACTAACCAGTAAGGCTAAGTAGAAAAAATGGCTTCACTTTGCTAGGGAGCACAGAGATTGGACTCTGGAGGGATGGAAGAAGGTCATGTGGTGTGATGAGTCCACCTCAGAGAATGTGCTGGAGAAGGCTTTATGCAATGGTCAGACTCTCCCATCATCAATACAAGATTTTGGTGAAAAAAAAAATGCAACAATGGATGGAGATAAATCTTGTGACATTGCAGGAGCTTATTGAAACAATGACATAGCCATTGCGTGCTGTAATCAAAGCTAAAGGTGGTCCAACAACATATTTGTTCATCCTAACAAACAGCTGTATTGACATAAAAATGGTAAAATTGGGAGTAAAAATCTTTGTTCAGGAACAAGCAATCTCAGAGCTTGGACTACAACTGCTGTTCAATCCAGTATTTCACAAAGCACTGGTCAATATAAAGAAAACGAGCATACATATTATGCTCCTGTATTGTATTTATGCTTCGAAGTCTGGATTGATTTTTGAGTTTATGGTTGTTTCTCTTTGTATAAACAAATGTGCGGTCAACATTCAGAGTCAGAAACAAAACACATGTTTGAAAATTGACCTTTTTGGCTTCCCGTCATGCTTCATACTTTGTAATCTACTGACTGTATATAACTAACTCTTCCATTTTATACAGTCTTTTCCATTACACAACCAGCTTTAACGGCAACCATATGTGCAGCCCCCCCACCCCCACCCACATCCCAATAATGTGTTTAACATCATCATCTCTTTTTCACTCACTTCTGTTTCACTCCACATGTGCCTGCCTCCTCCTGCTCCCTCCTGCTTTATCCGACCCCTCGCTCCACCTGGGATGACCTGGGCTGTTTGCTGTTCCGGTGCAGAATCAGAGAAGAGTCTTTGGCCTTTGAAGACATGCTCCGTGCTGCAGCAGACATCGCTAACAGGCTGGAGGTCTCGTCACAGACGCTACATGCAGCTTTCACCAAGCAGCTGAAGGACATAAGAAAAATACATCGCTAAAGAAGAGACTTTCCATGTTGCTCACCTACTACTGTGCAATGTTTGGTTTCCTGAAGAACATAAACCCTCATAGATTTTTATATTTTTTCATTAAAAACTTTAAAGCATTGAAATACAACAGTGTGTCAAGGTGAAAAATAACATCAACCGTCTGAAGATGAGAGGAAACAGCACACAAAGGAATTGTTGTGGAGGGAAATACGTTTCCTCTCACCACAGTAATAACCCACTAACCCATAAAATATGATTTTTCCAGGCATTATTTCAGAAATTTGGTGAGGTCAAATGGGGAAACAGTTTGTGGTGCAGTTTTTAAGCCAAGTTGAGAGTTTATGGATCAACTTGATTGGCCTTTGGAGAGAGAGCATAATGACTCTGTTAGCCTCCTCCAGAAGACCATCTGGTTCCGGGGTGAGGATGGAGGCCAGGATATGCTGTGGATGAATGGTGTTTTCCAATGAAGATGCTGCTTTATAGTACAAAAGGACTTGGACAGATACCTTCAGAGTTTTTGTGAAAAACTCCCCCGTGAAACGAGAAAAAGGGAAAAGCTGGCTCACCAAAAGTAGACAGTAATAGGGATTGAGACCCAATGAACACTTTCTATCAATTAGGGCAACAGCTCTCAGCAACTTTTGTTGTAGGATTATTTACTTTTTAAATTCAAATATAAAGTAATATTTGGGGTTTTGAATGTGAATAAGTTTTAATAAAGTTGAAGAACATTTTCCTGTCCCCTCATTGCAATGTCAAACCAAAAGCTCCAAACACCATTTGAAGAAATTTAAAGTGCAAAATATTGAACGTTTTATTTGTTTCTTGAAATGTCATCAAATAAACAAAATTAATTATGAAAATAATCACATTTGTCAAATCTTTGCAGCTCTAATACGGATTCTTAAATGTGTAATTATACAAGCACAACTATAAAAAGTAAGCTTCATTAAGTGACTACAATAAAGAACATTTTTTATGAATTTTTGAAAACTGTGCTTTTTGTGATGCCTTAAAAATGTCCTATTCACACATCAATACTTTGGCTGAAGTAAAACTTCTTGAAGCAAATTAATTCACCAAGTCTGCCCTCTAGCTGTTTCTCATAGAAATACCCAATGTGCGTTTTTCCAGCAGAATGCCACATGTCATACTTTAAGGTTTTATAAAGAGGACAAACACGAGGTAAGTTCTTACTTAAATGCATCATACGTGATCGAACAGGAGTTATTGTTCAAAAACTTCCCATGCATACAAGTCACTACATTTAATGTGGATACTGTGAGCGTGTGTGTGCGTGTGTTAATGTGTGCGTAAAAGCAAGAGAGAGCAGAGGGGAGGAGGGACTGTAAAAGGTACCAGATGAAAGACGCGAGGTGTTCAGTTGCGTTCAGGCTGCTCACTGCAAATGATGATGCGTTTCGGACCTGAAATACCTGAATATCCACTAACAGTATCATGGAAATAACTAATTTGATCCAATATGGATATAAGAGTCGCAGTTAAGGTCGTCCAGGACGCGTACATTTTTGCCACCGTGCGTAAAAGTGGATTTTTGAAGGATTATTTAGATTAAAACAAAAAGCGGACTTCTTGTTTGGTACTTTCTATCTTGTATTCTCTTTCTGTCAAACTGGCAGGCTGTGTCACAGCACAGCTTCCTGATTCAGCACCAGGTGATGGACACCTCACCGTCTTTGCGCGCGCACTGCCTCGTAGCGCACATCTATCCAAACTGAGCTCGAGGGATCAGAAAGCAAAGTTATTCGGCCAAAACATCGTCATACTTACTCCCCGCCCACAGATATAAAGCCAGCTGTAGGGACAGTGGTGCTGAAGTTGTCCTGATATGCCTTCCAGCCGCGAGGATGACAGAGTTTGCTCACACATCAAGGTTTCGGAGTAACGTTGTGGCAGCGGACGGAAACACCTCCATGCTCTCCGGTGAAGTTGGACTTCTGACAGCGAGGGGGGAAAATGGGACGAAACCACCTGTTCTATCCGGAGGCAGCTGCCCTTTGTTTGATGCTCGTGTTTCGGTCAGGTAAGCGTTTTCCAAACATTTCCTCGTGGCTAAGTGTCCTACGAAATAAAACACCACAGTATTAATGTCAGGGTCAATGTTTCTGTACAAATCCGCAAACCTGAACTGTACTGAGCTTCTTAAATGTCTTTAAGTTTGAAAATTCTAATTATCTCAAGGATACAGCGGAAACAAAGTCGCTAGCTTTTTGGTCTGAACACCTGCGCACGTTTTCCAACATCTCCCATAATGCATTTCTCTATTATATAAATAACTTACGGTTTTCAAAGAGCAACAGAATCAACCACTACACCTCTTATGCTTAACTTTTTCGAAAACTGTTTTAAATTGAGTATTTTTAAAAACATATTTTAATAAAAGTGTATAAGCTTAAAAATTAATAAAGTTGTCACATATTTAACTTAAGTAAAAGTCTGTAGTTGCATGGATTTGTAGTTTTGATTATGAGTTATAGCTAATGCCAACAAAATTCCAAAAAGAAAAAAAAAGTTTTTTCTCCCTTTGTCTGACATTTTGGTGTCTTTAACTTCACAAATGCAGAAATAAACGTCCAAATTGTGTTTTTAATTATAAAGAAATAGGACAATTAGTGTAATTGGAATGTACCACAGGATAACAAACAAGATGAATTTTCCATGATTTTTCATTTGTATTCATAATTAATTTTGTGGTTTGTTTCTGGGTTTGGTCTCTTAATTTCACAATTTTATGATTCACAAAAGTTTTTTATATTCTCCTCTCCTGTAAGAAAATGTTAACTTCTATGGCTGTTGCATAGTTCTGCACTTACATTTACGATTTTGAGTACAGAAGTGCATTCACACTGGCAGTATGGAAAAATATGGAGCACTTAGATTACTCACCTGGCGCACTCAAAATGGTCAAAAAGTTGACTGTGGAGTGCTGGACACATTTTGTCCCCAATGGTTGTCATCTTTGCTACGAAGGGTTGGAATGGATGAAATGATGGATGATAGTTGCAATTAATGAATCACTGAAGAACACCTGTGAACAATTGTGTAATGTGACCGGGATTTCCAGTAAGTGCAAAGCAGAGGTGTTAGATACAAGACAACAGTACCCTTAAAGAATTAATGCACTGTGCTGGTAAATACACATGAAAGCATGCTGACAGAAGTATACTATTTGAGACAGCACGAGTCACTTCTAGAGAGGCACAGTATCACCAGCCAAGATGATGTGTTTGTTACACTATCACAACAAGACTAACAGGTGAATAAATGTGTGTAGAGGTGTGTATCAAGTAGATTTGAATTGGCCATGCATCTCAAAACACTGGTATATCAGATGTTTGTAGGAATCCAATATTGTTCACCTCTATATAACATGTTTTAGCACTTTATATCAGAGGGTTTGTTGAGTTTTCTCCTCACTTGAATCCAACAAGGTTTGTGTGCCTGTATAAAATCTCTGTCCATACTGTGATAACAAAGTAGCCTCTCTGTCCCCTCCCCCCATCTTGACACACTTCAGTAATCAGATGTTAAAGTGCTTGATCTGCTGCCAAAGTGCTTCTCATTATGACGCTGACAGATTTCAAGCTCAACTCCTGAAATTTTAGTCCACTCGTGCAAAAATCGTCACATGTTGATGTTTTAGTGAACTTTTTACTCATCAGTATTTGACAGCCCAATTTCACAAAAGTGCCTCTGGCTTGAGAAGCTGCTGACTCGATCATCCAAACTGGTCAGTGTTTCGTACACCTTGCCAAGGAGCTTGGCCACGCTCCAACATCCACGGCCCAGCGTGTTGGCTGTTGGAGGTGTCATCTCATTTCGAGTCTCTGCTGGCAGGAAGCTTTGATCTGTGGTACCCAAGAGCCTTTTTCTGAGAGTCACATCTGGTACATCCCAGGTGCATGGCCAGATGAACATGCACCACCCTGACTGTCAGGAGAACAGATAAGACGTCTCTGGTGCCTACTTGTTTGCCAGAATGAAATTAGTGCATGATGGCAGGGGATGAGCCCAAGTGCTCCTCGGTAAATTACCTCTGAATTCGTACAATTATCCAGCTCTAATGCCTCTTTATTACTGCTAAAACAATTGCGCCTTGCAAAGTGATATCCACAGACCACTTTCTTTTCATATAACTGTGTTACACAGACATGTTGCATCTCCTAACTTGTCAAAGCTTTCTTTGAAAACACCCACAAGCCAAATAATTAGCATGTGCAATAAATCATTCAAGCTAATTTGCATGGACTGTGTCCCTCAGGTTAGCTCCATAAAACATTGAAACACCATCGCCTGGTTATCCTCCGCAACAGTTTGAGGTTGTAAATGCTTGTCAATGTGATCTACAATTCACTCTTAGACAGATATTGATGTGGCCTTGGGTGTTTGACCATGATGGCTGCAAAGCGCAGGTGTTCCAAGGTCTTGTTTTAAGATTCTTGAAAGAAGCACACTTCATTAGGTTGCATTTTACCCTTGCAGGGTCAGGAACGAATCCAAAGGGAGTGGGTGTTGTTAGTATGTAAGCCTGATGGCCTCCATATGGATTTTAAAGATTTTTAATTACTGATTGATGAGTTTAGGTTGACTTGCAGTGAAGTAAAAGAGATTTAAAATGTGTTGCCATTACACAGGTTACAGGTCAGGACTCAGAAGGATCTATATGTTCTCCCTCTGTTGAGCGATAAGTTGCTTCACCCTGTTGGGAAACAAAATGGTGGCGTTTGAACAGAAACTAACTGTTGAATTTGATGGAATTAGCCAAAATAAAGATAAAGTACCGTTTGAAGATTTTTTTTTTGTTTTGCAAAACAGGGCAAGGCCTTCATCTTTTTTTTACTGCTAAGCTGGCTAGTTTGTAACCATAGCTTTAAGGTGCATGTACAGAAATTAGAGGGGTATTAAGAATGGGCATGCCAGGTCAACTAAATAGTTTAGCAGTATCAACCCCAGAGTCAGCCCCAGAGTTGCTGGTCAGAGGAAATATTCATGCATTTTGGAAGTTATCATGAATATTATTGTATTATTTTCTGGGCTTTTCATGCCTTTAATATGATAAGAGAACGATCAATAAGAAGGAAAGGGGGTAAGAGTGGGGAGTGACATGCAGGAAACAGGCCACAGGCTGGACTCAAACCCAGGCCACCTGCTCTTGAGCACACAGGGCATGACCTAGATCACTAGGCCATATGTGCCAAAGTATTCATGTTTTTTTAGGCCCTTAAATGTTGGTCATATTTTTTACCGGAGCTGCAGTGCACCCTCTTGCTAGTGGCTGGGGTTTTAACTCTGGCAAAGTTTTATTTCATGTATTTACTTGTTTATGTGCGGCTACATGGTGACACAGTGCTTAGTTCTACCTCCTCACAGCAACAAGGTCGACTGTTCAACTCCCTGTCTAGGCAAAGGTGGGCCTCTCTGTTCTCTTTGGTTACTCCAGCTTCCTCCAAAAGCCAAAAAATGACTCATCAGGTTAATTGGTGATTGTAAAGTAGTTGTAAATGTGCCTGTGAGAGGTTGTCAGCCTTGTGGGATGTACACACTTGTGGTTTGCCCAGCCTCTCACCTGAAGACAGCCAGGATTGGCTCCAGCCACCTGTGACCCTAAAAAGGAAACAAGAAGTAGAAAATTGACGAATAGAAAGACTTGTTGATTTGACGGAAATAAGTACATTAGACAAAGTGTATAAAGTAGATGCCATACATGCAGGTGTCTGGCTATAGGGCTGCAACAAATGGTAATTTTTTTATGTTGACAAATCCATTGATTATCATTTCAATTAGTCAATCAATTGCTATTATTTGGCATAATAATTTGGATACCATTGTCCCTCGTCTGCTCAGACATGCATGTGCACACTTCAGGTGTTCATACATTGCTGTAGTGCTGTCATTGATTGAGAGTTTGACTTAATGTGTTTTTCCAGTTTGTTTTTGGCAAAATGTTCCCAAACTTTGGTTGCACTGGGTTTGTCTTCTTTGAGCATCCTCATTGCTCTCTGCCATAATCTGTGTGGACTCCTTTTCTTTTTTTTTGTGAAAAATGTAAACAGTGGGAGAAATACTGCCCCTACCACATCCTGCTGTGAACTGCAAGTACAGAAGGGTTTTTGTTGGCACTTTAGTTCCTGCATTAATACATTTTTGTGATTTACATGATTGATCACTGATATGTGGTCTATAATAAGGCCAGTGTGTACTACCCAGTAGCTCATAGGCATGTGAATATTAGCCAGCATGGAGGACTGAAAACTGAAGGCTGGTGGTGCTAGCTCTGCCAGTGTTAGTTACATCGAACAAAACAATGTGACATCATTTACCCACAGATTCTTTATTTGTTTATTTGTTTTATTTGTCAGTAAACTGGTTCAACTAGACAGTTTTCTGAGTGTTTTTTTTTTTTTTTAACTTAAGACACGTCAGTCATTAGTCTGCAAATCTCCCACTAAACGCTGAGAATCTAATAACATCTCTATGGTGTCTATGGTTCTGGGTCCTAGTTATTTTGTAACACAAATGTTAAACAAACTGAACTGACCTTTTAAAAAGTATTAGTAATGATGGAGTTTATTTAAAACCCTCAGATATCCAAAAGCTAAACTCTAATATTTTCAGATGTTAACGAGTAAATGGTGTTTACAATGCAAACACTATTAGTTGTTTTATGCATCAGTTGTAGCAGAGTGACAGGCAGCTTGACAATGAACACCCTTCACTGGTGAGAAATTAGCTCACCTCCACTTAACACTGGCAAGTAATGATGTGTGTAATTGACTCTGACTGCACTGATTAAGGGGAAAGCGGTAATCCCCCAGAGACAGGATTCCTGTCAATTTCCAGGCTTTTTATTCAGCTGAAAAATAACAAAGCTTGACTTCATATATAAAATCAATTCGATTAAGTAGCGATTAATATGAAGCCACACAAGCATCATAATGAAACGTAAGAGTGAAATAGGGGAGAGAGGGAGAAGAGAGACTTTCTCTGTCTGTCTTGCCTCGCTCACTTTAGCAGAGTCTGGGAGACAACCCACTCAGGGGCTCAGATCCAGAGATCTAAAGATTTGTTTCGAGGAAAAGTCAATATGACTTTACAAAGAAAGTCTAAAACATTTAGAGTGAGCTTCTTTGAAGAAACCTGAACTGTTCACAACCTTAACCCTGCTTCTTTAGTCATTTCAGTGTGATCCACTTTAGTTGTTGGGTGAGGATTAGAGGAGACTCAGATGACAAGGCATGAGATGTGATTCCAGCTTTAGTTTGAAACTTGTTTCTTCTTCTTAAATACTAAACTTTGAACTGCTTAGAGTTCATAATAGGGAGTTCAGACAGACTGAGAGAATAAAAGAAATGTTCAATAAAGCTATTAACTCTATATTAAAAATGGTAAAATAGCAGCAGTAAATTGAATAGACTGAGGAACTTAATTTGATCAGTGTTAATTAAATATGACCATCTCAACAATTCCATTACCCTCTTTCTGTGTGTCCTGTGTAAAAGTTATAACATATAATGAGAATAAATTTACTTTATGAATTAAATGTGACCTTATATTTGAAGTTCTTTGCCAGGATAAGACCCACTCACACGCTGAGGATGACCTCTTCAAGACGCTCTTTGCTGGATACAACAAGTGGTCCAGACCTGTGCCAAACATTTCAGACGTGGTCATCGTGAAGTTCGGATTGTCCATAGCTCAGCTCATCGATGTGGTGAGTCAACTTCTATTTAGGACATCAAGATTAACAGAGGGGATACTGTAAGTTGGGCTGTTTTCAAATAAAAGCAAACAAAATAATTGGGGTGTAATGGAGGTCAGAAACAAACACACTATTGCTCCCTTTATGCAAACCAAAGCCAAGCTGGCAAAGTGTCTTCCTGCTTCATTTAAAAAGAAATTGGTGAAAATTCAAGCTCCTTGAGTTTATAAATCAAAAGTTATGTCCTTTTGCTTAACAAGAAAACCCCCACCAAAGTACTTATTGATTGCGCCAAGCATGAAGGTGCAGCAGAGCAGAGTCATGCCCCAACATTTGTGACAGTGTTTGATTTATATTCCTGATTTGAAGTTAAAAATAGGTTTGAAATGCAGAAGAAAAATATATTTTAAATGTGGTTAGATATGTGATTAAATGCAATTAACCACTGAAATTTGTTGCAATAGAAAACATGAATCTTCAACAGTTCAGTTTTTAGACACATTTTCAAAGTCCACACTCCTGTGATATCTTTTTAAATAATTACCATTGTTTTATCTGAGGTATTTGGTTTCAGCAAAAAATGACTTTGAGAGGAAATAAGTGGATTGTTTGAAAAATTTCTTAATACTTTTTAAGTAAGTTAACATCAGTGAGATAAAATCAGACTAAGTCTTTTGTATAATTTCTACATTTTTCAAAACAGCTACTTTATCCTTTATCTTAAGCATTTATTATGTTAGGAGCCACCACTTTTCGCTCTTTTCCTTGGATAAATTTTTACTCCTTATATGATTGTTCAACACTATGTGTTGGCTTTTTTTTTGCAGCTGAAAAAAACAAACTTGTAGAACTGGATTTTGCTCCCCCCCCGCCCCATCACAGTCACAGAACACTTTACATCCATCAAAGCACTGATGTCAAGTAGCTGCAGCCTATTTTTGGTTCCCTTTGACAAAACTCCAAAAACCTCTCACATTTATTCTTCTGGCCCTGAAAACAGTGTTGACAGCTTTAACTCAGCCTGTCTATCTCTCTCCCTCTGACTGTCTGTCTCTCTGTCTGTCTGCCAGGATGAGAAGAACCAGATGATGACGACCAACGTTTGGCTTAAACAGGTGAGAGACTTTAAAACACCTCCCTCTACAATGATCAAGTCTTTATATGACAGGTAAAGGGATACAGTAATTATATGTTTGTGTTTCTCAGGAGTGGAACGACTACAAACTAAGCTGGAGACCATCCGACTACGACAATGTGACGTCCATAAGAGTACCATCAGAGCTTATATGGGTACCAGACATCGTCCTTTACAACAAGTAAGCCTGACTACAGACTTAGTCATAAAAGTGTTACCACAGGGCCTCCATTTTTTATTTTTATTTTATAGTCTTTCTGAGGAATTATTTATTTTTTCAAAGGGGGGTGATAAGAGTCACCAAAAACTTGTTTTGTGAGGTTTTGCCAGTATGAAAAAAGAAAAACCTGACTTTTTAAACTTCAGAGTCAGAGATCAAGGTGACACCCTGAGAAAAAAAGTAAGAATTATAGTCAAAGTAAAACAAAGGAAAAGTAAATCTGAGTTCAGAAGTCATAGAATTCTTAGGCCAGAGATTAGATTTGAAATCAAAGTAATATCTCTGAGAATAAAGTAAGAATTGTGGTCAGTGTAGGAATCCTGAGATTAAAGTTAGAAATACCAAAAAGTCGGAATTTTAATATAAAACAAACCAGAGTATTTATAAAAGGAGACCTGTCTGAAAGTCTTACCTTGATTGACAGTATCCTTATTATTGAACCCCTTTGTCCTTTGATATTTTGTGTTTTTTCTTTGCTATTAAATGTGAGAGAAATATAAAAAGGGGATCATCTTATTTTTATCAGATCTTTTAAATACATTTTTATAAACAATTCTTTCCTAAAGAAAATGAATTAATTTCACCTTCTAATGTGCCATGGATTAACACATTTTTTGTGGCTTTTGACTTTGAGATATGTCTGAAATGATAGACAATGACCACAGAATTACTGCATTTAAAAGTTCGACTGATTAGGAACTATTCATTCTGAGCTTTGCTCCACAAATTTCCACTGAGGCTCTTACATGTGCTCAAAACATACCCAAGAAAACATTCATCCTTCTCATAGAGAAACAAATGACTTTTGATGAATGGCCTTTAACTGCATGACTTGTGAGATGAAGATGGTGCCATCTAGTGGACATAGTAAACCTTGAACTCTATTTAGTGTATCTGTTGAACCATCTTAGACTAGAGCCACAGATCCAATTTGAAATCAAATGTTTCACTTTTTCATATTATGCATCTTGTTTGAACATTAACAGTAACTGATTTGAAAACATTTTTAAATATTTCAAAAAAGGCTTTTCCTCCTCCTGAATTCCCCTCAAAGAGATTAATCTAATAGGGAAAAGAGTAGAGGTTGGGAGAATTGATTAGTTCCGCTCCATTGATTGGTGTGATCACAATCTGTGGGTGAAATTAAAGAAATGTGTAACTGATGAAATGATAAGTGCTCGCGATTAGGTTTTCAGCTGAAACCATTAACACTATGAAAGAGGTGAATGAAGGGGGGATAACTGGAGGAGATAATTACTTAGAAATCAGGACACTCCTATGCTGCAATGTTTTAAAATGAAAAAAAGAGATGTATGAATTGGGGATAGGAAGCTCTCAGAATGCAGGATGTGGTTGTTATCTGCTGTGTAGGCTCAACTAATACTGACACATTTGCTCTTTCAGTGCTGACGGTGAGTTTGCGGTGACCCACATGACCAAAGCTCATCTTTTCCACACTGGTAAGGTTCGCTGGGTTCCTCCTGCTATCTACAAAAGCTCCTGCAGCATCGACGTCACCTTCTTCCCCTTCGATCAGCAGAACTGTAAAATGAAATTTGGCTCCTGGACATACGATAAAGCCAAGATCGACCTGGAGCAGATCGAAAATAGCGTGGACCTGAATAACTACTGGGAGAGTGGCGAATGGGCCATCATCAACGCTGTGGGCACGTACAATACAAAGAAATATGACTGCTGTCATGAGATATACCCGGACATCACGTACTTCTTCATCATCAGGAGGCTTCCCTTGTTCTACACCATCAACCTCATCATCCCCTGTCTGCTCATCTCCTGCCTGACCGTCCTGGTTTTCTACCTCCCCTCAGACTGTGGCGAGAAGATCACTCTTTGCATCTCTGTGCTGCTGTCCCTCACTGTGTTCCTCCTCCTCATCACAGAGATCATTCCATCCACATCCCTCGTCATCCCGCTCATCGGCGAGTATCTCCTCTTCACCATGATTTTTGTCACCCTCTCCATCGTCATCACTGTCTTCGTCCTCAATGTTCACCATCGCTCTCCCAGCACTCACAAGATGCCCCGCTGGGTCCACTCAGTGTTCCTGGACTTGATCCCGCGCTGGCTGTTCATGCGGCGGCCCGCACCAGATGGCCGACGTCGCAGGTTGTTGTTGCTCCAGCAGGAAGCGGCGGCCGAGCGGCGGCAGGGCAGATTCAAATCGGGTAACTGCCTCAGCACCTCGGCCAACTGGCTAAGGGATGGGACCATTACAGAGGAGGCTGAGAGGAGCAGTTATGAGGATTTAGAGCTGGGGACGCTGACGTCATACTTTTCCTTTCGACCTCCTTCACCAAGGCCTCCGGGGTCGACGCCTCCGCCGCAGCAGAAAACTCCTCAGAACAGTCTGAGCCGACAGGACGGGACCATCAGACAGATAGCAGCTGTGGGAAGACTCAACCCCACTCAGAGGCCTGCCAAAGTAGAGAACACAGTTTCAGACTCGAGCTTCCTGCTCTCACCGAGTGTGATACGAGCACTGGAAGGAGTTCACTACATCGCAGACCATCTGAGGGCGGAGGATGCCGACTTCAGTGTGAGTATCCCTGAAACACTACATGGGAAGATAGTTGGTTCATTTCAGTAGTGTCATTGCGGTATGTTTGCTGACACAATGCTCCAGATGAGACTGATATTGATTCTGTATGACTGCTGCACATATACACAAACATGAAGTGCACATCTCTAAAAGTAACTCCTCTTATCTCCTCCCTGTCCTATTTTGTTCTCCACACAGGTGAAAGAGGACTGGAAGTATGTTGCCATGGTGATTGACCGCATCTTCCTGTGGATGTTCATTATTGTGTGCCTGCTTGGGACCATTGGTCTCTTCCTCCCCCCTTGGCTGGCTGGCATGATCTAACCATTTTGAAAAAAAGAAAAAGCCTTGTGTTTGTGACTTTTGACTTACAAACTGTAGCTGAACTTTGCTTCCAGACTAGGAACGTGACATATAACATACATGACAGTACACCCTCAAACCTCCACTTATTTTTTCAAATGCTTCGAATGAAATGTATCAATTTCCCCCTGGTTATCTTTTGGTGAAACTTTCTTCTAAGCTGAACTCTGTCAGCCTCGGGTGTGTGTCCTCAGTCTCACCTGTAAAGGAACTACATGTTTGGCCTGTTAGGTCTCACAGTACAGAGATATGTTTTTTTTTTTCTTAGTGTATTTCAAAGAATATTCAAGTACAGCCTAAAGACTTCATTTAATGTGGGATTAAGCATCAGCAAATGTTTATATTTTGATAAGTACAGAGGTGGGATAATATCAAACACTTTAATCCATGCACAGGTGAACCAGGTGTTTCTATTTCTGAAGACTCAAGTTGATTGGAGGCCCTTACTCTTACCTTTTGTTTGTTTTCATACCCTTCTTGTGTTAGACAGTGGCATGCTGTTCAAGGAATCTTGAGTATGTACTGGACACATACTGAGGCCGTTTGTGCGAGTTTGATAGAATTTCTTATTATTATTTTAAATTTTATTTTCTTGGCCATGCTGCCGTGACTATGTTTATTTTTGAATGGTCAAACAATGAAATAAATCTCTTTTTTAAAGAAATGTCTCTTTGGCATTCATTCAGGGGTGTTTCACATGGTTTATAATACAAACAATACTCAAGTTCTTTTAAACTATGAACAGCTTATTTATTGATTGGAACGTTACACTTGGCATTCATTGCTTATGTGAATGTGTAATTCATAAAAAACAAAACTGGAGTAAAACATGAGCAGATATAACTTGGCAACCAACAACAGAAGTTGGACTCTGTTGAAGGCTTTGAAAGAAGTGTCTTCTTTTAACCCACAGGAGACATTTAGGGCTGCTGGGAAGAGGCAAACAATTATTGACATTGACTTTTTTCTTTAACTTCAATCTGAGAATTCTGAATTTTTTCCCACAAACTTTCTGTTTGAAGTCAGAATTCTTGAAAAAAAAAACACTCAGAATTATGTATCTCAGAAGTTGTGACTTAAATCTTTGAACTACACAATTCTATCTACAAATTCTTCAATTCTGAAACTTCAATTTCAGAATTGTTAAAATGGCCAGAAATCCAACTTAAGTTACAGAACAGATTTATTTTCTCCTCTGGAATCGGAGATTAAAGTGTTCAGACTTTGACCTCACATTTCTGACATGTATGTTTTCACTTGCCTAACCTCCCAAGAAAAAAGTGTCTCTTATCCACATCTGTTTGTTTAAATTTGCAGGTCTACAAAAGTTTTCAGTTCTCAACAGACTGGGTGAATGAACTGACAGAAAGAAGATTGTGAGATTCAGAACATTTATTTTACTCATATGCAACAGCTTTAATTTGTCCACTGATAGATAACAAGTTCAAAGAAACTCAAACTCTTAAAAGCTGAACCAAGTTCCTGAAATACATTGTCATAATTAAACATGAAATAAGTTCTTGAGTGTTTTTGACATCTTTATATTTTTTCCATGTTAATGTTTCAAAAATAAAGCTGTTTTTAAATGATATTAGATGGTTTCTTTTGCCTCACAGTATATTCTTTTGTGCTTAATATGAGACAATTTTTATATTTACAAGAATAATTGATTTTCTGGGCAGATAAATCAATGGATTGATGGATGACAAAAATGGTGACAGGGGATCAGTGATGCAGTATGTGTTCAACCTCAGTAAAAACATACATTATTTTGCATCCTAAACAGACATATACAGGAATAACGATCCTCACAGCCTGACTTGGTGGCTGTGTACCTTGATAAGTAACCTGGGATCAGACAGTTTACAGTCCATTAGAGCGTCACTGGTTTGGCAATGTTGGCCCTGACTCTGGCCTGGTCCACGGCGTCCAACATGTTCTTGCTGTCCATGGCCAGAGTGTGAGCCGCAGCCAGCATCTGCTTTTTACACTCCTCCTTTAAAGAGGTGATGGCGTTCTGCTGAGCCAGACGCATTTTGCTGATCAGCTCGGCCATGTCGTTGTTCAGCAGCTTCTGGGTGCCCTCGATCTGTGGGGAGGGTGAACAGACAACGAGGGTTGATTCCTGAGGGAGGGCACACCTCACAGCATGGAGAGCTCAGCTGTACACAATATACTGAACAAGTAACTCCATTAAGCTGCTTTAGCCACAGCGTCTGGATGAAGTGCATGCTGTCTTGCTGTCGGGGCTTAATGACATTTAAATAACATCAAACTCAAGGTGGAGAAATGCTTCAGGGCCTAAAAACTGTGAACACTATATATTCGAACGTGTTAGAATGTATACATTGTCCTTGGGAAAAACTGAAGAAAATGTCTTGAAGAATTGTCCCTTTTATTCAACCTATAGATTTTCTCCATCCTCAGCCTGAATAGTAAACATGAAGTGTTAACTTTCTCCTTGCTTCTTTGTGTTTCAGGAGGAGTTCACTTACTTCTTGTTCCAGGGACATGCAGCAGAACAGTGTGAGGACAAGAAATCAATAAAGAAAGAGAGTAAAAATATGAGAAAACACAGCACACAAGGTGCAGACAATAAACAGTACCTCAGTCCTGACAGAGTCGTGTAAGGTGGGCAGTATGTCATCCACGTTGCGAATCAGATCTCGTAAAGCCATCCCGACAGACTGTGGGCGGAGATCAATGCAAGGAATTTATCAGATGTATGACTCGGGGGCCTTTGTCTTTTGACTACAATTCACTCTTTAAATTTGCCTCCAAAGTGTCAGAGTGAGGCGAGAAACAGATTTGTCTCCGTGTACCTGGACGATGGTGACGTATTGTTCAGGCTGCAGCTCGGTGATGTCGTTCTTGAGTTGGACAACAACTTTGACGAGGTTCATGACGGACGGGTACACTTTGTCGTCAGAGCGGTCCAGCTCAGCAGTCGGTGCAGGCTAAGTGAGATGGTTAGATGTGTTTGAATAATGAATGAGTTCATAAGAAATTATTCTTCATTTAAAAATCAAAGCAAATAAAGTTAAAAAGCCATTCCCTGTAATTACCTGCGCGGTAAGCCGAGGGGGTTTCTCTGGAGGTGCTACAGGTGGAAAGAAGAACAACATGAGAAACCAAGACAGACAAGATTAAAATAAGATGATGGAGTCAGTTAAAGTGAGGTCAGTAAATAGTATCGAGTTTTGTGTGTTATTGATTCCCTTCTTTTTGCACTTACCGTTGTCTGTGTCGGCTCCAGGAGACTGAAAGAAATCAAAGATAAACTTCATGAGTTACAGAACAAACGTAACTACTAACGGACGCAAAGAGCAAAACATACTAAAACACAACCCTTAAAAGAGCAGTTCCCTTTATTTGCAAACATGTATCAATCGCTTATTCATAATCTCTATATGTGCATTTATTACTTTGGGTGATGGCGTCTTGTTATTTTCCTGAACACTGTCTGATAAGTTCGTTACAAACAATTTGTGAGGCTTTGGCATCAGCCTGAACTGCAAAAACTGAAATCTGAGCGAGTGTTTATGTCTTATTATTAGCAAAAAAATGGACTTAATGTGAGCAACATTCACCAGGAAAATCTAAAAAAATATCTAATTTCAAGATATCAAAAGATAAAAAAAAGACACCTGAAGAGTTTTTGCAGTGTGGTGGAGACATGAAAAGTGCCACTTGGGGATTAGGTTACTTACGCAAACAAATTAAACTTAATCATTTATATCTAACTATTCAGAGTCAGGAATTCCACATTATTTCATCCTAGCAGATAAAATTTGTAAAAATATTCTGATCGGAGTGCTGGTTTGGTCCAGTGGTTAAGTACCGGCACAATCTACAGAGGCCTTACACTGCAAAAAAGTGAAATCTAAGCAAGTGTCAGTCTTTTTTTTGTTGAAAATGCCTTTTTTGAATTAATTTGAGCCAAATTAACCACACCAGTCCAGAGAAATGTCTAGTTTCAAGTTACTTAAAGACAAAAATGATTTACTTTTAAAAAGGAAAAATAATCTGCTGATGAGGTAAGAAAAAAAGTTTCTAGTATTAAGTCATTATTCTAATTTCAAGAAACTCGATGAGCGAACTTTTCTCACCCTAAACACATTTTTTTTTTTACTCATTGCAAGCAATTCAGACATCATTTTTTGTCTTTTAACATCTTGAAATAGACACGTTTCTGGGCTGGTCTGGTAAATGTAGCTCATATTATGTCTAAATAGACATTTTCTACAAACAGTAAGACATAAACATGCTTAGATTTAACTTTTTTGCAGTGTAGCACTCAAAGATGAGCCTCGAAGGTTTGAGTCCAACTACCCTTTCCAGCATGTCCTGTCCTCTCTGAATAATGGCAAAAAAAGCCCAAAAATACAGCTTATGCTGAAAATTCCTTCTTGTTACTTAAAGAAAAACTTTGTGACTTTTATTTTAAGTATTTATCTCAGAGAATATCTCCATTGTTTCCCTTTTTTTCTTTTTTAAAGTCATGTCTCTGATCCTGTCTGGCATTATATTGTACTTATACGGCAGGATAAAAATTGTATGTTGTACAAAACAAACTGGCTATTCCTCCCATTGGACCCTAAAATCACAGATTTACAAGTAGACACGTACCAGAGGGCTGGCAGGGTCCTCTGGTCCCATGGGGTCCTGCAAAAGAACAGGCAGGTTCATTTTATAGAGTATGCACATGGACCCTCTCTTTGGAACTGTTATCAGGGGAACATTCAGGTTTAGACTAGCGGGGCGCCGGGAGCGACTCGGAGGCTTTAAATTGTTAAACGACGCCTCGTTCAGCGAAGCCTCCAGGGCCACATTGAATTTTGGAGACACAGTGAAGGGGTTGACAAACGCTAATGATGCTGTGTTTCCCACCAGGAGTCTCTCCTCCTTCTCCAGCCACTTTTCATCCTCCTTCATCTGCTCTTTCTGACGGCGGAGTGTGTGCTGTATTTGCTGCTTCTCTCTCTGCCACAGGCGCTGGGCGTCCTCCCGAGTGTTCGCCTCCAGTCGAGGAAACTCACTCTCCTACAATCAGGAGGTTTAAAGACAAGTGCTTTCTTTATTTTGGTCTCTAAATGCAGTTATTTATAATCATAGATGTGACAAAAATGAATGATTCTTACGCCCATGCTGCGCCTCCGAGGAGACCTGATCGGTAGGGGGAGTGTGTTCATGGAGTCCACAGGTGACTGATATTCACAAGGGCTGGCCAGGTCAGGTGAGCTGGCAGACAGTCCCGGGTCCAGCTGCACAAACACAATGTCATCAGTCATCATTTTAAAAGAAATAAACATCTTTCATGGTTCCTTTTGTTCTCTGCTCTACCTGGATATGGAGACCGATGCTGAGTGTGTTCCCAACCCTCCTAGGTTTCATTCTCGAAGGCTACAAAGAATCAAAAAAAGACCCATTTATTGTGCACCAAAAAAAACACATCATGGCAAATTTGAGACTCAAATTTAGGAGCTGAATTTTTAAGGATTTCACACCTTTGGGGGAGGTCCATCAAAGTTAAACTTAGGGTCGAAATATTTAGTGGAGCGTGCTTTGTCCCGCTCTCTCTCCACTTCCTGCTCCTTCTCCATCTTGTGGACATCACTAATGGATTAAAGACATCAAGTCATATCAAAAAAGAGAATCTGCTGGATGATCCTATCCTGCATATTATGATCAAACTATTTCATTCAATAAAATTCACAGTGTATCCAGCAATAGAAGGTCTATTTTCACTTTTACTCTGAGATGTCGACAAGGTCAGGATTTATTTTTCACTACCTGATCTTGACCACCAGCTCGGTGAAGTTGGGTCTCTCCCGCGGGTCGTAGGACCAGCAGCGGGTCATGAGCGAGTAGAGGGCAGGAGGGCAGTTCTCTGGTTTGGGCAGCCTGATCCCCTGCTCCAGCTGGTTGATGACGTCTCTGTTCTCCAGCCAGAAAAACGGCTGCTGCCCACGACTCATTATCTCCCACACACACACAGCTATGGAGGAAACAGGAGAAGGGAACTTAATACAGGCTCTCGCTTATTTATTCTCCATCATGTTGGTTAGGGTAGGAAATGAGGATGAGTCCCAGTTTGTAGATTAATAAAGCAGATGAGTTGTGTTTTCCACCTACCCCTCAACTTTCAGCTTTAAACAGCAGCATGAGAAATCAAACCTCTGAAACTCAGTGTACCAAGTGTATTTATCTGATTGTTACTGTTTACATCTGTCTGAGCTAGTGTTATGTCCAATACATATATTTAACGAATAAACCTGTTTCAGATGTGAAAATTCAGCATTTCCTCATCTTAAAATACAGCTAAAATAATCTGGTCATGTTCCAAAGAAAACAAAATTAAGGCACAAACTTGTGTTTCCTGAATTCAAACTAATCCTTCAAGAGTCAAGGTCAGGATATTCCATGAAGGTCATCCTATTGTGGTCTTAAGATGAATAAATCCTCCAGCATGGGTTGCTAAAAACCTTCCAGAGAGATTGGGATTATTTTGAATAGAAGAATGGGGGAATACAGGTCACAGCAGATAGCTTAAATCAGACTAAACTACAAAAAACTAAGGGTAGTTTTACTCTTAAGATGGCCAAACAAAACAGTACTGTGGTAAAGATGATGTGATTCATTCATTTAAATTAAGCCACTTTCATTTTAATGTGGCTCCCCCCTGTGGACAAAGCATAAAGCTGAAGCCTCATTTTGGGCATGAGCAAATCCAGTCTCTAATCTGACTTGTGAACCTCTGGGTAAGACAAGAGTTGATGTGCTCACATTGAACTCGGGCTATCCACAGCCAGTAAAACTTCCAATAATTTCCACTGCATCATAAAAGCATGAAGTGGCAGTTTGGGTTGAATATTAACCAGTAACCTTCCCCCTATCAGTTCTGCTTTCCGTCTGGTGCTGTAAATACTACAAATATGTTTGTACTGAGCCGCTGTGCCATTACTGTATCAATAACTCACCAAACATCCACACATCGCTGGCTGAGGTGAAACGTCTGAAGTTGATTGATTCTGGCGCCATCCACTTAATCGGCAACCGGGTTACAGACGCTGGATGGAAAAGGGACTTTGGTGATCAGTGATATCAAAACATCAATCATTAACTTAGTCATCAGTGTAGTTTGAGAAGAATTTGGAGAAAGTGTTTCTTTTTTCAGCTTTGAAGTCTGACATCACAAACTTTGACTGTCTTACCTTTGTAGTACTCTTCTTCCTCGATGTATCTTGACAGACCAAAGTCTCCGAGCTTCACGCAGTCTGGACTGGCGACTAACACGTTCCGCACCGCGATGTCCCTGTTTTAAAAGGAACAACACACAAAGGAGGGTTACGGTTTTCACAAAGACAAAAGAGAAAACATAAACTTTTTTTTTTTCTAACACTTCTTTGCTCCCAGGAATGTAGCGTATAATAAAACAAAGGAAATGTCTGAAACTCATTTCCTCTGTCACCGCTTCTCCTTCACAGCAGATTGAGCCCTTGAGTGGCTGCTCTGCTGCCTGAAACTTGTTGATAAAATTCTGCAGAAACAAACTGAGCAAAACATGTTTATCTGCTCTCCTCTCACATTAACTCTCTGTAATGATGTGATTTATGGTCAATGTTTCAAGTTCAAATTAAAAAGTTTTCTCTTGTCAGCGCCTGGCATCACTCGACTTTACATTCAGAAGCTGTTTTTCTGCTTCTATCTGCCAGAAAGTGATGCATTCCTGTCAGAAATAGGCAACACAGAGGATCTATCTTGCAGCCTGATGGGCCATAGATACTACATGTTGTTCTTCTTCAACAACAATCATGTATCTATAATCTATACTCCCCATGAGAAAATTATAAAGAGGCTCTAACCTGTGCACCATGTTGACTCCCTCCAGGTAGACGAGAGCTTTACAGATCTGCAGGCTGAACAGAACCAGTGTCGTGTTTGTCAAAGTTTTCTCGTTCTGTGTCAGGTAGTTCCCAAGCTGCAGGAGTGACAAGACTTGGTTCAGATATACTTTCAGGTGAGTGACACACAGCTATATAAAAGACTAATACTGAATTTTAAGGTGTAAACAAACCTCTCCATACTGATAGAGCTCCATGACAATCCACACAGGATCCTCCTCGATGATCCCGATCAGTTTGACGATGTGCACATGATTCAGGTTCTTCATAATAACTGACACACAAAGTTCACACATTTTTAAAAGTTTTCACTAAATTGGATCACGTAACTCTTTTCTATCAGACACACATTTCTGATTACCTGCTTCACTCATGAACTTTTCCATCACGTCAGGTGAGCAGTCTTTGCAGGTTTTCACTGCCACGTTCACCCGGTCACCATCCTGTGACATCATCAGGGAAAAAAAATCAGAAAAGCGGATTAGCTCAATAGAAATAAGTGAGAACTCTGTGAGAATTGCTTAAACCTCTTTTTTGGGAATTGGTTGATCTAATAAGTTACTGTAATCTAGATCAAAAAACCCCAACTGGATTCAGATGTTGTTGTTTAAATGTAAAGTTAATTGGGTGTGATTCAAGAATTGGATTGAAACTGTTAATACATATTCTTGCTTAATTTCACAACATCTTGTATCACTATTGATAGTTGATTGGAGAACTTGATTGGGTGTATTGGCTTAATAAAACACAACTAGATCACAGATAATCTTTTGTGAACTTTTATTTCTTTAAAGTTAAAAGTTACATAATTTTTTTGTTCATTTATTGTTTCACTTTGTGTCGATCAATCTCAGACAAGAAGCCAGAGCCGGTTGTTGATATGTATATGGCTTTGGCTATGTAGAGTTTGAACTTGCACTTGTATGTGTAGTGATGAAGTTTGACAATGATTTTCTGATGTGTTCCTGCGCCCACATGGTAGTATCCTTTTCACATGTTGGTTTTTAATGCAGTGCCGTCTGAGGGGTCAAAGGTCACAGGCATTCAATGTTGGTTTTAGGCCTTACTGCTTACATGTAGTAGTTTTTTGATGATGCTGTGGACTGTAGATGAGACACCTGAATGCCTTGCAATTGTACTTTGAGTAACATTGTTCTTACACTGTTGGACTGTATGCAACAGTTTAATTTCCATTTTTTGAGTTTACATCTTTTGATTTCATTCGCCTTCTTTCGTGGCCAACGTGTTTATAGCAATATGTTACTTAACATTTTTTATCCTTGACTATTACTTTCAGTTAAAGAGTAAAATAGAGACACACATACAGCTTTTTTGTAAACTCCATCGTAGACTTCCCCGAAGAAACCTTCTCCAAGAATTCGTCCCAGAACAATGTCACTCCTGTCAATCCCGTACTTTACAACTACAGAACAAGACATCAGGGTTAATGGAAGCACAAAAGACTGTTTAATATTCAAACCAACTTTAAACAATCATCAAACCTGATCTTGGCCTTTCATCAAGGATTTCACAGTAGATATCTGAGCCTGTAAGACATCAGTGTTGTTTGTCAAGATAACAACATAAGGACTCGTTTTGTCTTGTACTTCATGGAGCGTGTGTAAAACTGTGCTCACCCATACTGTGCCTCAAGGTGCTTGTGTCTCTGCTGCTCCACAGAAAAGACAAAATGAGAGAAAGCCATGAACATAAATCCTCAAGTTATAGCTCCACAGAGCTCTGACAGAATGATTCAATAAAACATCCCCTTTCATCAATAACTCTAACTTTTCATCTTGTATTACAACCAAAGAGGGAATGAGTGTAGGGGTACGGAGGCTGAGAGGGGACACAAATCATTCAGAGCTGTAAAACAGCCAGGATCCACTCACCTTGTCGGGAGCTCAGGTAGGGAAGTTCGTGCGTTTGCATCTAGGATAGAAATTAGTGATGATAAACCTAAATTAGTTTAAATACAAGAGTTCAGGAGTCTTCATTTCCACAGGCGTAATTATACAAACTTGAGAGCAGGCTGAGTCACACGCACCTTTGTTTAGTCGGTAGATAACCGAATCATCTGTGTCATTTTCCATGCGGCAGTAACCGTCAATGAGATCCATCATGTTCTCTGCCACTGGGACCGTGGCCACATTGATAGACAGACGCTATCAGAAAGAAGAATAAAGGCCACATGTACGGTTCAAATTTCCTGTCCTTAATGTTTACCATCTATGATAAACATACGAGCTTTAGCATCCTTAACATGTACAAATGAATAGTAAAAAGGGATGAATGTGTTATTGTGGCACTCACTTGTCTGGCTCCCTCGATGTCGAAGTTTATGAGAGCTTTGCCATCACCCTGTGGTAAGCATTGTATTTTCTTGATCTGTTTGAAGTCAGCTAGAAAAACAGCCTGAGGACAAAAAGAAGAAATACATCAATGAGAACATACAAAACGAGAAACATGCTGTGATTCATTACATGTCAGATAATATACCATCCACATGATGCTGTTAATTAAGCATGTGGTTAAGAGATGTGAGATGCTAAGTGTTCCAGCTGAGGACGCATTAAGAAATGCAACAAATCATACTTCCTACTCAGAGTGACAAGACCATAACCCTGGTCCCCTGATCCAGCAGCTGGCAAAGCTTGTACCATAATGGACCATCCCTCCCCATTTACCCAGAATTATTCCGTTTTAGTGGGTGGGTAGGAACACTGCTGAAATATTAAGTAATTTGGGGTTCAGTGGACACTTTAAGATGTAACTGATTTCTTCAATAAAAACACTGGAACTATTGCAGTTAGATTGTACTCTATATATTTTATACAAAATATACTTTTTAGAAAATTTTTGAAACTTTCCAGAGCTGTATAACCTAACTTTCGGCAGTTCTACCTGTGTGGATCTCCTTATTGCTTACCGCTGAATCCTTCTGTGTGCGTTGTCGAATCCCCCTTCCACCGATGACCAGCTCCACTGACAGACTCCAGCCTTGCTGTTGATGAGTGACAATGTGTTGACATTTCTTTTATCAAATATCAAGAGCAGATTAGAGTCCAGAGTGACCTTTTGTTTCCACTCACCACCAGCTCACAGGGGAAGACCTCTTCATCGTAATTATTGAACTCTTTCAGCGTCTCGAAAAACTTCACCATACAGTCGTCCTCTTTCAGCGTTGCAAACTGTTGAAATGTTTGCTGGATCAACTTCCGGAGCTGCCTTGACTGGATGCAATTGATAAAATGTAAAATTAACCAAGGTCCCTCTGATGAAGATCTAATCCATCATTTTAGAAAGTCAGTGTTCACCTTCATGCTGTTAATCAGCTCTGCAGGAAAGAACAGGTCCAGGCCCACATCTTTTCTAAATTTGTACAGACACATTGTGAGAGACTAAGGTTTTCAGTTACAACATGAATGAAGTGATAAAAAAGAGGGCTCTTAAAAGTCTTGGCTAACTCAGAGCTAAATAAATAAATAATCTCTTACTCTAGCAGCTCAAAGTTGGACTTCTTCTCCAGACCTTTTGCATTCATGTCTTTGTAGAACCTCCTGTTAAACCACAGCGAAGATACAACATCTTAGCAATGACAGAATTTTACGATAATCTTGTCAAACATGTCAGTATAACTCTAACCTCCCATATTACATCACCTTTATCAGATTAAACAAGTTGTAGTTAAAGTTCGACCAGGGAGGAAGCAGAGGAATGAGAGGAATGCAGCCACAAACCTGATCTCCAAACAGCCGAGCTGGAGCGCCATCCCATCACTGACTTTACTGGCATGATACTGCATGTAATCACTACGAACCTGGTGTTAAAAACCAGAAAGAAAGGGGCACTGTGAGAAAAATATGTCAGGATATTTATAGGGCAGGATAAGGATCTGGATTTTGAAAGGATTGTTTTTCAAGATAACTTCAAGACTATTTTGACCTGAAAACAACATTTTTCACCTCAAATATTTTATAATGCAAAGAATAAAGCTGAAGCACATTACCTGCTGGTAGAAATAGAGAAAAGTAGATCTGTCATCTTTGAATTTCTCCAAGAAGTTGACAGGAACATATCTGATTCGTAGGTCGTACCTACAGTCCATAAAAAAAGAAATGCAAACTCAATTATGCCACACCTGTCAAATCACACCACTTATTTGCTCCTTCTACAAATTTCTACAGATGCATATAAATGTCCCAGCGATAGTTCTGTACCTCCATTCTGCCTCCAAGTGGTGGCTCTCATAGCGTTTCTCCACCTCCCCGACAGTCAGATCAGGATGCAGCCAGTGAAGCTCTTCTGACTTCAGGTGTTTCAGCAGGAGACCGTAACATCCTGCATGTTCGATGTTTGGCCCCAATCTACCGCTGATCAGAATTGAACGTATAATCGCCTGAAGAACACAGAGAATGTTTTCTTTTTAAACAACAAAAAGCAGCCTCAGTCTTTTTTAAAATCATTTTGGATATGATGCTAGTCTTTGTGTGATTGCTGATGAGTCAGATTTAAAACTGCTGTTGCAAAACCTTGAAAAAAAATTGCAATTTGTGCTACGATAATGGATTTATCTTTCCTGCATGCAAAAGAGGCCAAGTGAAACAGATTTCATTCTTTTCCTTCCAAATGAAATCCCAGCCTATATCTTCCTCTCACTCATCTGAAACTTTTCATCCTCTTACTCCTATTTTTTTTCTGATTAAACTCACCCTGATTTGCCAAGAGCTGTCACATTTCACCAGCTTGAAATTCTTGCCCAGGTTATTGTTGGTGCAGAAACACACTTTGAGTATCTTGGTCGGTCCTCCGTCTTTTTGGAAGTGCGATTCAGGGTTGGGCTCAGGGTCGCTTTGTCTGGGACTGGGCACCTTCCAGGCCAGGGTGTCACCTGACATCACCTCATACATGGTCACGGCTGGGTGAGCACCATCATACTAACAACATCCTTTCAATAAACAGGGGAAAAAGAAGACTTGATTAAAATGTAAAGAAGTCTCAAGTCACAAAACACCAAGGACCAGAATCTAAAACTTCATCTGAGAGCAATCTTCACACCTGAAGAGGAAGAGTTAGAAGGAGGAGGTCGGTCTATGTTGCATGACAAGATTTTGAGGAAGGGGACTTACTCTTTAGAGTCTTATTTTGAATTGATAACCAATACGCTTTTATTTCAGGTCAAGACCCACCAATTTAAACATGCCTATGGATACTTTATTCCAGTCTGTTAGGCTCAATGTAATTTCTACACACTCCTCATGGTAGTGTAGTCATACTATGCTTCACCATTACTTTGTGATGTTGTGTCATGCAGCCCCATGACTCATTTCAATTCTCTCTGAGAGGCACTGATTACATTCCTTCCTAACTGTAATTTCAAGTGAGGGCCTGTGTGATTCCTGAAACAGGTCTGTGACAGTGTGGAGACTTTCATCAAGACAAACTTCTTAAAACTGTGTCTTTCCTTATTCTCACAGTCTGTGTCGATGATGCAGAGTGGAGGAGGAATCTGAGCATCAATGAGCAAACAAAACAACACATGAATGTATCCGAAACTCAACACTGAGCAACGGAGTGATGACTAACATGGAGTAGTTCCTCAGCTTTAGGCCGTTAGGTAACCTGTGTTAATTCAACCATCATACAAAAGCAACTGAGGTCAAAAATACTCTTAAAGCAGCAGAGGCTGCTCCTCTCTTTGTCAAAGGGAATTTATCTGCATTTCAAGATATACTTGGTTTTGTTGTCAAAATTGGAAGAGAGGAATATCAAATTCATATTATCCAGCTTCACACAAAGCAAAGTGAAGTTTGGCACAATTCAGTTTGAAAACTAGAAACATGGGGACGCAGGACGGATGAAAGATATTAGCAGCATGATGTGACATCTCCCCAAAAGTGAAACCAAAATTTAAAGCTCCTTTAAATTCAATTGAAGACTCACTTTTGTAGATCTATTTTATTGCACAACTCTGTAATGTTATAATCATATTTTGAAATCTGTTTTATCTTATTTTAACCTTCCATTTCCGCAATTTTATTCTTTGCTGAAACTTAAATCTTTTCTTGTAATCGATTTTTAAACATTTCCTCTCTATGTGAGTTTTTTTTTAAAGTTATTTTTTTGGCCTTTGTGCCTTTATTAGATAGAGGAAGACAGTGGATGGCGTCAGAAAGGGGAGAGAGAGTGGGGAGTGACATGCAGGAAATGGGCCACAGGTCGGATTCGAACCCGGGCCGCCCGCTCGAGGGCAAAGCCTCATGGTGCGCAGCCATATCCACTTGGCCATCCGCGCCCCTCTATGTGTGTTTTTGACATTTGAAATGAGGTTTTTTTCTGTGTGTGTGTGTCTTCTGTAAAGCACTTTGAGTTGCCTAATCACCAAATACTTACATAAATTAACTTTTCAGTCTTGCCTAATTAAAGAATTTCAGTTCTCTCTCTTGAATTTTATGTCTGCTGCCATGATGCCTGACAAATAGCTCAAGCAAATTGACGTTTTAAAGTGGGATATTTCGGCTTCCCTGGCTTAGTGTTTGCAAAATTTAACATGTTGTCATACATTTTTACTGTGCTTAATTTTGTCAACACAAAATACAGCCCTGGATTTTTTTTAATCAGCCTTGTTTAATCCGATTTCAGTCAACAAAAACAGATTTGCCACAGCAGTTTTTGAAATTTGGTTTCATCTTCAAACCCTAACCCTGGACCTAACAAAGGGAGTGTATCTACTCAAGGATTCCAACTCTGAAACTTTCAAACTTCAGAGTGTATCTAAAGTTATCTCAGAACATGTAAATCAAAAATACCTTTCAAAGTCTCTGAATTTCTCAGTTAAGTTTGTTATAGTCAGATGTGAAATATATGTTTCCTTAGATCACAGCTACAGCAAAGTAAACAGAGTCAGATTTATAGGCAAGCAGTTTTGACCCTTGACATCTGTTTCAAGAAAGGCTGAACAGGCAGTGACGGTGCAAACTCCATCTGAGACACCAACATCTTTCAACACCTTTCATTTAACGATTTAAGTTTTAGGACGAGCAGTGTTACCATCTAGAAAGTAATTTCCATGTGGGAAGCAAATGAGTGTTTCCCAAAAGGCAAGCTGGTCCTTTAAGACAGGAGTACCTCATGAGGAATCCAAACAACAGGAGATTTCTCTCCAACCACTTAGCTTTAAACAAACATGGAGAAGACCACTGTAGATAGTAAAAACTTTAGCACACAGCCACAGCTACAGCCACAGCTCCACACTTTGAAAACTTCCCCTCTGCACGGACTTTAAATGAACTTCAAGATTAAATACGACTTTCTGAAGGGCAGCAAACTTCTGATTCATTGTGTAAAAAAATCAGGAACATCCAGAGCTGCTCTCATAGTGTCAAGTCTAACTCCCTTCCTCGCATTACTATTCCGTCCTGTCAATCAAAAATATGAGGCCATGTTGACTCAGCAAACACTGAGAGATCGAGCTGAATACCTGAGAAACACACCTTGCTGTGATCAGAGATTACTCACCTCACAACAGTGCCATAAGAAAAGAGCTCCCTGGCCGTCACAACATCATTTCTTTCTCGTAAATGAAGCTCCACGCTGTTTGAGATGAGCTGCGCTAGTTTCTCTCGCAGCTTTCCGCCGCTGTTGGACAGGGTTGTGTTTTGTTAGCCTGAGGCCATGAATTCCCCAGCAGGGCCGTGTGGGTGTGTTTGTGTGTAACTATGCGTGTGTGTATAGTGAGAGAAAGAGCGAAAGGGGGGGAAAAAAGGGAGAGGATGAGTGAGCAGCATAGCCGGCATGTTGCACCATCACCTGGGTGTGGGAGGCCGGACATAGGATGTAGAGCAGAGATAGATACTTGGTAGATAACTGACAAACTACACTGCACTCAGCTGTGGATCTACAAGCACGTTCCTGTGTTTATATGGGAGAAATAATGAGTCATCATGGTGGCATGTATACATTACAGATTGCTACACATGCTCAGACAGCATTGTGACACATTTCACATTTCTGAAGTCCTTTTCCTACACTCACCCATGAAACTCTCCTGAAACTTTCAGGACATGATTTTTTTCTTAATGTAATGTTTACAATATATTGGGGATGCCTGGCAAAGCAGATATGGCATTTATCTCATCAGTATGTGGCATTTAATGCACATTTAGTTCAAGAAAAAGAGTATCCTACAATATGTTTCCCCATCTTTTTGCTAACTGCAACATTCAAATTTTTTTTTCAGTAGGCCAGCAGTATATAAACTGATAAAAAAGTTGGGTTTGCGTTCACACATGCTGCTCATTTGGGGAAATTTTAGGATTTTTAAGAGTTAAGTGAATGTGTGAATACAGCTAAGGAGGGAGGAAGAGAGAAAGCTAAATGGGGCCCTTTTGATCCGCATGTTTAATAAGGGGTGATGAACTTTACAGTGAGCGGGTGGTGATGCAGATTAAAATCCTGACAGGATGAGCAGTGTTTAAGTGTACCGTACTCCTTTACATGGATTCTTTTGATGTAATTTCTCTGATAAGGTTGCCTATAAGAAAAAGTTGAAAGTTTTATGGTAGCGACCACCCAGCATAAAGTATTTCAAAAAGTTGGGTAAGAAATTGTGATTTGGCGCTGTACAAATATAGAGTGAATGAAAACATAATTAAACATCCAAAGATTTAGAGAGAAAAATGTTCCGCTAAAAAAATTACTCATTAAGAAAATGAAAAGCTTCCCTAGTTGTTTCTGTTTTAGTTTAGGTTCTGACAAGTGGGTGAGATTTGGTTTTGTTTAGTTTAGGTTTCTCACACTAACATGCTAAAATCCAAAACAATACAGCACAGACACAGGCAATCCAAACTCCTCTAATTTAAAACAGGGTAACAAATGCTATTTAAAGGACAGATTTATTAACTGATGGCAGAAAAAGTAGTAGGTAACAAACAAACAGATGGTCAGAAATGTATTTATCAATGTTGTTGAGCAGGAGGTCTTGCAAAGAGGAAATGTATCGTCTTCAACATCTTTATCAGGTTTACTTGAAATAAACAGCTAATAATGACGCCCACATGAGGAGGTGGTTGTGGCTTTGCAGCACCTGCAGGGCCAAAAAGATGTTCAATTAAAGGAAGAAAAAAGCTGAAATGCACAATCTAAACTCAGTGTCAGACTTCAGAACGCTAATCTAACATTTGATTGGTTGTGTTATTGAGCAGATGATGACCTTATTTCAATGTACTGAGTACATGTGAGGGCAGCCTATGCATTTTGCACTTCAGTTTATTAAAAAAAAAATACCAAAACTCTGAGAGTTGTTGGTTTTATTTTATAATTTTGTTAATTTACTACATACACATCACAAACCCAGAGAACTGCTTGTTTTTGTTTTTATTTTGGACTTCATGGCAGGGTGACTTTGTTGCCTTTTTATAAATAAAGTCTTTATTCAAAATGATTTGTCACTGTGTTAATTGAAATTTTATGTTTCAAAAGTACGAGTGGTATCAGTACTCGCTATTGTTAAGTACTCAAGAAGGAGTACTTGTTGGTATCGGGTTTAAAAAGTTGTATCAGACATCCCTAGTTTTTATAATAGAAATATTAAGTCAGAATTTGTGATTACTTAGTTTGTGAGTCCTTCAGCCATGTTGCTTCTGTTGCTTCTTCAGGTGATCAAAAGCAACACCAGTTTCCTGTTACCCCCCTCTTGAATTGTTATGGTAACAAGTGCTCCCAAGGGTGATTTTTATCAAAAAAACAACACCCAAGGTGCAGGGTAACTCATTTTCCCAACACACACTGAAGCAAGACGGGAATCCTGATATCCACCGCTCAAACATTTGTCACTCCTGCCTTTCTGAAACGATGCGCTCTTTGAGGAACGCTCAGTTTCTTCTCTGAGACATCAGGAGGAGGTGACTGATATGTGAGATCAGATGGTAATAAATGAGAATGAAACCCCTCAGCAGTGAGTGGTGGAGAAACTAAAGAGGAGGAGGAGGCTCAATCAGAGGTCAGACTGAGAGGGTCACCTGTGAAGCTGCTTAATCTGAACAATTTAAAGGTGCAGTGGGTTGTATTCAGACAGACACAGAAATGTAGCATAGAAGTGTTTGTAAATCAGCATATATGACCTGAATTAAAAAATAGTTTTAAGGGGCGGGTTCCTGCCATCTTGCACTGCCATGTTTTTAGCTGTTCCTTCCTTTCTTTTCTTATCCATTCCTCTCCTTTCTTGCCTTTTGTTTCCTTCCTTTTCTTCTTCTCTCTTATCTATTTCCTTCCATCCTCTTTCTTTCTCTTTCCTTTCACTTTTCTTCCCTTTCCGATTATCTCCCTTTTATTTTCATTTCCTTCCCCTTTCTATCTTTTCTCTTCCTTTCGGTCCAAGCTTCCAGGTTAATTAAGCTTTACTGATAAAGATAACAAACCAGTTTCAAACTACTTTTTAAAAAGTTTTTCATGATATTTTGCTTTTCTATCATACCACATTTATTCATTTATCCATAATTTCAGTATTACTTGTTGGCTACAGTCAGCTGCTGAGTAACTGCGCTGTGAAAATGGTAAACAAGGCTTGACTGGAAACTATGCTATGATTACATAACTCAAACAACAGCAAACACAAAAGGTTGATTTTTCAATTCTGACATTCCAGACTTGATTGAACCTTTTCTCTCCGACTCCTTCATCCTAACTCCAACCGTTCTGCAGCCTGTGTTACGGTGTTTGAAATAAAAACACCCTGAAACTGTCTTCTATATACCAGCCTCAGAACCTGTTGTAAGCCTGACACAGGTAAAGCTTGGGCAGTCTATGTTCTGGTTTCACTGAAAAACTGCACAGTGGTGCAATGGAGAACACACTGTCTCTGACAGAATCTGTCATAACATGCAGTCCTGACTGTAGTAAGAGCCATTTATTACTAACAGAGGTGTCATCACGCTCTTCTTCTGTTTTCCTTTTTTATACAAGAGGAAAAGAGTCAGAAAATGGCATTATGGAGAGTGCTAAAACTGTAAGTGTTGTTTTGTCAGACTGTTTTACTTCTTGAAAATTATTTAATAAAAAGATGCAATCAGAAAAAATGTGATAATTGTTTGAGAGGTAAATGAAGTGGAAGTCAGTGCTTTGTAAAGCTGTAAAAAGTATTTCTTCTAGGCAGGTAAAGTAGCTGCTTGTCAACACAGGCAGGTATTGAAAGAGGCCTGCTGCCTGTGTGTAGTGTGTTGAGCTGCTGAGGGTCTGCACACTACTCTGTCATGACCCCAGGCGCTGGAATGTGAAGGCTGCTCCTCCACCTGCACAGACATGCTGTGATAATGAAACAACTTCTCTTTCTCTCTGCGAGAAGAAGCTCTCTGCACTGTCACTATGATCACTTTAATACCGTACAAATACATTTGTTTAGCTCCAACGTCCACTTTATGTATTAAAAAGACAGAAACAGGTGTTGTTCACAACTTTGTAGTAATCCTACATTTCACACCTTGTGAAATGGTTTAAATACAGGCCTTGGTGTTTATTACGTAAATCTCTATAATTGGAGCCTGATTTCTACCACCTATTTCAGCTTGCCTGTGGAAAAAATGTGGTAATTTCCAACAGTTGTACACATAATACAGTACATCTTTATTCTTACCTGATTCTGATTGAATTCCTCCGTGGAGAAGAGCGTGACAGAGAGCGGTATTCCTCCAGCAGAGTCCAGGCCTGACAGTCTCAGTGGAAAGACAAGAGGGCGGCAGGTGGCCACTCCCTCACCTGTGAACACTGCAGCCCTGCGAGGAGCTAAGGTGAGCCCACCACTTCCTGATTTCATCACTCCAGAGGAACATGGCGGTGTTATTTTTATTTGCCTCAACACAAATTTAACCTAAAAACAAATATATCTTTGCATGTCTATTTCCACCGAGTCTCGCGGGATGCCAAAAGATTAGTTCGTAGAGAGACCAAACGTCCTCCTTTGCCCGGACATGTCCTCCCTTTGGTTGTTAAAAAGGAATAGGAGGTCGAAGTTATAAGAAAAAAAGTCAACAGTATACGACACCAAGTCAAAACTTTGAGGGAAAAAAAGTCAAATTTTGATGTACAAAGGCAATATTTTGAGAAAGTCTAAATTTTGAGACAAATGGTCGAAAGAAAATGTCAAAAATTTGAGAAAAATGTAAGAAATTTAAGATAATAGATTCAACATTTTGATGTATCACGTCAACATTTGAGTTAAGAAGTTTAAATTTTTAAAAATAAGTCAAAGTTTGAGAGAATTTTGAGAAAAAAGTAAGAGTTGTAAGATGATATGGTCAAAAAAAAATTGATGACCGTCAATTTGGTGAGTTAAAAAGTTTCAATTTTGAGATGAAAGGCAAATTTGTGAGAAAAAGAGGCAAATATCAATACTTAAAGAAAAAATTTTAGTCTTTTCTATAATTATCTATAACTTAACTTACTGGCAAAAAAATCTCATTAAAGCCAGTGTCTATTTTCTTAATATATTTCAACAGGCCAAGCCAGCTTCCATACTTAATTAATGTTTACATTATAGAACATTTTCACTTTGAACAGAAAAGATGGGCTACAAATAAATGTGTGGGTCATGAAGCCATTTTGTTCTCTTTGAGTTTCTTTGGTTGTGTTTGCAGTATGAGGACATGTTGGGGGTCTTCTGTTTTTGGTTTTTAAATGGTCACCTTACATAATGTTCAGACACAAACCGTTAAACCAACCTCCTCAGTAATGAAAACAGAATTTAGATGCCAACTCAACACGTAATTTGTTTCATGCCTTTTAGAATTATTTACAAAATGTGACCTTTTCTGAACCTTTTTTTCGTCTCTATTTAAACCTCCTTGCTCGTTTTCCCTCTATGTAATTACACCGCGTGGTCACTAGAGGGCGCGTTAAGCTAAATAAAGAACTGCTAGTGGAGTGACCGCCATAGACTATAAAACGGTGACCGCCCAACTTTGTATGTCAGTGTTGTGTAGTGCTTATTAGGACTTTATTATACATGTCAGTAGAAAGACAAAAAACTTTTTTTTTTTTTTTTTTTTACCAATGTGTGCAGAAATGGTCTTGTCTTAAAAAAATACTAGATTTCAGATGAGAAGTGTTTGTCATGTGCACAGTAACAAAAATGTTTCCCTGTACAATTGAAAACTAATTGAGTACAGATTAATAAAGCCAGAAAAATAAAGTATATGCAAAAAGAATAATACAAAATGTGCAAGGTTTGAAGATGATACAATTTATACAATTAGTTTAAAGCAAGTGCGGCCTTCCATATCAAATCAGCTCTCCAACTAATCTGCAATGTCTATCAAAGTTTAAGTTTTTACAAAAAGTACAAATTGAGAATGAATTGCTGTTTTGCTTGGCTTTACAGTGTTTTATAAGTCAGTAATTGTCCTTCATCAAATCCAAATTGCTAGGATACTCATCAAAAAGAGATTGTTAATCTAAATACAAGTGAGCCTTTTCAGACGAAATACTTTTTGAATAAAAATACAAATAAAATAAAAGAGAGGGAAATATTTTGTGTATAATATTTGAAGGGTTGGACCATGATTTTGGTGTGCAAATTGACATAATGTTAATTTTTTTGGCCCTACATAAACAAAGATTTACTGCTTGATTCAGTGTTTTTATTTTTCAGTTTTCTTTTTCTAAGCTTCTTTTAACTGTCCAATTGGGGTGTATGTGCATGTAAACTTTTTTAGACCACAGTAGCATCAGAAAAGAAAGAAAAGGTAAAAAATGGACAAACAAAAGAAAAAGAAAAATTTGGCAATACCTGCAAGTGTGTTGAAAAAAAAAAGAATTAATGCATATTTTAGCAATCAGATTCTCTTAATTAATTTAGACTTAATTAATGCCATCTTTGCATTTATTTATCCCTTACTCTCCATCTCCGTATTGTTTAGTTCTGCTCTCGGTGCCAGAGGATTTGACATAGCTGTGCGGAGCAGTGGCAGCTGTGTGGGGGTTCAAGTCTGGGTCAGATCAAGACCAAACCGCACCCAGCAGCACCCAGCAGACTCGAGCAGTGTCAAGAGCAAGAATCCACAACAGGTGCCGTCCAGCTCAAGTTTGTGTTCACTCAGACAGTAGCAGAAACAGACCCTGCAGATGGTGAGTCTCAGCAGTTACAATGCTTTCACCGTTCACCAGGCTGTATGTGATCATTAACACTGACTGTTTAAGATCCCTCCTGCTCTGAGAACACAAAATCATCACCATCACATCCCCCTCACTGCCCTCCTGCCCATACAGAGAAATTTAAATGGTGCACACAGGTGTCTGAGGATCTCTCCACTTTTCTCTGGGGAGTCTGAGGTGTTGAGAGACAAGCCTCCGATATGTTGTGTCAGCTCAGACTGAGAATATGATTCACAGTTTCCATTCTTTCTATGATTTGATGAAAGGATGAGAAACAGTCAAACAATATCGCACTAAACAGAGACAGTTCGTCTGATGTGTTTTGGTGAGAAACGTCACTTAATTTTAGCTTTTGGTTTTCAAGTCACAACAACAAGTAAAAGAATAACCGAAGGTAGAGCAGAAATTAAAATAACAAACTTTTAGATGAACTGGAAACTAGGATGATCCAATTAGAGTTAATGAACTGAAAGTCCTGTCAGAACAAGATGAACAAAAACAAGGAAATTATCACTGCCAAAAACATTCACAAAAACAAAAATTCATAGAAATCTTATAAAACCTTGCTTTCATTAAGGAAAGACATGATAAGGACAAAGCAGCTTCTTTCTTTTATGAACTTTACGGATCAACACTTTGACTCATTCACATACTAAGATATTTTTAAAGATACTAACCTTAAAACTTTTAGATTCACTAGGTGCATTTCTTACATTTCCTCAACTGTTTAATAGCATGTCAATCTCTGCAGATTTGAATTTATTTTGCTGTCTGAAAATATTTCATGCATTTAACATAGTTCAAAAATGTATTCATGAATATTTATTTTCTTGCAGTGTGACACATTTTCCCACAGCATGTAAAATCACTGACTTCCCCAAGAGCAAATATTTCTTTTTGACCCGAGACTCCTTTCACATCACTCAGCCTATTTTTAGATTTCTTTCTTTTATGAGGGACAGACCGTCTTGTGTCTCTCCCTCCTGTCCAAGCATCCCACCCTAATGACCACAGACCCCACCCTGAAAGCTTGCTGTGCAAATATCCCTCATGGTATGCTTTGAACTTAAAGGTCTCCTCCTCTTTTGCTCCTTATAGAAGTCTTTACCCACCTCCAAGCTCTTTAATAAAGTCTGGAATATTTATCTTTCCCCTGATGGTCATTAAGCCCACATTCCACCAGCACTGACCTCTGAGGTTAAACAGTGTTGACATCACTTCTGTGAGTAATGGTTACTCTATTTGCTGCCCTTTTGACTCGCTGAATAGACACCTGCAAGACAAAGAGAAGAGAGAAAAGAGTGCTGGAGAAACAGGGGAGTTATTTGGAGTGGACAGCAGGTGTGTAGATCCCAAGTGTTTATTTGCAGGAGTGTGTGAGTGTGTGTCATAAAAAAAGGGTGGTGACTGAACCCAGACTCAGCAGGGGTCTGCAGTGCTCACTGAGGTGTGAAGTGGCCCGGGCCAGGAGCAGATTATAAACCTGGCCTGCATTACAATAGAGGTGAGAGACAGCATGGGGGCCAATGTTAGAGCTCAGCAAACAAGACATAGTGCATAAAAATATCCCGTGTGTGTCCTTTAAGGCTGTGAATGGAGACCTGCTGTTTGAAATGATATACAATTAAACCTCCTGCAGGATGGAGTCTATAGGTCACTGTGGGGGTCATTTATCAGCAGGTCATTAAAGACTGGTTGGACCGGTAAATAGAACAGGTTAGCTACCATAACAAGGATGTGTTGAAATATTCACACTGACACTCAAAGGTTGTGGAAATGAGGTCCTTAAAGACGACATTTTCACCGTAAGTGGCTGATTGTATTGTTATATAGGTGAAAATGGATTTAGAAATGGTCAGTTCTGCAGATTGGTAATCTGATTGGCTGTGTGCTGTAAATTATGTCCTCAAAACTATATTTAATTTACAACATTTTGACTTAACAATCTGCACAACTGGAGCAGAGACATGCTGACCATTAATGGCGAAAAATCCAATTTCTACTGAGACCTTTCTGACTCCAACTTTACAGTTCACAAAGCTTTCTTCTAACTTGTGTTTTTCACCTTTTAAATTGATGAGTGTTGATGTGAGCTATTATGTTTTTTATTTTTGTCCTGTACAGCACTTTGGTCAACTATGGTTTTAAAGTGCTTAACAAATAAAGTTGGATTTGACTGGTTTGGATACTTTTGAAACATGCATCATGCAACCACAGTTTAGAAAAAAAAACAATTGGACTTGCAACAAGTTGTCCTGCATAATGTGCAAGAAACAACAGAAGAAAAAGTGGTTTTGGATTTGTTTGGTGCTACTGTGGAAACAGGTGTTCAATCAAATAGTGCTACCTTTTTCGATATGTGTACCCAAGCAGCTCTGCACAGGTCGGTGCATTACTGAAGAGGATAGTTTATCCTATCCTAAATAACAGTTGTACTAACATAATATGGTAGTGTTTGATAACAAACAGCACAAATGAGCCAAGCTTCTCTGATTTGTTTGACAAGTGAGAGCAGTAGAATGGTGCTGTGTGGCCTCTTAGTTTAGGGTTGTCCACAAAGATAACATTGACCTGAATAACTATAATTTTGGCAGGATAAAGAGTCCAATTCTTGGTGAGCACTTGCACCTACTGTCATAAAGAAGTGACTCTCATGCCAAGATGTGCATTTGTTTTGGAGAGTAGATCCTCTACTTCTCTGTGTTGAAGAAACTTTTCCCAGGATGGAAAACGGCAATGTATTGTATTTATTTGGGATCACATAGCACTATTTTTTGAAACATGACAATCAAACTTTGTAAACTCAGTTTACAAATGATCTGTTTGGTGTTACAGAGAGATGTCTGTAATGTTAGTGAATCCTGGTAGTGTCCTACTAATGCTCATCTACTCATTCTAACTTCACTAAGCAGAGCAAACGTAAGCTCACTCTTCATTTTAATGATAGACTCTCAAGTTTGACCAGAGCACTGCAGTATAACTACTGCATGAACATTATCACAAACAGCTTAGCTTGTGTTTTAGCCTGTGCTCTGTCACTCTTTTGTTTAACTTTCTTCTGCTTTTCTCTCCTTTTTTTGCCAGTCCAGCTCCAGTGTGCACCATTACTACAAAATAAATCTAAGAGATTTTTTTCCTCAAGAAAAAGGGCAGATCTTGCTTAATGTCATATGCCATAAATTGTGTCCTCCTGACCCAACCACAGAAATTGAGAAGTAGTATTTGGAAATAACTTCATTAGTCACTGATGATCTCATCATGAATTGTGGATTATGAACAGGCAAATATAAATAGAATAGTGACTTTTTCAGGATCACATCTAGAGTCCTCACAGTCCCTTCAAAATCTCTTTAACTTGTTGCTCATCATTTCCCTTTTCAATAAAAAGTCCCGAAGAGCTTAAAAAACAGTTAAACAAGGTTTATTTAAACACTTGATGTAAAGCAGTGGTGATTTTGTAGACTCATTACTTTTTTGTGAGGTGTCCCTCCCGAAAATGAAGCTTAAATTCCAGGTACACCTGCTATGAATGTCTGCTTGTGAAGTTATTCTTGGTGTAGAACTTTCTGGTCACGAAAAGTTGCCGCCCTTTCCTGATCTTTATTTTACTTTCCAGAGAGATCTCAAGGGTGGCCACCTGAAGTGTTTGAGCTCATAAATTGTTAGAATGATATACCATTCAGAATCTGGAAATACTGAAATTTATTTTTAAACAAACTCCTCTTCTCAAAGAAGTAGTGCTTTGTACAGATGAGGTGACACATTTACCTGTCACTCCTCTGACTCGGTCTTAACGAGGCATTCAGGGGCTGTCATCAGTGTGGGGCATTCGGGGAGTGTTGGGACACATACAGAGGGCAGTGATGGCACGCCTGGCATGCGTCAGTGGATTTTACGACCGTCAGCTGCTCAGGACATCAGATAGTGTAATGACATGACAGAGGTCAGTCCTCACAGCGCTCTGCTGGGACACATGAGGAAAGATGAAGGGGGGATTTGCTCGCTGCTTGTGAGCACCTGTGTCCAAATATTGTACATCACATCGGGTGCTTTTATTGTCAAGTCCCACAAAAAGCATGACAGGGGTTATACGTTGAAAGAAGGAGGGAAGAATTATGCCTTTAAAAATAGCCCAAAGAAGGGAGATGATGGGAAATAAAGGAGCAGAGGAGGAATGACAAGAATCAAAAAAGGGACGCTGTGTCTCATTAAATCTGACAAGTGTAGGGAAGTTTCTTATTGCTCCTGTCACTACATGTGGAGGCAAACAAGCTCTGTAAGGGAACACGGAGGGGCTGAAAGGTGACTTCAGAGTTATTCTTTTAATGTCAAAGTGGGTAGGAAATGAAAAATCACAACAGGAATGAAGAGGCCTTTTGAATGAGAATGCTTTGAATAAGACACAGAATAGTTGCCATGAAAACTTAACAACTCTGACAGGGTATTAATATGAATATCTCCTTTCAATTTGAGATGTGCAGCCAAATACTGTCTTGATAGGTGCTGACATATTACACTGGGGGAGCCAAGAAGCAAACTGGCTGTCAGAGCAGTGAGCCTTTTGTTGCACTCATTTTGCAATCTAGAGCACATAATTAAAGCTCCTGTAGGGAACTTTTGTTTGCGTCAGTTTTGGTGTCCCCTGTGGTGGTCACTGCAGACATTGTGGATGCCTCATGATCTCTCACCAGGAGGTCAAGTGTGATGTCCAGTATTACGAATTTTGTCTTCTGTGATTCATTCAGTCACATCAGTTATGTTCACCAACGAGAGCACGGAGCACTCTGAACTCAAAGAAGTCAAGAAGCGAAGAGGAGTGATGACGTTGGTGCAGCAAAATTGACTACCAAGATGGACTGAAAAAGAGGAGTGTTAGCAGCAGTCGAGAGAAAAACTGTCCTAAGCCTGTTACCATGTAGCCCAGCTTCTCTTCTTGCCCACTGTCTTCACATCAGTCATGGTAACACCAAATTGTCTGTCATGTCTGTAGGTCAAGTTATGGTTCAATGATCTGTGATCACCTAATCGGACGGTGGTGAACATCATAACACCTTGTGTAGTCTGACCTCAGCATCATCTTTAGCATGCTTTGGCAGTTTTTACTGGGTTGAATTCAAATCAACTGTTTCAAAGAAGCGCTTTGTCCTCTGCCTCATCTCTTAAAAAAGAACAGCAACCACAGCTGCAGCTGAAAAGATGATTTTGATTATTTGCATGAGATGACTCATTGACATTCGGTCAGTGACTTCAGAATGTGACCTCATGTCTGATTTACATCCTTCACACATTTAAGATTCTGTTCAAATGTGCAAATAAGCATGCAAAATAACATGTCACTGAAACTGAAACCTTATTTTAACCAGTAACTTTGAAAGTAGCTTTGTCAACACTAAATGAGGTAAAAAGCATTTAATGACATTAAAGAGGCCGGGATCTGCTGTCTGCTGTTGAAGGGAGGATGGAAGAAGCAGCGCAGACAAACATCCACTCATGCTCCCTTTGAAAACGCTCTCCTGCACACACTCTCACACTCGCACACACACAAACAAACATCCTCCCTCTCTCACCGCACACAACCTCCCAGAGAAACAGAGGGGGGAGGGGCAAAGAGAGGATGATGTCACCTCTGTAGACGGCTAAGCTGAGGCTTGAGATAATGGTGACATTTCAGGGAAGGTGATGTCATTCTTCTACTGCTACCTCCTCCTCCTCTCTTTCTCTCCCCTCTTTCTCCCTCCTCCCTCCTCATCATCAGTGCAGGTGGCTGGCCAGGATCAGTGCAGAAGAATTAGCTTTTGAATAGCTTGCAGGCAGTGTGAACCCAGCCCCCCCCCCACTCCCGTGCTGTGTGAGACTCTTAATGTGTGTGGGTGTCATGTGTTTGAAAGTGGGTGTATAATGTGGGTGCTTTTCTGCGCTGTTAACTGGCATTTTTTTCGGATGTCAGCTCCTGTTTTCTGTTGTTACAGCGTCTGTTTACATCACAATACCCTGATTCATGTAGCAGCATGTGTATGGCATACATATCTTTGCAGTGTGTGTGCATGTGTGTGTGTAGATGGGATTTCTGCCCTCTGTTCTGGTTTCCCACTGAGACCAATCAAGCATGGAGCTGCAGGCTGCAGGGCTGGCTGGCACTGAGTCCCTTGCTGAGCTCTTTGCCCTCAGGATCTGCTCATTTAAGGTTTCCCTGACTTCATACAAGCTTAAGTTCTTTCTAGAAATGTATTATATAATGTATTATAGTCAGATGTTCAGTCTTAACTGTTTTTACCCCTTGAAAGCTTTTTTTCTGACAGTGAAAGAAGCCTATGCACAACATAAACACTTCTGTATGATGTAAAAGGGCAACTTTACTTTCCAGAAAGTTTAATCCTGAGCATTTGCATATTATGGAGATTTGGTTTAACCTACTTGAGCGGACTGGGCTGATTGCCACAGATAGTGATGCTTCAAAGCTTTAAGGCTGTTGTACCTCTAGTCTCTCTGCTGAGCTCCAGGCGGCTCACCGGCAGTATTTTTATCCCTTAAAGCTCACCGCTGCACTTTCACTCTGCCAAGTTCTGCTATACGCTGTCTTTCTTCCCCTGTCGAGAGGACTCAAAGCAGCGTGTGTGAGCTGTAAACAAGTTCCCACCCCCCACCCACACCGCCACACACACACACACACACAATGAACGCCACACACTCATACTGAAGCTGTATCCAGGCAAAAAGAGCTTTCGGAAACCATAAGCATCTGCCTTATCATATGATTGCTTTTTTTTTTTCATATGTCACACACTTGAATCACGGGTTAAGCACAGAAGGCTTCCCTTCGCACCTAGAGGAAGTCGAGCAGAAACCAGAGCACATGTTGCAGCTGAAGAAAGAACAACTGTCCACCAATGTGTGCAGGAATAAAAACATGAGCAACAACAAGGCAGCATGGCAGCTGAAGACTGCGGAAGTGTAACACATGGCACAAGATTATTCATCCCTCTAAAATCACTCGCTGTGGCTGAGAGAAGTCTGGATTAGTGATGCTTTTATTTTGATTCTGTAGTTAATAATGCTTTTTTACAATAAATGGATAGTTTGTTTTTGAAGTGGGGTTGTGTGAGGTAGGAAGTGTAACCACAGGAGATGAAAGTCAGCTCAACTTCTTTGTTGAGAAATTCGAACTGAAGCAAAGTAATTTAGCTCATTCTGAGAAATTCTTTCCCAGGCGCTGATATTAGTGTAAGTGCATGTTCTATTTTCACATTTTCAGCGCTTTACTTTGCTGTCTGAGTGCGAACATTTGGTATTCTTTGTGAATATCCATGAATGTATGTCCTTGAAAGAAATCTTGATCTGATTTCTGACGGACTGATTGAGTTTTAAACAGGGATGCAAAACATATATTACTCCAACCAAATACCAGCCAATAATAGAAAAATTGTGCCTTCTTCTTTGCCTTCATGTAATTAAAACATCAGATAAAGGTTTCCTACAAGTGGCATGCCACCTAGCACATAGATAAAGAATAACAACAAAACCAACAGCAAAGGCAAATTCATGTTACTGCTGCAGATGTGTTTTAGATAGTGATGTTTTGGAGTGACTCATTTTCTCATCTTTTACAATAAATTAAATTTCAACAAGGGGACTTCTCTCCAAGTTAAACCACAATACTACAAAATCCTTAAAATGAAAAACTTGGACCATTGTTCAACGTGGCTAAGGTTAGCAGAGCTGACATCACCAGCCTTTGATCGTCCTCGCATGTTCACTTCTGCATATAATTATTTCAACTTTAAAAGTCTATATTTACCAAACTACTGTGCTTTTATTCCATCATCTGTGCCAGTTTAGCACTAGATAGCTGGAACAGTGATACATAGGGTTGGTGTCAGAAATATGCCTTAAACTTGTAAGAAAAACTGGTTGGATGTTTGTTTGAATATGCAGTTTGCATTTCTGTTGGTGTCATAATGTTTTATATTATATTCCAACCACTTTAAATCAATTACAGAAACACTCTCATTAAAATATGTAATGGTGTATTTTCCCTCTATTTTTGGTCAGTGGGTTCAAAATCATTTAAAATGTCATTTTTATACGGTAGTAGACTGCTCAAATCATGTTCACAGTAACTTTTTTTTTTAGCAATATCAGACTTCTTTTGAGGAACACTGGTTATGCCAATGGACTTCAGTTTCACTAACCGACAATGTATTTTATTCAGCTACAGCTCTGACAGAATATGCCCTCCTTTAAAAACTTGTATCAATAAAACAGTCATAACTTGTTGAACACACTTATTATTTTGTTGTTGTTTAATCATGTAGGGTACTCCATGTGGGCGTCTCTGGTTTAAGAGGAAAGTAACATGATTGCAACTTGCAAACATTTGTACAAGTGTTCCAAAAAGAGGACCAAAATTCCTCAAGGAAAAGCACTAAATGCAAGGGTGTCGAATCGACAGGCAATTGAAGCTACAGACAGCTTCTTAGACAACTCAAAGACAAAGCAATTAAGGAAAAACCACTGAGATTTTAGCACCTGATGACTCACCTTTCTTAGTGATATACATATTTAGGATTAAGGATTATAAACACTCTGACATAGCTTTCATTTTATTTTGTAAGGTACACTTTATATGTAGAAAACTACCTGTTTTATTTTGTGACATATTTGATTTGGGAGCTTCTTCATGCACGTATTATTAATTTTTCTGTGCATAAGGGTCAAATTGTTTTCAAGCTTTGTGATGCTCTTTATTGAATAAAAGGCTTGTTATGACCTTTTTGAGAAATCCCAAAACATGAAAATTTATGGGTATATCTACTGGTGTTGGCAGTGAGAAGCAGTTTATTGTCAGTATTGGCTAATCTTCCCGTACTGTGCATCTCTAGTTTGACCATTGGACAGACTAAAAAACAAAATAAAACAGAGAATGAGCTCCCTGTAGACAAAAACAAGTTTTTCATCTGTATGTTTGTGTTGAGGTGTCATGAATTGAAACTACACTTCTTTAATCACATTTGGCAAATCAAACACACCCGCTCCCACACATTCACTGTTTTTCATCTAATTTGACCTGGTTTTAGATTTTTTTTACCCTGTAGAGAGCTCTGCACCTGTACATAGAGCCAGATCAAAGTCTATGACTGAATGACGACATGTAATGGGATGTTTACATGCCAGCAGCCGTGTTGACTGATGAAAAGCCTCCCATCTTCACTGAGGACTCATAGCACAAAGAGAAAAGTGGCATGATGAAAATATTTACTGTACTCGGAGTGAAAGGAGAACGTTTTTTTTTTGTGAAGTGTTGACAGAATCTGAGGGTTAAAACCATTCAGTGTGAAGTGCTACGAGTGCAGGAGGGCTTTGAGATGTAGCATGCAACAGCCTTTTTATATTACCAGAGTAATTCCACTTCGCTGCGTCTCCCCAGGGGGTCTTTTTCAGTGCTGAGATGCAAAGTTAAGATGATATACATCAATTTCAGTTTGATTGCTTCACCTGATGTGAGAAAATTGCGTTGGTGCTTAACGGGATGTGGCATCAATTATTGAAGTCTTAATATACGGCGTGTGCTCTTGAGATATAGCTGCGGTAAATCATTCATATCTTGGTGACTTTTGACGTATAGAGACTCCAATTTCACGGGGCTCTGACCTGAACTCTTTCACACGTCAGACTTGTTGAAAAAAAGGAGGATTGGTAGAAACAACAAACAGGTGCACATGATTTACCTCGTACTACTGTTTAGTTAACACACGCTCAGATGTAGTGACAGATGGCATTCTCAATCCAAGAACATTCATCTGTGAGAGCAGGGTAATCATGACGGAGGCTCCCGCAGGACGCCGCCCTGTCAGGCTGATGGACTCATTAGACACGCATTAGAGTCTGTACAGGAGACGGCCTGTTTCGATCACCCCTGGGCTGTTTTTGACACTGGATGCATGAAGGAAACACTAATTAAGATGTAGAGAGATTCTCTGCTACCTGAGGTGTCTCTGTGCTACCTTCATACTAAACGCTCACATTCCTGAGCTCAGTTCTTCATTAATAAACAGCAGCACAGGTATCTACAGGGGGAACCTTACAGGTGATCAATTTCAATCAGCCTGGAAAAAATTGTGCTTTCTTTCAAGATGTACTTCGTGAAGCATTAAAGTTTGATTTATTTAAACTCATAAAATCAAGAAATGATCTTTTCTACATGAGAAGTTTGACATTTAACAAAGATTTAGGTGGAGAGAAAATCCTTTTAAGTGATGCATCATATACTAGCAGGAGCCAGTCTCTACTTTGCACCAAGGTAATTGATCTGTGCCATGAAAAGTCTCTGCTCAGAGGGTGGTACTTTCTGAAGCTCCAGGAACTTGGAATTTGTACTTTTCCCCCCATATCACTCGATACTTTGAGAAAAAAAAGATCTTGTTTACATTAAAAATGGTGCTTAATTTACACAGTCACCAGCTGAGCAAAGAGAGGAGCCATTACATAGATGCAGAAAATGAGATCAGACAGGGGTAAAGTATTTCACATAATTTGAAGTTATTTCTTAATCAATACAGTCATTCAGACTTCATCCGAAGAATGACTGTTCTGGACTTGTTCCCTATAGGTGCTTCTCAATCGCACAATCTTTTCCCCCCTAGAACGATACGTTTTCCATACAGAAAAACTAGTAGGACTGGGACAGTATACTTTACTCCTAATTTGATTTTTTGACGTCTCTGGGGTGCCAAGTTGATTAAAATTATGATTCAACGATATTGCCAAACAAGTTGAGTGATGTTCTCTACAGACTTTATCAGGAGCCATATTTTGCGAAACGTGAATCGCGTGAAACGTTGTGTAAATGGGGCCTGGATATCCTCCATACTGACAGGCTAACTGCAGTGCCTCTTATCATGATTGGCCTGTCTTTGCTGTTTGTTGTGTTGCGCTTGCTGCCCTTTCCTGATCTTGTAATGTAGTGCAAGAACTTTTATATATATATATTTTTTTTTTTAAGTTATTTTTTTGGCCTTTGTGCCTTTATTGGATAGAGGAGGACAGTGGATAGCGTTGGAAAGGGGAGAGAGAGTGGGGAGTGACATGCAGGAAATGGGCCACAGGTCGGATTCGAACCCGGGCCGCCCGCTTGAGGGCAAACCTCATGGTGTGCAGCCATATCCACTAGGCCATCTGTGCCCCAGAACTTTTATATTTTAACCTAATTTGGTCTTTGGCTCATGATGGGAATGCAATCAAAGAATGGGCCATAGGAAACGTAGTTTCTGGAAGTTGTTTAAAAGGCACTGTAATTATCATTAGCCTGACTGAATTTCATAATCTTCACAAGACTTTCAGCTTTGCTGGAAACACAGACAGTAATTGGCAACAGGAACCATTTTGTTCCTTGAAGAGAATCCCTGGAACTAAGAGTTCCTGGTACTTTTGGTCAAAATGTGCCTATAATCTATCATCCTGCTGTTTTAAATGTGTTTTCTGTCATTGATGACTGAGTTGGTGCAGTGTAAGTGGGCCAACACGGGTAGATCACATAAGCTGCACTCACACTTTTTGCTCACTCTCCTGCCCCCTCAAATAATTTATTAAATCGTCTAACTGACACAACCACACCATTAACAGCCTGTAACCATAATTATAGGTCTTGTACTCAGTGACCCAGCTAGATTCAGACTCCAAAGTGTTAAAGTCCCGGTCATTCCTGAGGTGGATTTCCCCAGACCAGGCTGACAACATTGCACATGAATGCTGTGATGTGCTGTTTGCGCCTCTTGACACCCATAGTTGGCCATCTGGGCTGGGTCCTTTCCTTCTAACCCCCTGTGACAAGCACACGGCTGCTGTTTATGAACTGCAGGTGGCTCCTGTGGGGTCAAGGGGGTCCCAGAGGGAGACCACAGAAGAGCTGCTTAGGGGATGACATCACTTAATCCTAATGTGTCGGCGCCTCAATCACCACAAGAGGAGCGGAGGCAGCGCTCTGAAATGTGTGCGTGGGAGGTGATCCTGATGTCATTGTTTGCCTCTATTGCTGACCCCAGAGTCCCATCCACCCACCTGAAAGAGAGGAGAAAGTTTTCACAGCTATTTCTGTCCCACCGCATTCCTCTACTGAGCAAACATCCACTTCTGCTGCTAAATCTAGGGGAAGACTTCAAAGCCATTGCGCAAAAAAATTCCCATTGAGACAACTTTTAAGGATTTTCAGGATGAAACGGTCAGCATTTTGGAGGTTGTGTTGATCTTTCATGTCTAATCTGGTCAGACGAGAATCACTTCTGCAAATGTGGCTGCTCTGTATGAGCACTAGGGGTAAAAATATGGAACCAAAGCTATAAATAGTCCCACTGGGTCAGCTAAAATGAAGTCTAAAACAAAAAAGGTGATTGAAGACAGACTTAATAGATGTGGTCATCAGATCCGGTTGGATCAGGGCTGTAAATGCTACAACCTGCTCTTCTTATAATAACAGTTGATTCGTCATAGCAGTCATCTGCAGTCTATGAGAAACTGTTTATTACTAAGAGTTTCTGCGGTCATTTTGTGCTCAAGAGATCAAAGTTAAACAAATGAGGCTGAAGGTCAAAATTACCTCAGGGCTTATCCAAATCCTTGGTCAGTAGATAAACTGGACTTGTGATTGTTGGCTTAGTGGCATCAGATAAGACTAAACAAAAGACAGACTCATACGTTTTGTGATGTGCCACCTGCTACAGTTTTACACCATGTTGGTTTCATCAGCTATATAACATTTTACTAGCTTTGCCATTGCAGCAAATACAGCCCAGCATAATCTGCATACATGGTCGTATAACCCTTCATAGCTGCAACAAGCGAGGCTCTCCTTTGTGTAAAAGACACTGTAATTTAGTGATAGTGTCATCCGTAACATAACCCTTTTCACAGGTTGTTTACAAGACTCCTTTTGATCTTACAGCACTTGCGCTGCCAGACGTAGCGGTGCAGCTTGCAGGGAGGGGCGAGGCTCATGCTTATTCAGGGACACTCGGCAGACAAACAATGAACAAAATCACTGAAGGGACAGCGTGCAAAATGAGCTGTGAAGTCATGACCATGTGTGGCATGAAGCGGTTTGATGTGGATAATGTTTCTACAAGAACCCGTGCTCACAAGATGGCTCACCGGCTTTATCTGTTATGACATGCATGAAATGAATTCATGACATCTCATGTATTGATGTTATGTTCTGTAGGCTACGGCTCTGACATATGTGTAAATGCCAGTGTGCATAAATTTGTCTCTTTACGTCTGACTGGAACATATTTTGCAAGTCAGCGTAATTGCCAGCAGCTTCATGAATACCCAAATTCTGAAGGCTTGGATAATGAATGTGCCATTTTTATTGCATTTCAAATCCATATATATTTAAAGGCATCTGGAGAATTATTCCTCTATCATTCTGAAAGTTATTAAAATAGCCCTTATTGCAACAGTTTTGTTTGTTGCTGTCATATAGCAAATCATTTGCAAGACATTACTAAAGGTGAGGATTTCTTCAATCAAGTTGTTTTGGCCATGAATAATTTTGAGCTGCCTTAAAGAAGTTAAGCAGCATTGCCACTGATGGAGCACCAGCAATGGTTGGCATGCAAAAAGGACTGACTGCATTAGTCAAAAAAGAAATGACTCATGTGAGTCTGGATCCAAGTGATTTAATTTTATGCCACGGTACCATACTCCAACAGAGTCTGTGTGTACATTCCCTGAACCTTAATAATGTGATTAAAAATGCAGTATCCACTATAAACTCAATTTAAAGCAACCACATCCATCATTCGAATCAATCAGTTCAAGCCAGTTCAAGAAGCTACTCAGCGAACTTGTGTCAGAGTACGGCGATCTGGATTATCATTGTGAAGTGTGCTTGCACATTTTTATTCACTGTGGGATGAAGTCAGACACTTCATGGAGATAAAGTAGAAACCTGTCCTGGAGCTCAATGACGGCAAGTCCCTCAGGGATCTGGCCTTCAGCTGTGTTTAGTGGTATATGGCCATGTTAAATAAACTGTGATCAGCTTTGACTGATTTCTTACCATAAAACTAGTTGGACAGTTGAATTTAGCTTTCTTAAAAAAAACAACAATTGGATTTTAGAGCACCCAATCAGCAAAATCTACCAAACTTATGCATCATTAACCTCCGTGTTTTTCTTCTATTTATCTAGAGGAAGAGATATCTCCTTCCCACTCACTGTCACATGACGTGAGCAACTCCAAGCTGACTTTATCAATATCAAAGAAGAAGCAATGATTTCACAAATCAGGGCTAATTTGCCACCAAGGCTCATATCTCATAGCTGGTGCAGAAGTATTCATGAAGTAATAAAGGTTACTCGACTAGATATTTTAGCTGTTAGTGTAGAGGAGAGAAACTGTTAAAAAAAATTTGCCAGGTGACTAAAATCTGGTTGCACACGTTCCACCAGATCGAAGATGCACCTCTGCACCTCCGACTCAATCTGTGCTGTTGATTATTTCTTTGTGGTGATAAAGTGTAATTGTGCGTCATGTTGTTTCCGTGCCATCTTAATATCATGGTAGACTCAGAGGCTACGGGTAAGTCCCCAAAACTCCCTTTTCTTTATGGTGGTGACCACACAGGAAATGAAATCATCTCCTCTGCCTGTTCACTTTACCAACTACTGACTACATGACATCATTGTGGGTTTGGTTACATTTGAGCCCCCCTGCATTGTGTGTTTGATATAGTTAAGTCTTTGCTGTGTCAAATGAGAAAAAAAAAACATCTTTCAGAAAAAGGATAGTGTCTTCATCCTATTGATTTACATCTTGTTAAAACCAGAACTAATCATAGATACTGGTAAGTAACTTTTTCTGTATACCACTCATTCTGTCCCGTCCTCACTGGCATTTTTCACATAGAAAAAACTTCCTCATTTGTTGTAGCACACAGCTCATAGTAAGACATATCTCCAAGGCTGTTCAGCGTGTCCTTATTGCACCCACATCTGTACTTCCATTCCTTCACTGCTTAAAAAAGCGGAGGCAGTCGTGCTGACAGTTGCCTCTCTTCAAAGCCTCTTTAATGGCACGTCAATTCCTTCTTCCCCTGGGATGCTGACTGGGGGAAGATGAGGAGACTGACTGTGACTGCCGGCTATGGAGGACCAGCCAGAAGCAGCTCCTATATACTGTGCCAAAATCCTGGTCGTCTCTCTCAACTAGGCAGTGACATATTCGCCTCTGTGAACTCCGTGGCTGTCACGATACTGTCTGAGTCTATTGGCTGATGATTGTTTCATCCACACAAAACCGCCCTGAGCAGAAGACATTGTCTCCAGCCATTACTGATAGTACTGTGCCTTCTTGGTATTTCTCAATTATTAACCAGGCAAAGGAAAACTCCTGTACAGTTGAACATATCTGCTGTGGAAACATCTTGATTAATATTTGATGCCTTTCCTTGAAAACCCAGAGATAAGACCTGAAAACAGCTCATTAAGGCGTCATATTTTATTCTCAGGCTCTGAACACAAGTGGCATCATCTCTTGGCTTGACATTGAGCTTTAGTTTTTATTAATGTGTACCCTTTGACTGGCCTGGGGTGAAAACAAATTCGTAATTAGACTACAGGTGCGGAGTACGCTACCGTGACAAGAGTCTGGAGGACTTTCATAAATATTTGGGAAGGTCAACCACATTGCCACAAGGTGCTTTCAAATGAATTAGGTGATCTGAAAAATGTTTCTGTGTCTGCTCCGTAATGTGGTTGCTCCAAATTCATGAGAGAGAGAAAAATCTGGCACCACATATGTGGAAAAATACAATGATTGATGTGTTTTTAGGCTAACTTTTCGACATAGGGCCTGTGTCCATTTTCATCTTTTTTACACTGATCATTATGAAAGTTGTGAAAGTTGTTCAGTCACACTTTCAGTTCCTCTAATGGTAGTCACTGCTCAGACTGTTTCAAAATGTTCTGTATGCTTCATTTTTGCTTTCATCCCGTGGCATTTTCAGAGAACGTGGAAGAACAGTTGTTGTAGTGTTAGCAGCAACTTTGACCTGGAAATTATACCTCTCAAAAACATCCTTTCTCCTACATATTGACCTTTAACCATTGTTGCCAAAGTTACTTTTTATTGGATGATGATGCAGGAGTTGCACTGACAAGCACAGCTGTGTCTGAAAGTTGTTTGTAAGTGCAATAAGTTGCATTACTGGACACAGGCCCTAGCTCACAATACCATTAGCTTTCTCTCAATGCAGATGACTTGATTGTTATCAATGCAACTACAGATTCTTAAGGGAAAAGGCACTGCTTACAAATGGCGACCATGAGTCCTGTTTTTCAGTGGGACTTTCCCATTTTGAAGCTGTATGTCCTGGATCCTAACCACTGACTGTATAATGTTTAGTTGGAGTCTCTGTAACATCACAGAAAAATGATATATTGAAAAGTCTTGTACGTCAATGACATGACTATGAAACCATTGTCGGGTTTTTTTTTATTCTGGTGATGTCCTGATTTGACTCCTAATGACATGATTTTTGCCCTTAGCTTGTAAGCTACAGCTCGATCATATGTCTCACTGCAGCTCAGCCTGCCAGCTGCTGTCAGTCAGAAGCAGATGCACTCCAGACAGAAGAGATAAAGACGCATGAATGGATGACTTTACCCTACAGACCCACCTTAAGTTACATACTTGCTGAACATTGGCATGTGGCGTTAAAGTGTTTTAGCATCACTATTTTACAACTGCAGACCATTGTTTTTGGTAATGTAAGTGGAATCATTTTGTTTATTATATCTTTTACAAAGCAGCATCTGCCATGTGGAATAGCTGCTCCTCTTAGACAGCAAATCAAAGACAACTCATTATCTTCATTAGCTGCTGCTTGGTCAAAAGTTGGTGGTCTTGGTCACAGGTGTGGAAGTGAAACTGTGTTTACACCAGGGCTCCAGCTGTAGAAGCAGCACTAAGGTTATTAAGATACCAAAACTATCCTGGAACACAGCCTACCAACATCTGCTGCCCATGTGCTGCATACAGCAGTGACAGAAAGCTGTGTAAGGCTCAGTCACCCAAAAAGCAAAGCCCCCTGGGAAAAGAGGATGGCAGCCAGGGGATAGACAGTAAAATTAATTTGCCGCTCAGTCATGCAGCCTCCTCCCCTCTTTCTTAAATTGGCTAGAAAATAGAATTCTGCAAGCATAAAATTCCTCTGTGGTAACCGCATCATTTCTTGACAGAGATTGACAAATTTCAGCAAAGCTGTTGCTGAGGGGCAAGAGAAATTACATTCAGAATATTCTAAAATTTGAGGTGTGAAGCATAGTGGGTGTTAGTTAAAATGCTTTGCAGCACTTAAGTATGCACTGGATAATGGCTGTCTAATTAAGACAACCTTAGAATGATCCAAAGCATACAACAGACATGGCTTAGTTACAGTAAAACGCCTGTTTCCTCAAAGATATTCAGCAGCGCTTTAGTTTCAAGAAGACACTGAGAATGAGAGCTCATGCTGTGCTTCAGTGTGGCTTACTGTAGTGCCAGTGCTTTAATGTGAGAAGAGCTTGCGACTGACGGTATGGGCAAAGTCTGTCCTCAGATCTTCAGAGGCGCCGGCAGATCAGAGGGCGGCTGTCACACCTCCGGGCGATCTTGGAGCAGCACGGTGGAGATCCTCAGAGCTGCTGACCCCCCTGAGATACACCGAGGCTGCCCAAGAAGTTGTACAAGTGTGAGAGAGTTCAAAGAGAAGAGCAGCTGCTCGATTGGTTCTGGTTGCTGTATCTGTAAACCAAAGCAGAGAGGTGATGTTGTGGAAATCCAGCGGAGCTTTTATGTCTGCTAATCCGAGAAAGGATAATTGATTTGGTTGATAAATGTTTTTTGGGAAAGTTGCTAAGTAGGTCAGAGCTGAATAGAGGAGATGCAATTAGAGCTAAGTTCCCTGCATTTGTATGATTTAAAATTCTCTTTCCATGTCGGGCTTCTCCAGCTTTTAATTACACGATAAAAACAACGTTGCACTTAGCGCATCAGGATGATAAGAACAAGGCTGAGAAGTATTTGGAAGATTTATGGCCAAACATTAGAGAGCGCTTTTAATATGAATGAATATTGCATATGCTAATCCCTTCCTTGGCATTTCCTGCTAAAGTAATTATTTGCATGATAATAGCACATCCTGTGGATTCAGAACTAAGAGGGAGATTGTGTGTCTGTGTACAGAGAGGATTTTAGAGTCTATTCACAAACCTGTCCAACACCATCCCTGCTTCCTCTTCCAGTGCTTAAAATGCTGAACGCACACTGTTTTCATGCAGACAATACTTTTATGCTTTATTTCCTGAAATTATTTCCCCCTGGCTGTGGAGCTCTGCTGTATCCAATTAGCTTCACACAGACAGCAGAGGCGATCCTCTACAGGCCAAACAAAAACAAGTTGAATAGGTCATTTCACGGATGAGGATAGTGTGCCGCTCATCTCCCTCAGAAACCCCGGGATATGTAAATGAGTACAGCTTTGAGGGATGAGGTAATGCCAAACATAAAGTCCTTAAAAATCATGACACATACTGCTTTCTGAGAATCACCCAGACTGGTGAGGGATGGAGTGAAAGGGTGGATTTATAGCGGCCGTCAATGAAATGTAGGTGAGTCACAGGATGCTCCGAGAAATCCCCCCTGTGATGAGTGCTTCGAGTTATGTGATCTTTATCTTATAATTTCTCAGGCTACCAGGGGACTTCAAGCAGTCATTGATTTTGGGGGAACAAAGTCAAAGTCTACTGTGTGAAACAGAGGATGCATGCTGATTAATTTAGATGTATATGCTTACCTGCACACATCTGGGGTTTACTTTTTAGAGGAACAACTTCACTTTTATCCAGTGAACTTTTGACTCAGTGAAGGAAAAGGGACCCTCCAGTAGACTGCATTATTTAATGTGTGGACACATTTAGGTCAAGGTCAGTGTAACTTTATTGTCCCTGCAAGGCACTTTTACAGCCAGCAGTCAATAAAACAAGAACAAGAAGCAGAAATTCCCACAATAAGTTTAAATACTCAAGGGTGCAAGAGCTTTTTGATGCTATACTGAACCCTAATAGCACAAGGGACAAATGACTTCTTGAATATGTTGACTCTACACCTAGCCAGATTACATCTGTAACCGGATGGCTGTTGCTTGTGCTCAGCATTTAAGGGGTGAGTGCAGTCAGTCAGAACAGCCTGTGCTTTCTTTGTAGCTCGATCTTTGTAAAAGAGGCCAAGGTCTTCGAAACTTCTACTGCATGTTCTCACAATGTGTTCCCACATCATGTTATTTTTCAAAGGAAGGGACACAAAGCTGCCAATAAAAGAGGTAAAAACAGACTTAGTAACTCAGGAATAAAACATAAAAACAAGGCATTATACTAAAAGTATCAGTTTCATAAAAAAAACCTGCTGATGTGCCTTTCCATGTAGAGCATTAATGTTTGCATCAAAATCACAGTCAGAATAAAGATAGTGCATGTGCATTATGGTTTGTAGTGAAAATATCAGTCTCAGTAAGATTGCAAGGCCAAACAGAAGCAAACAAATTGTCATCATTTCATCCATCTCTAGTTAATAGGTTGTAATTACGGAGCACTTTGGTGAAATTCTAGCTGCACATCCTGTCTACTTTTAATGTGAAACAATGAAATTTATATCTTCTTACCAAGAGACGAAGTCTTGACTGCTTTGACTCTACTCTGTATCTGTACCGTACAGTCTGACACAATCGTAAACACCAAATAATTCTGCATCAGAAAGTGTTCAAGATGCTCTGCAATCCTCAAGTGTAAGATTTAGATTGCTTAGATTAATTAGATCGCTATGTTTCTGCTTGCAATTATTTTTTGCAATGCTATATTGTAGCTGATATAGGTTAGCTTAGCGGTTAACATAAGCAACTGTGGGGCCAGGTTTTGCTAGGAACCTTATGATTAGATTAGATTTTAATTCTTTAGGTTGGATATCAATTCAATACTGATTTAATTGTTTCAGTGTTGATTGAGTAAGAAGTAGGAGTACACAAACAATTAGGGTTCCTGTTGACAACAATTAATTATTCATTTTCATACCACTAAAGCTGGTGGAGTTGGTTACATGCTGCTGATGCTGTGTGCTTTGGTTACCATTTTGTTGTTGTTTGGTCCATTGCTGCTTCCATCCATACAAGGGGAACAATACACAGTGCCTCCCACAGGCCAGGAGGTAAATTGATTCAGAGGATTTGCTGAATCCATATTAATTTGGGTGGGGTAATATTGCCATGCCTTGATAAATCCGTTCTTTGATCCAACCCTAAATGGAAGCCTCAACAAGATGAAATATTCTTGCCAATGAACAGCAATTTTGGAAATGTTGCGACTGGAGGAGACATGTTCTTGCCCAGTGGACCAATTCCAGGGCTTCAGGTTTGTGTTGTCCGCCCTTTTGTGTAATTTAAATTCGGGCAAATCTAGGTTGAGTTCAGCATTGCCAGTGATAGGCTATGAAACTTTGTATCAGATTCTGATGGGTGATGTCATTGAGACTCCATCAACTTTTGATACAGTCTATGGTCAAAACCAGTCGGTCACAGAAAGATTATTTTTTTTCCTCTTATAACAATGCTTCTTGGTTTTAAATCTAATACCATTAGATGCATGTTATTTCCCTTTTGAATGTTGCCACATTTGCATCACTTGGGGGATGAGCAAAAGAGCTGTGTATGTGGGTTGCACCCATGTAAAATTTGCTAAATCTCTGCCAATTCCAAACAGCACTAAATGGAGGCCAATTGGTTGCCATAGGCTAAAGTGTACAAATCGCCTCTATCTACTAAGGCTCTGGCAGTATTTCAGACAAACCTATGTAACATGCATGAAAACAAAGGTCATCAGATGTGTAGTGTCCTCCACTTGAGAAAATGGTTTCAACATCACCGAAGTCATTTTCGTGGCATTGTGGAGCTCGTCATTCTACCCACAGGCAGCGGCTGCACACTTGTGGTTTCACCGTTTATCTCAGTTTCGGTTGCATGAAAACTAAATAACATCTTGGACTAGTTTGTGCTTAGTTGCTTTTCTCAGGTGTTAAAGCAGGTGGAGTTGTGGCTGCCATCTCAGATCTCAGTCTGTTTACTCAGCTGCATTAGTGGGAGAAACCCTCAGCCTCTATTTAGAGGGACTTTTTAACCACAGTTTCATCATGCACCACTTATTGTGAGTGAAAGTTCCTGTGTGTCATCACATGAAAGACACAACAGCCTCTTGTATTCCTGCTAAAGAGTTTGAAAGCACTTATTAGCCCTGCTGTACAGTGAAAATGAATCATTCAGTGCTGAATAAATAACACAGAGCAACATTTATTGTTAGAGTGGAAAAAATAATTCTCCCAAATATGAGCGTAGTTTATCTTCCAAACCGAGTGAAACTAATTTGTTAGGGAGCTATGAGCAATTTGTGTGTTGGATGGTAATGTTGTTTTTACTAATCATAGCAGTATAATGTTCCTGCCTGAGTGAGTTTCTGCCTGCAGTTATGTTAAATTAGGCAGTATGCATGGCATGCTCAATATGCAGAATTATTTGAGTCCTTCTCTCCCCCAACTCATTAACTATTCAATGTGAACTCCTGATCCTGCAGGGTATTGACATTAATTCCCCACACTACTGAAGCAAGCAGTTTGGAATGTTTAAAAAGATTCTGCAGACCTCGCCTTCAGAAAGCAAAGTTTTTCAAAACAAACTAACCAATTTGCTTGTTTGTGTGCTGTAACTTGCCCGGAGAACAGCCCTGTCAATGCTGCATTATTAAGTGAAAAGCTAATTACGCCTTTCACTGGCCCGTGTCCATTGCAAGCAACACAATAACAAGCTCATCAGCAGCCACAACAGGAAGAGCACTTGTGTTGTTTAACAAGTTGTTGATCACAGGCTTTAATCCCGTGCTGACATGATGAGGTAGACTTGTTACTAGGATCTTGTTCTGCTCTTGCATGTCTAAACCAATCCTGTTTCAGCAGCCCAGTCTTTGCCTTGACCTTGGGCAGTGGATTTCCTTGAGGGTAGGGTGGCCACTCTGAAAGTTGAACGAACCGGCTGAGGGTGAAGGAAACCGAGTGCTGAGGCAGGCAGAGAAATGTATGAATGACTGCAAAGAGGAGAGCTCACAGCCAATGAGAACAAAGAGAAAATCTGAGAACCAATCACACAAAGCTTCTCTTCTCTCCCTCCAGCGTCTCCCTGACTTCTTCTCCTGACTGTTACCAGGTCACTGCGCCTGCCCGCGCCTCTGAATAATCTGTTTCATTGGGTCAGTGTGCCTCTCACAACGCGCCTGACTGGCTGGTCGGGCATACGCGGTTGCTAGGGATCTCAGCCAATCACAGCAAGGCGGAAGTTTCCTATCGGTTTCTAGGCAGGTTTCACGTGCTGTAGATGTTTTGGCGGGAGAGTGAGAGAGAGCAAGAGCAGGAGGGGGCGGCTGCAGGGTGAAGTGGAGCATGTGATTGCATGTGCGTGTGTTTGAGACGTGTGTGTGTGTTGTGGGTGCGTGTTCTGAAGCGCGTGCTCATTTTGCCCTGCCTCTTTGCTTTCTGATGCAACATCGAACTGTGTCTCCTGGGCTACGAGGGGACCTTGTTATGTTTTTTTTTTCTTCCTGTCCTCGCAGGAAACGAGAACCAATTGCTGTGCTGTTGCCATCGGAGCGGGGAGGTTTGTTTTCCCTCCACTTTCATCCCTGGTACCTCCCCATCGACAGTTACCGTAGAAACAAGAGCAACTCCAACTCTATTTCCATCCATGTCTCCTTCCTTCAATGATTTAATGTTGCTTTCTTTTTTTAATCCACTGCACAGCACCTACCTACCAACACTTTAGCAGCCAATGAAGTATTCAGAATATTGTGTGACATCTCTGAAGAGGAGTGGTATAAAAGCAGAGAAGAAGAAATGAAGGAACACATGCTGAGGTGCGTCTTTTAAAAGTGGAACCGGAACTTTTGAGCTCTGTCAGTGCTCAAAATATGACAAGATTGCGAGGTAACAAGATTAGCTGCCTGTGTTTCACAGATTGTTTGGTCTCCCCCATCCTAAAAAAAACAGACATATCTTTTGCCCATATGTTATCGCCTCCACCTCCTCCCCCCTTTGAACCCTCTTTTACCAGAAGGAAGCAGCTCATCACATCCGACACGAGCCTCCCAAAATCCCATTATTGTCACTCGAGTGCACACTGAGTTACAAGAATTAAAGTGAAGAGCAGCAAGTGAGCGGATGGACAACCGCTGTGAGTCCACTTCATTCTCCTTAAAAAAACAAGGAAGGGTTGAGCAACCTCAAAATGACATGTTCACTTATATCTCACAGACTCCAGCAAGCCTAAGGGGGAGGGTCTTTTTTTATGGGTGCAAATGAAATTAATGACCATGTAACACATAGCAACTATGAATGGGCGCCTGTTAAATCTTTACAAAAGATAATTCTGCTTTAACTGAACATGTATGATTCATTTCACTATTTGTTAGGAACATGAGCAATATGGTACTCCTTAAGGTGAAAACTGATATTAGAAGCAGGATGGGGTAAACAAAGTAGGCTGTTTTGATTTTACAATGACGGCACCTCTTGGTTGGACCACAGATTGTATGACAGGGACAAAGTCTTTGTGATGTCACCCATTTGTGTCTGGTACAAAGTTTTGAAGCCCAACATTGGCTATTGAAAAGGCATAAATCAACCGAACTTCATATGAGTCAGGATGAAAGAGGTGGACCTTTGGCGTCTTTGCAGACATTCAAGGCAGCCAAGCCCTTAAATGGGTAAACTTGTACTAAGCTTCAATACAACAAGTTTAAAAAAATTCAATGTGAGATTTGTCAACTTTTGATCAGGGCCATTTTGGAAGCTTCTGTTGTCATTGCGATTTAAAAAAAGGTAAACACGGTTGTTTGTTAAATGGCTTCACACAACCACTAACCATGAGTGAAAGAAAAGTGTTTGTGTCATCATTCATATTCTCTAAAAAAGGCCAAGGAATCTTAAATCCTGCCAGGGTATGTAAACTCATTGGCACAACTATATTTAGACTATGAAAATTTCAGAACCAGCTGAAAACTGGGTTTATGTGCTTTGACAATGGCCTTTTTATGTTGAAATGCTGAGCATCATATTCAACTTCATTAAACTTATTTGACTTGGTGTGTATGTGGTTGCTGGTGCCTCTCCAACAAGCCTCAAGTGGACACTTCAAGAACTGCAGCTTTTACGCTTCTGCCTAGGCTTTACATTCTGTTGCTGTTTTGGTTAAATGTGGAAATAGCATGGGTAATTTTCAAAATAAAGCACAGATAACTGTTAATCAGATTGCAGAGATGTGGCTGTAGTGGTAACAGCTATTAAACAGCAACAAATGATTTAAGGTAGAGTCTGCGGGATTTTTCTGAAAAATAAAATGTCAACTTTTACAACTTATAAAATGTCAACCTCCTCCTCTGCCTATATGTTCATGTTTTTTGTTGACACATGATGTGCTTCTAAAAAGTGTTACTACATGTCAAAAACAATGCAGACATAAAGCCCTTTGATTGGTCCACTCTTATTTCCTGCATTAACATGAACTCTTACCGCATCCCCTTGCTTTTTTTGTGTTTGTAATCGGAATCAACATTGTGATCGAATGTTGCTTAGTATCAGCTCTAGGCCCACTTAGGATATTCAGATATTACACTCTGAGTAATTATAGTCTCATGTAAACAAACAGAAACTGCCGTTATGACTGGTGCAGGAGTTGCACTGCCAGCTTGCATTTATTGCTGCATAGGTATGTAGTGCTTACGATGATATACGCCATGACAGAATATAGTCATCACAGTTGTACAAAACCAGGCTTAATGGTGAAGCGTTGTTTTCATGCTGTTTGGTTAATCTGCAAACTGCAAAAAGCTCTCTAAAGGTGAAACTTCATCACTGTGTTGTTTGATTTAGTGACAGTTATTAAGGTGGAGTGTCGGTAGCTGTATTTAGATGACATTTTAAGAGTAAACAAAGGTAGGGTGAAAACAGAGCTTCATAACAGTGCTGTTTGGATCAGTGTGCAGGTAATGTGTGTTATCAGTGTGCAAGGCTGAGTTAAGACATGGCTTAGTTGCAGCCAAAAGAAAAAAAAGTTCTTACAATCACACAATTATCCTTTTATTTCAGAATCATGGTTTAATAGTTCTTGGATTTGTTCTTTGGCTCACTATCAACGATAATTCAAAAATATTTCTGTCCCTCGTCTTTAAACTGCAACAGTAAGCCTTTGTTAGACGAGTTTGGAACAGTTCAATGAGTTCAATGAGTTATTATGAGTTTGTTTATATGGTGTTAGTCATCTAATTCATAAGGCATCCAGAAGTAGTGAGTCAAGAAGTTACGACTGATGAATTGTTGATCCCTGTTACATGATTGTTGAATGGTCTTCAAGACCAAGCAAGTCTGGTTGACTCACAAGTCCTAGATGAAGTATTTAGACAAGTGGGTTATATCATACAAACAATTCATGACAAACAATGCGCCAGCTAACAATGGCAGAAATATATTGTGATACACTAGTGCAAAGACACCTGCAAATTGGATGGAGGAAGTGTTATGAATATTACACAGGTGTCATCAGGCTGCCAGTCTGTCAGATGAATGGTTTGTTTACCTCCTGAGCTGCTATTGCTGCTGCTGCTGAGCAATCATTAGGCGTTCATTCACTTCAACTTGCCTTTACAGCAAGGAGAAAGTGAAGATAAAGTGAAAGACACAAGGACATGAATTAATTTCCATCCTAATACGCAATGTCACTTCTGCCTTAGTTTACATTCGATCCACAACTTCAGAGTGCTGTCAAAATATGCATAATAATGGTAAGGAAGTGTTTCCCCTCGGGTAGTTCTGGGCATCAAATGTGTTACCTTTGGATGAACTCGGGGAGAGCAGTGTTTATTGGCAGAGCCCCTGCTGTACCTGTGGTTAAAATCAAGAGGTGTTGACAGAACAGGGAGGAGGAGGCGGCGGAGGGGGTAGATGGCGGACAGAGGTTTCCAATAACCTGTGAAACCTGGCAGCGCTGTCATAAAATTTCACAATCAATTTGCGTGAAAAACAGCCCCTAAAAAAACAAGGATTTAGGTAGATAATGAAACAGCGAGGGGATCAAAACCATAAAATTGTGATGCGAGAGCGCACACAGTACAAGCACAAACACGGATGGAGTTGTTTGGGTGCGGAACGGATTGAAGATTGAAGACAAAGCGTCTGGATGTCAGGCACCATTAGGGAAAGAGCCACAAAGCAAATTGTATCATTATGCAGTGAACTTTGAAAAATTTCAACATCCAGAGCCTTCTCACCTCTGCTGGCAGCACGTAGTCAGAAATAACTCACTGAGGATAATTTTTGACTGCCTCGCTGGGGAAAATTGCTGGAATAAAAATGGGCTGGGACACGTTGTCTGCTGCTGCTGCTGACACATAAGAGGTACTGGAAGTTTCAGTTTAGATGACAAGTTGTGAGTTCAGCGCTGACACAAAGGCTGTTTTGCCTCTTCAAAGGGGTTCAAACAGTGCTCTTGAAAGCAAAAGACAGCTTAAAAACAGGATGAGATTGCACAATGCATGATGATTGTGTTTTGTGAAATTTCTTGCATTGACAGCCCATCATGTTATGTTCCCTGTCCTGAAAAAAATCCAATTTGCAACTCAAATTCAAGTGATGAAAAACTCCTGTATACCCCAGAGTGCATTGTTAATGGAAGAAGTGACTGTGATTGAAACACTCTATTCTTGGAGCTGTTGTTTGGGAACATTAATTAGTTATTGATAGAGGGAACAAGCAGGAGGAAAAAAAGGATGAATTGCTTATGGGTGATTTGATTTTTCTTTGTTTACCAAATGCAGCTCACAGTGGACTAATTAATTTTTGAAGGTTCCACCTCTGAAAAAGAGCTCTAAAAGCACACATCAAACTGTGGGAAAAGTGATGTTTAAACTTTCTAATTCCAGTGGGCTTTTTTTTTAAATTCAGCTTTTTAATCTTCAAAAGAAGCTTTAATGAAGAGGTGTTTATTAGTTATTCAGGAAATGCAGCTGTGTCCTTCAAAATCACAAATATCGGAAAATTGAATGAAAAAGAAAATGCCATTTGCAGTCGGCATCATGTTTGAGTAATGTTTAGTTAGTACATGCTACTGACACCTTCTTGACTCTATATCGTGGCTGTGATCTGTGATTTCTTCACCACACAGCTTGGTAGAAATAAAAGCTGAGAAGTCCCAATATTCATGAAATAAACCTACAAATTAGTCTACTTTTCTATCCTGTGTTTTAATGCGCTAATGCACAGGCTTCATAACTTTTGTTTCATTTTAGATCAACGTAACAGACCAAAATGTGTTATCTTTGTGCGATCTGCTCAAACAATAATTCATTGACAACCAATGCCCCCACCCACACAACACTCAAGAGAGTGAGTGCAAAAACAACCACCATCTGATGTCTACTTCTAAATTTTTGGGTGGGGTCCCTTTTGCTGTAGGATTGGAGTTGGTACAATGGTGCTTGGTGTGGATTGGGGGCTGGGTAGCTTCAACAAGGATTTGCAGGGGTTGTTTGTTGGCCTGACAGAAAGCTGTGTACTGGAATTTTAGGACAAGTTGAGAAAATCACACTTCACACATTAACAGCTGTAAAATAAAGGAGTGGGGCAGTGCGAAAACACAACATCCTGCCTGGGCTGACCGACACCTCGCGCAAAAAATCTACAGCATCTGCTTTCAGCCAGAAATCGTCTCCTGGGAAAATCTGACTCACACCACGGATCAAATAGTCTCACTCTTCTTAGGAGACTGTTCTGAACCCTGTAACCCTTTTTTGCAGCTGAAGCTTGATATCACTGTATTTTTTTCATGCTTCGGGTAGGCGTGCCGACTCCCTGCATTGGGGGTCACCAGCCCCGGCTGCTGTTTAGTTCACTGTCACTGTGCATCTATCAGTTGAGGACACCATGTTTAACAATGGGTGCCCTCAGGGGCGTAACTGAAAGGCTCTACTGTAAGTTAACATCAGTGGATTGTTGTTGAATTACTATAAAGCAGGATACATTTGAGGTCACTTGAACTCCACCATGTCATTTTCAGTCAAGCAAAGAAATCAGTATTCAATTTTGTCTAGTGATTTTTGTTTTGTTCTTAAATCAGTTTTATATTGTTGACTGTATTTACTGATGCTTATGTGCTTACTGCTTATGTTTGTATACAATAAAATGCTTGTACAGTGGAGCCCTAATATGAATGTGTGGCAAATAAATCAATGAACGTATTTGTTGCCGTGACAATACACTACTCATCATCACACCGACCCCAGTTATTGGGTGGGTACAAACGCTCTATGTAGCAGCAGCTCCCAATCAGCTGAGCTGAGCTGAAAGCAGTCACATGTCTTATCTGGGTTTGTGTTTTTCCCCCTCCACGTGTCAAGATACCCGGAGCAGGAGGCGGGACCAAAACAAACCACCTGATTGGTCCGCTGCGTGTCACCAGCTTATGGTTGCGAGGACTGTTTTCTTAAAGGGCCAGGTACACTATTTTTGTATTCGCCTCAACAACAATACAGACAGGGCTCAGCATTTTATGCACACTATTTTACATTACTATGTTGTGTTTTAATTGCAAAATTGGTGAGTTGTAAACACCATAATGTAAAATCTGACATAACATTGGCACAACTTGAGCCATTTTGCAGGATTTTATGATTCTCAGTAGGAATACTTAAAAACGTTGGTGCTTGTACCTCACTCCACTATTTCTTGTGAGACTGTTTTGTTTTAGACAAAAACAATAAAAATAGCAATAAACAGCATTCTAACTTGCATATCAGACTCAAAGTCTCATTCAAATCAATGTTGTTTGCATACTAAGGTTTGCATATGATGTGTTGTTGCATTAGCCTGGACACTCTCATGAAAATAATGCTTCAAGACCTCGTGTTTCACATAAATGTTGCTATTTGCATGTATTGTTGTATTGAAAATAGGGGTTCGAACTTGATAACATTTGAGAACATCTGCAGTGAGTGTTGCTTCTTCCTCAAGTAAAGAAATAAATGCTTTTTTTTTATCAAAGTACCATTTGCTAGAAAACAAATGTATGCCTTTTTAAGCAACAACAGCATTATTTCATCCCCTCAGTGTGCTGTATTTGCATGACACCCTGGCTGACTCTGTTCCTTTCACATTATTAAGAATGGGCGTGTCCCTGCGAGCGGGGCGGACCGCACCGCTTTGACAGAGGGAAAAAACAACCCCACTCTACTCAGCAAACATCTATGAGTGGTTGTGATGCTAAGAGGGATACGAGTCGCATGAGCGCAGTCCGTAGGAAACAAGGTAACAGCAAGTTGTCAAGATACCACCGATCACAACGGAAAGCGCGTTTGCTGGCGGTGAGTGTAACGGTCGTTTTTTGAGCATTTTATTGCAGGAAATCGCGCCGTTGCACCGTCGCGTGCGCTGTTGTTGGTGGGAGTTTGTCAACGGGCAGTTGGGGCATGTCCGGGCAGAGTCGGGGGTGAGCGGCATATGCCAGAGAGAGGGGGCTTTTAGTGGCATAATTCCGCTTCTCTGTTTCCAATAAGCGCTCTTTCTTGCTGCTGTTGCCCACAAAGTGAAGAAATGTCGACGTTGCTGTTCTGTGTATCACCTCACAAGCGTGGGTTATCAACGTCCCGGGTTTCCAACGTCCCGGCTGATGTTCCCAGTGGTCGGGATGTAACCGTTGGTCGGCCAGTTCACGATAAAACAATAAATTCGTGTAGTTTTCCTCTGCTTGCTTTTACATACTCTGAAACACACTCGCGTTTTCTTGTCTAAAATCTGTTTAGTGATATCCTCTGTATGCGAGTGAATTAAGTCAATCTTATCTGTCATGAGGTGTTTGTTTTGGAGTTGTGAGGCGAAGCGAGGAGAAAGTCAAAAGAGGATAGCGGTATCATTGTTATGAAACTGCCCTAGTTTTTTGAGTGCTGCTCGTGTTTTGTCCCTGTCATAAGTTAAACTTTACTTTAATGAAAATTAAATCCCTTAGTGTTGATAAACTACTTAAGCAGCAATTTCTTAAAATGTTGAACTCTATGTGTCAGCTTTACATGGATGCTCTGCTTGGAGTGATGAGTGGTGGGACTCGGCGAGTGTTCGCTCTAAGCTGCCCCGGGCTGTGAGCTCCTGGTGCGGCTGAAGATGCACCACATGCCTTGTGGCCCCCCGGAGCCCACTTTTGAGCAAACTGTGGCTCCTTTATTAAAGTCTCATCCATTACATTTTTAATATTTGCGTAAATATATCTGAATTGTGTATAAATGATTACTTCTAGCCATGATTTAAATATGAATGGGAAAGTAACATTTAACTAATAAATGGAATATTTCGAGACTCCTGTCCTTTTTGAGGAATAAGTCAGATTTATGTCTTAATCTGAGCCTGTCAGTTACACACTGATATCCAAGGGAGATGTTTTCTTATCCACAGGGAATGTTTTCTTACTTGCATGAAGGTGAAATAGCTGCAGAGCTCACCTTGTGTGCACCCCCACCCGAGCATGGAGCAGAGCCCGGTGCACAGATGGTGCAGCAGAGGGAGCCACTCTTTGCTGCTGCTTTGAGCCTCTGACCAGCACTGTGCTGGATGCCAGGCCTCCCTGCTGCCCCAGGCAGTGTGTATCTTTGTGTGTTTGTGTGTTTGATGCCTTTCTGTGTGTCTCCCTGTCTATGTTTGTTTTTTTTATGTGTCTGACACTATGGCGATCTTGCCAGTCCACTCTTGACTGCCAGGGAAATTCAAGACAGGGTGCACACATATTGCCACTGACACACAACACAAGTGTGTTTTTGATCTCAGTGAAACTTGTACTGTGGCAGGGTGTGCTTGTATAGCATTAATTAATGAGTGGCTCAACTTGCCTAGAGGAGAAATAAGTACAGAGGAGGGCTTTTTTGGAATTTGCACAACTAATTAGTATGTTTGCCCTGGGTGCAATGGAGGCCAAATCTTTATTTGGGTCAATATATGTCTTCAACCCAGAGACATGCATCGTACTCAAACAATGTTCCCTAGCCAGACGGACAGCAACTCTCCAGTTTCCTCCTCTGAGCCTCTATAACATGACATCATGCAAAGAGATGTACAAATGGGGCTGCATCCCTCTGTAAACACAACACTCGCAGATCCAGTTTCATCTTTTCCTTTTACCAGTCAATTCATTTGTCTCCACTCGCGCAAGAAAAAGAGAAAGAAAAGCGCTCTCAACAAAGGCTGAAACACTAGTGCAGCTCATGGCACGTGGCCAACGAGGAAGAGTGTAAGTGTTTATGGAAGGATGGAGTGAAACTTGTTATCTCACTCATGAAACAACAGCGGCACATGACAGTCTGGCTGGAACTTTGGTTTCACTGAGGTTTCACTGGCACTCCACCCGCTCACTTGCTACCGTGCATGTGTGGACTGTGAGTGTAAACAGGCGGCTCTCCAGTGATTGAGCGGCTGAGAGAGTGAGAGGGAATAACAAGCATAAGTGTTAATGTTGAGCTGCAGAATTGTGCTGCAAGAAGCTAATCCCTTGACCGTGTTCTCCTCTGTGGCACACTTTTCCAGATTAAGGTGGTTGTGAGGGGAAAAAAATATGTCTTTCTCGGTGGATTAAAATTGGCACATTATCAGAAACAGCTTGGCAAAATCTACTGCAGGAGGATGGCAAAGCTGGTGTAGCATTTTTAACCGCCCACGGGGTCACCCCTGCACAGGGTGTTTCCATACGTTTGGCTCCTGTTGCTACTCATCACTGTATTATAAGAGATAATCGGTTAAGCTACAGCTGGTCTCTTTTTGTTTTCATAACCTTTCCCTACATGGAGAACAGCATTGGCTGATCCATGTCTGCTTGTTTGTTTTCAGTCATGCCTCACGCTACATTACCATCTTACTGAGCATTATAATGACTAATGACTTATTTACTCTCAATGTAGACGTGTTTTAAGAGTTTGCCATCTGCTTGAGGGCGAAGTTTCCACTGATAATAGAATGATGAGTATTTTTTTGCTTATCCTCAAAATAGGACCATAAATCCATAAAATAAGGGTTTTATTTCACTTTGTAACTCCTCATCACGTTCCTAATTTCTACATCATGTCGTCTTTTCCTCTGCAGGGAGTTTACCGCTGAGGCGTCGGATGGATGATGAGGAGGAGGACATGTCACGGCCCATCTCGCAGCTCTGGGGAACGCCCTTCAGGGACGTCAAATACGGAGACCGAACCACGCACATCACAACCGGACAGGCCCTCGCCGCCGTCACTGCCGCCGCCGTCGTGCCCACGTCACAGAGCCACAACAACAACAGCATCGGCATTGACACGCTGCCCTGCACCTTGCATCCGCAGCCTCGCTTACCCTTTCACGGTAAGGAGGGGCGAGATGATAATACCGTGAGCCGTCTTATGGTTTTAGACACGGAGTGTTTACAGCTCTGCGTGTTGTAGATTATTCGTCATTCCTTTTATCTGGGAGGTAATTGTCCTCAAAGACCCAAGCGATTAAACCTGTCAATCGGATTTGACAAGTGTTAGATAAGATGAGAGCAGACTAATTTGTTTTGCTTCAGATATTTAGCTGAGCGAATTCCATTTTCATTTATCAGTCAAGCTTTGAAATTAATTTTCCTCCTTGCTGGGAGATCCCCAAGTCTTATCAAGCACACAGAGGATTTGAGAAACATGCTGAACTCCTCAAGAACATTCTCACATACTAAGTCAATTTGTATTCATCGTTGCATCTTAACGCTCAAAATACACTGTTTTGGTTTCTGACAGATTTCTTTTTTATTGCTTTAACATTAGCATTTCTTGAAACAAACCTCAGAAACTTAAGCCCACATAAAGGCACATTCCAACACTAATAAGTCCAACAGTTTTAACTCAATATTCTCTACCCATTTCTAATCAGATCAGTGTGACATCACCCCTAATTGAATTGCACAAAAGTCGAAGAAGATTCTTGTTTGTTTGTTGACTCAGTGTCAGCATGTATGAGGTACATATTGTCCTCGGTTTAAAGCAATCACTACATTCACAGTTGTTGCAGTTCATAGTAATCTAACCAGTAATGGATGTCATGCACTTGGCCACGATCCAAGGATGCTCAGTTTCTGAGAGATATCATGGGCCTCTGTTTGGCAGAATAGCAGAGCATTCTGCAAACATGATACCATAACAAAATGTTTTCCCTTCGAGTGGCATGACAACAGGAATTATGCTGAAGGCAATGCATAAACTCATTGACACACAGCACATAAAAAAAGAAGCAGTGACTCAGTGAGGCTGTTGTTGAACTAAAAAGGCGTTTGAGTTTTTCCAGCAGCACTACTGTCTCTTTGTTATTTGTTGACTCTTCAGTTGTGCTTTGAGTGTCTATGTTTTAATTTTCCCTCAGGAGTTCTGATAAAACCTGGAAAGGAAAATTAAGGCTGTGTAGAAAATAGTTTTCTAAAGGTTTTCCAAAACAAAAAGAGAGCAACACAAGAGGCAATGTTTCCTAGTGGTGACACTGACAACACTTCCTCTGTGTTTTGGAGGCCTTATGTGAACACAAGTTTATAGAAGCTTGATGTTTTGCTTTTAGGCAACGCTGGATTACGCTCACATTTCCCTGCTCAGTTTGAGCCCATGGAGGACCGGGGAGAGAGGCCGATCGAAGAGGAGGAGGAAGAGGACAGGGGGGTGGAAGATGACAGGATGGCAGAGGGGCTGGAGGAGCAGGCGGGGATAAGCGTCGAGGCGCAAATTGGTCGCAAGCTTCGGGAGATCGGAGACAAGTTCCAGCAGGATCACGTTGAACTGGTAAGCTTCTATCCCGTGCAGGGAAGTGGATCCTCAAATGAACTCCCACTTCAAACAAGCAGCTGCAGAGCCTGTGCGCAGAAAGTGTGAGAAAAAGAACGTAAACAACACAAACACAAGAGGATTTAAATTTCCAAGAAGAAGATGTGGAAAAAACTTGAGCTTTTCTATGCTGCTTGGAGGTATTACTGAGGCAGAAACAGAAACATGGGACATAGATTTAAAGTGCATTTCATTCAGGCCAAACAAAAGTTCAGTGTTCTCTGTGAGTTTCTTGCGGACATCATCAGAATCAGAAATTAAAGATACTCTGCGCCAATTTGTGGCTCACTCCAGGGGAGAAAGGGACCAGTACAACTTGCCATTGTGGTTCACACTGGATAAAAATAGCAGTTGTAGGGAATTAACCACTTTCCTGGCTAAGCTGGAGGAAAATTCTAAAGCAATAAACACGGCACAATTTGGTAACTTAATTAACTAAACGAAAGCTATGAGACAGGATTACTGTCACTTGCTGCTAGCAATTTAATGGGACACTTTCAAAATCTTAATACTGGTTTAAAGGTTTCCTTTTAGCCCATTTTATCTTCTGTACTACTTAAGAAGCATTGCAGTAACAGAAACCATGTGACTAATGTGCTATTGATACAGTACCATCACAGTCAGTTGGTATAAAGAAGACGCTTTCTCGACAAACAGGCAGGGGGCAAGGAAAACAAACACGTGAAATATATGCAGTTTGTAAAATTGTAGACTTAAGTGAAATTTCAAAGAAAAATCTATTGATTAATGGACCAAAAAGGTGATAAATTTACAGAATCCCAATGAAAATGTTTATCTAGAAATTCAACAGAGCAGAAGGTAAACAATGGGGAACGCACAGGAAAAAAATCCACATGTAAACACAAGGAAACTGATGGAAACTCATTCCAAAACCACCACAAGGAGGTTAGACAAAACAAACTGACCCAAAGGACTGAAAAGTAAGGATGTTTGATATTTTTGGCATTATTTCAATATAATATCAACATTTCCACCAAGTTGTACAGCTGAAAAGGTGACGCAACAATTATCCACAGAGCTTTGCAGCAGCAATACGCATCTACATGTCTAGCATATGTAAGTATTTTGAGTCCTAAAAAATAGATAGAACCATGGCTATGAAGCAGGTGATGCAAGGTGGAGCAAAGCAAGACACCTTTACACTTTGAGTTTAATTGTACATCCAGGAAACTGTCATCCTGCATAGCTGCTTAAAAGCTGTCCTAAAGGTAATGGAACTTGCCCAGAAAATCATCTTTATGCTCTTCACAACAAGACTTTACACTTTGTTGAATATCCTGGTGTCTAGGGGCTAGTTGTAATACATTTATTCATAAAACACTAAAAACATGGCTTCACACGTGCTTTAACAACAGGCAAAATTATATACAAAAAAAAAAACAAAAAAAACAAAGCAAGAACCCAATCCCAAAAGCCTGAACAGAAAACAATAAAATATAGAAAAGCCCTGATAATAATATACTGAAGTTGGTATCAGTGTCGACTTAATTGTAAACACAAAAATATGCCCACCAACAAGACAAAAATGGACCTGGTGAGGGCAATCAAAACATAGTGAATCACATGCACAAAGGCAGAGAGTAAAATTGAACATGACATGGCAAAAGACACAAAACAAGACAGAACACACAAGTTGAGCGCCATGGGATGAAATGGAAAATCACCACAAGTAGTGAAGGAAACAAACTATTCAAGAGTAACTCACAGAAGAAATCCGTGCACACAGCTGTTAGAGCCGAAGATTTTTTTTTTTTTGGAAAGTTTGAAAAGTTTGCAACCTATTACCTTTTTTACCATTGTGTGTGCTCTCCAAGGTCAGAGACAGTTATCTGACTGTTACCTACATCTTTAAAGTACAGGGACTAGTTCAAATTCTTAATCAGATTTGACGCACGCTTTATGATATGTGTTCAGTAAGGCATGCTCAGTAATAAAACCCACATGGAGAGAAATTTCACATCAAAACAACACTCTTGTTGGTGAGATGTAGTGTCACGCTTCTATCAGTGTTTATAAAGCAGTTACTGGAGAGTTCACAGAGGTCACACGGCCGAGCAGCGAGTCAATGAGTACAGAATACACTGGGAGGAGCGTGTGGTTCTTATCTGCTGCTCACTGTCTGTGTATGGGCCTGTGGAGGATCTTTGTTAAGAACAAGGTGTGGTTGATAAGTTTTGGAGAGCACTTGACAGTGCTGTTAACGTTGAGGAGGAAAGACGAGAGAAGTTAGGAAATAAGTGTTAAAAGCGATAAACGGTGACAGATTTTAAATATCGTTCAAAGATTGAGACAGAGCAGGTGAGATCGGCGTGTTTGTCGCGAGCAGGAGTGAACTGCGCTGCGTGTCTGTGTCTGGGTAGACTTGGCCGTCTGTTTATACGTGCTTCTAAAAATAGAATCTGACTCACGGCTACCCACAATACCTCAGTTGTCCCGCTGACTGGCTCACTGTGTGTGTCCCTGTGTGTGGTTTGGTTTTTGTGTGTAACTCTGTGACACAGAGATAAGAGGGAGGGTTTTTTTTTTTTCTTTCTTTAACTTTTTTTTGTCTGCTGTCTGCACTGTAGTTGGTTTCATCCGGCAGGATCTGATACCGCTGCGGCTGTAGGAATACTCCAAAGGGAGAATAAGCACAAGTGGTGCTTTATGATATCCAATCGCTCCTCTGTATTGTGTCTGCTGCTATTGTTAGAATTTTTCACTCGCCTCTCTGAGCAGAAGTTGTCAGTTTGGGGTTTTGTTAATGTGGATTCTCATTTTTATGAGTATTCACTACTTTTGTGGCAGGTAACATGAGAATAGAAGGGATATCCAAGGGTTTGCATTTCTGTATTTCAGTTAATTTCAAGTGCTGATCCTTTCAATGCAATTCAGCAAAAGAAGCAGGATAACAGACCCAAAAGTTTACCCCCCCCTCATATCAGATGTTTCACTGCCAAAGTATTGAGATAAAACTGTCTCAGGGCCTCTTATAAATTCAGAGAAAGCAAACCCAACTGAACATTTCTATTATCCTTAACAAGCCTAAAAAACACACAATCTTCCACTTCCATGGCAGAAAGATGAGCCTCTTGTGGAAGAAAGCAGGGTACTGTTTAAGGAAGCTCAGCAGCATAGCATTAAAACAATTAAGGACAATTAGGGTTACATTTAGCGGTGCTGGTTCAGTTCAGTTCAGTCTCCTTGTTCTGCATTAAATAGCCTGTGGCGGGTTCTGATTGCTGGGCTGGTAGAGAGTGCAGAGACAGAGAGAGAGAGAGAGGGAGAGATCGTTACAAGTGTGCTTATGCAATAAGCTGAAATATCGGAGTGTTCAGAAAGAGCCGGGGGGGGGGGCATGCAGGATCAGAGAGGAGGTGCAGGGGGAGCGAGGAGATCGCAGGCTGCAGCAGGAACTCCTTCATGTGTCTGAAATCAACACAGGGCCGAGCAGCTTCACTGAACATGACAAGAGCGGGGACGGCAGCTCCATAGGAGGGAGCGGTTTCGGTTTTCTCTGCTTTGTTTTGATAATTATTCAGCTGACTACGCTCTTACAGGAGAGCTTTGATGAAATAGGTGGTGCGTTCTTTGAAAATGGAGTTGTTCTGAAGTCAAAGGGGGAATATTTAACCTAAGGGGAAGCTGAGGGAGGAAAATCGAGTGAAATCATCAAATATTGTTTCACCAAAAAGCTTCTTACTGCGTTAATTAGGGTCTATGAAAATAGATAAGCATTAAAAATGGACTTCAATCCTTAATTGCTTCTCTGAAAGTTTCAGCAGACTTTTCCTACGACTGTGAATGCTAAAAGAGACTCAATTTTTGTGTTACATGCAACGCTACTATTTCCAAACAGATAGAATCTGCAATGGATCAACAATATGTTAACTATAACGCAATCTAACTCTGAAATTAATGTAGTGTGTTAAATCCAGCTATTTTGTCCCTTTTGGCACACCTTAGCGAAGCTGCCGCAGTGTCTTCCTGCTTCCCACTGTGATGAATATAACCACAGCAGTACTGGTTTGAATAACACACTTCATTTAAAAAAACTCATAGTATGCAAATTCAGTGAAATATATTTGAAATACCTCAAAAATACTTCCAGTTTCAGCAAACATCTGAAAAATGAATTATACACACACAGCTAATTGTTTTGATTTCAGCATGCAGCCCCATCACATTTGACATTCTGGGAAATTAGTCACAAATCGGATTAAATCACATTGTGTTCTGCTGCAATTTTATAATCACACACAGTGTGACCTGAAATGTGTCAGAATACTAGATAGAGGTTTTTTTGCAGTAAATGTTTTATGCTCTATACCAGTGTTACTCAACCCCGCTCAACCAAAGAAGCAAATTGTTGAATGCAACCTTTGCAAGGGCAACAATCTAAGTGGTAGCAAGTGGCAAAAACAGCAAGAAGTAGCAATAAAAATGGATTTCATGGTGACAAAAAAGGTCAAAAATCAGCAAAAACAGCAAGAAAAGTGGGAAAAAAATAGGCATAAGTGGCAAAAAAGAGTTGTTGTCGTCATGCAGTATTTAATGTCAGTGAACATTTCAAAAAATGTGTAACTGTATAATCACTCAATAAATCGCAATTGTAATCTAGGTTTAGATGGTTAATCTGGATTTAACACTTTCTTTAACTGCAGGAAGATGGAGAGATAAAAGCTAAGTGGAATAAAGAAAATAACCCAGATCAGAAATGGTATTGTTTGTCCACCTTTTAAAACAACTGCCCTTTCTGACTGGAGATGGGAGTCCCTGTGCAGTCACACTGCCTCTGCACACTGTTGTGTATCAGCATCAGGCAGGATGTGACACACGTCTGCGGGACATAAGCTGATGTTGTGAAAACATGCAGTCTACTCAGTAACAGGGGTTACTGTAGTTCACAAAGAGAACCTGTTGTTATGAAATGTGAAGCTGCAGACTCATTTTCTTCATGATCTAACGTACCCTCGTGCTGATAAACTACTTCTGTTTCTCTTCTGTCTGCAGTTCATGAGGCATCAGAGACAAAACCTGCCGGTCTGGATGCGCCTCACCATGGCCCTGTTCGGCTTTCTGTTTCAAAGAGAGGCTCTTTTTCCTCGCCTGAGAGGAGCGCAGAGATGAAGGGACTCCTGGCTGGCTCTGGCCTCAGCCCCTCGTCTCACCCTCTCCACCCTGTCCAAAGGGGACTAGGGACCAGACTCTAAGAGATGGCACTGTAAGATGGAACACGGGTTTGGATTTTGTTTTCTAATTGAAGATGAGATGAAGAAAACACTGGTCGCCGCTGGACGGAGACTGATTACAGTTCCTTTGTTTCTTTTGTTACTTTATTTTTGTTTTATTTTTTGTCTTTCCAAGAAGGAGCCATTGTGTTTGAAGAGATATTTTCGAAATATTTGTAAGATTACCTATTTTGTACAGTAAACTACTCTTTTTATTTGGTGAAGGACCTCCATCAGTCCAGGGAATGCCTTATTCTCTCCTGCCACAGTTCAATAACTTTTTTTTGCTTCAAGGACACCATGAAGATCCATTTTTGAGATTTGGCCACTTTTTTTGCGACAAACTTTGGATGTGGACATTTCTGAGCTGAAGTTACAGACTTCAAAACTTGTGGACTCGAGGCACATTTCTAATTTGTTCTCAGAAAGACAACAAGTCCCGTACTTTCCTTTACTCTTCCACACTGGCTTTGTTAAAAAAAATGGTTGTCAAGTGTTGCACGCTGGTGTGGCACCCTGCTTTTACCAGCTTCCACTCTAGATGTGTCATCCATCAGCATATCCACCTGCAGAAGCTAAAGTCCCACTGTGTAGATCAGATCCTGTTGAGTTAAAGGACAAACACATGCATACTTGAATTTAGGGATAGTCGAGTAACTTAAGATTGTAATTGTGATTACTCATTTGATATGTGATCCTGTGTTTTAAGGAGAGCGTGCTTACTGTTTCCGAAATCTGCAGTAATATTGAAACCAAAAAGCACAAAGACAAACAAATCTCCTCTGTGGGATGATCATCAGGGAACTGGAAAACAATCAGACAGCTGAAAATCTTTGGATGCATGTGATCTTTTTCTGAAGCTTTTCAGGCTGCTTCCTCTGGCTGGATTGACAATCTTTGCCCTTTTGTTGACAGCATTAATCAGGGGTGAGCAATATTCAAGCCAGTGGAAAGAGGAAGTCATGTCTTAGGGATTTGCTGCATTTGCAATCAAACTGACATTTCCCAAACACACCTCTTCACGAGTATTTTTGTTACAGCCACAGAGATGCATTTTTATTTCATTTCACTCCAGGTTTATTTCTATATATCTCAAACACTGCTTCTAACCTGATGTGCTGATACACGTTCGTATCACCTCAAACCTTCATTTAAGTGCTTTCTTTCACCAAACTGCCAGTGGTACATTCTGCTTCACTTTGTAAGAAAAGCTTCTGTACAGTTTTGTTACTCTTCACACAGACACATTTAGGTAACGGAGAAAGTTTATACATCCTTGCTACGTGCTACGTTAGCATTTTGCAGCAACACAGCCACTGTTTTCTAAATGTAAGGAACAAAGTCTCTTTTTGGACTTTAAATAAGATGTTTAAATTCCTCATTTGATGTATTTTTTCAGTCTGTTGTAGACTCATATGAACTTTTGAAGACACTGATGGGTTTTTTTCCTCTTTTATGTTTCCTTCAGGGAGTAGTTAATACCCGTATTAGATACTTTTATAATGAGATGTGTTTGCTGAAAATCTGCCTTTTTAGAGGACTGACTGATGCAGTAGACGATGCTGAACAAGCAAAGATGTTTCATCAGATGTTTCACTTGACGTCAGATGGAAATGTGTTACGGATTGTTGTGATTTTTCCTGTAACTTAAAGAGGAGCTGAACCAAAAGTTTGTTTCCTGCAAGCACTGAACGCTGAGCCAATTCAGACATTTGTGACGCACTCTTCACGCCCCCCGCGCTCATATTTAACTACTCCCTGTCCTTACTGAGAACAAGTTTCATTTTGGATAATTTATTCTAATTTATTTTTGTGTATATTTGCTCAGTGCTACTGTATAGATGCTATCTCAGTGTGTACAGTCCTTTCCTTCTCATTGTTGACGTGCATTCAGTTGTGTGTTCGATGCCTGTGTGTGCAGGGAGGTTGGACTAAAGCCATGTGCCTCGTGCATTCCTCACTCGAACGCTGTGTGAGGCCTTTTTACAAATCACATAAAAAAATAACAGACAATCAAATGTACAAAACGTGCCTTGTGAGTAAACAGACCTGCCGCATTATCATCATCTTAAACACTTGGCATAATCCTCCTTCAGTCACTGGTCACAGCTCTTGTTTCACTCGGGCTCTGTGAGATCAACAAGAAAAAAGACAAAACAGTTTGATTTCTCACATCAGCTCACGAGGCACAGGCTCAACCTTTGACATCTCTCAGCACCGACGGCGAATATCACCACGCAGATCCTTCTCACTACCAGAGACGACTGTTTGCAATCAATGTGCACTGTAAAAAAAACAAAAAAAAAGCAACAACTTTTTACCTGTATACTGTATTTTGCGCCTCTCTCTTTCTACTCCTGTGCTGAACATGCCCTTCTAGACTCCTGAGTCCTTTTAGAGATCTGTAAAATGCTGGAGCGGCCCAGTTCATCTGGGTTTTTGTGCTTTATTATCTACAATCTAGTAGGGCTGCGGGTTTACATTTGAAGGAAGAATGAGCCACCATGGTGCCCAGTATTATTTCTACGCTACATGGGTTGGAGCCTGTCAATACCAACTGCTTTTGCAACCCTGAGTCAAGCGGAAGATTTTTTATTTAAACCTTCAGTGTCTTTAATATCAAAATTTCACTTTTACGAGTATCCGAGAAGGAGTGCATCTTTACTGTCAAGTGCTGTGATTTGGTGTTTTTATACATTTGACATGAATTTGACAGCCATCATTGCTGTCTTTATAAAAATTTTTAGCAAAATTTTCCATATCTTTTTGTAAGAAAGGCAACAACACACCTTTTCGCTTTTCTATGATTGCTTCTATTCCATGTTGTGGCATTTTAAATTGATGGATATTGCCAAGTCTGCTATGTCACTCTCAGTTCAAGGGCTTTTATTTTCCTTTTTGTTTTATTTTATTTTATTTTGGATATATGTAAATGGAGTAAAAATGCATGTCCAACATTCCTTGAAAAAAAATCTGTATCTTAAGGGTTTGAATGTAATTTAATGGAGTGAAAACCACAACATGAACTGAACAGTGGAACTTATTTCAGACTCTCGCGCGGGGAGTTTGTTTCGTCTTCACGTTGCTTTTTTTACGTTCAGAGTGGTCTCAAGGATTTCACGCTCATGTGTCCTATGAAGTGAGACCCAGGCCAGATGTAGCAGTTTTTTCTTTTCGTTCAAGCGTTGGCTGTGTTATCGTTGGGACTGCTCTGTGTCTGCTGCACAGTTTTCTTTGAACAGCGCAGATCATGGAGCAATGGAGGGAACAGAGGAGGACAGGGGATGTTTGTTCTTTTTCTAGTGCAATATGCTGTACATAAGAGCTTGGCTCTCCAAATCTTAGAATTTCTCTTAATTTTTGTTGTTCAATGGGTACATTGCTGTTTTTTTTTTTCATTAAAACTCTATGGACAATTGAAAACGACTGTTGTCTCATTGCTTCTAAAACTAAAAGAAAACAAAGATGACACTGGATTGTACATTTTGTGTCAACAAACTGCCCCAAAACTGACACAAGATGCTTCCCTAGTTGATTTGACTTGTCTTTTGGTTAGTTTATCTTACCTTATAATCACACAGCTGTGCTAAAAACTTGATTCTTACTGGTCAATATACAAGACAACAAATAACCATGGCGTTGTATTTCACCAGTAAAGTTGGTGAGAGCACCCATTCCCACATATCAAGTCAGAAAAATACAAGAGAACAGGAACTTTTACATCTGCCTGTTGACACTGTGGCAAAAATGATTAAATCGGACATAATGAGTTCCAGATGCAAAGGTAACACATTTAAAGCTCCTTCTAAAGACACCAAAATAGCTAATAAAATTAATCAAATTGTTACTGCTGCCTTAGTATGAGCTGTTAAAAAAGTGTCAGTGTTCCAGTGTATAAGCATCTAGCAGAATAAATAAATAAATATTAATAAGTTTGACTGATAGAAGATAGGGGGATGAAATTTAATCAAAAAACGCTCTGTTCGCAAGTACAGGACAAAACCAGCTCAGAGAAGTGTAGCACCAACATGGCAAGAGGGGAGCAACAACACAGACCTTAAGTTCTTCACGTGAGCTCTACAGTGACTTAAACTGTTGATTAAACATCCAGAAATGAAGAACTCTCTGAAAACAGCCAACAAAAACTCAAAGAGTCAACACTCAGAAAAAACACAAAAACATCCACGGATACTGGGAAGATTATCATCAAATAATTTGACCTCATGGAACTTGACGTGACTGTGAGTCCAGGGATCACAACTTGTTGACCCTTTGCTTTAAGAGTGTTAAATGTTTTTGCCAGGTTTTATAGCAGAGGTACCGTTCCCGACTTACAGGAAAAGTCTTGCTCATCGCTAAGAAACAATGGTGTTCGTGCAAACTTGTACCTCAAATGATCTCCACAGTTGCATGTTATTCAGTATTGGCTTAAGTGGTAAAAAGCTTGAGATGCTTATGTTAAAAATCACATTAGGTGAATTTAATTCATGTGCCCAACAGTCCCAAGAAACAGTCCCTTCATAAAAAACCTCTGCTGTGACTAAACAAGTGATATAACCCGCTGGAAGTCCCTGAAAGCTAATCTAGCATGAACAATAAAGGCTTTCATAAACCCTGGAGGCAATATTGACACTCAACACCTTTATTTAACACGGTCTTGTTGCCTCTGGTGGGTAAAAGGTGGTACCTTACGTAAACCATGAATCATTCCTGTGTCACTGTGTTTCTGGAGCATTCCCCCTACGGCAGATGATTTGAGTCAACAGGGCAGCACGGCAGGTTAAAGATGTGTATACACGCCGTGTGTGTGTGGGAACACATGGCCTCGAGGAAAAAGAAAACTCCTGCTCACAGAGTAGAAGCGCTGACCTCGACCTGGTAGAGATTAACATGTTAAAATAAGTTGTGCTGCAGGGTGATATCAGTTGATATATTAATGTTTCCAAAGCTGTTACAAGCTCGCGGGCATTTTTCTGTTGTTAAACTGACATGTACAACACATGCTTATGTCTGCTTTTGCAAACAGTGTGTTGAGGTAACTGTATGTTTGAACAGAAACAGACGGGCTGCTGACACTGTATTTACACAAATGTCGTAAAAACATTGTGAGAAAAATGACAAGTTAAGTGCATTTAAATAGTAAGACCACATTATTTGTATTCCCTGAAGTTTCGTGTAATGAGATGCCTACATTTGATGTCCTGGTGTGTGTGACATTTTCATTTTGCCTAGACTAAAAGTTAAAGACAGCTCTAAAAGTCTCTCTTTCGCTCTCTCTGTGAGCTCTCCTGGCAACGTGTCAGAGTGAAAATTGCAAACAGACGAGCGAAACAGAGCGTGTGTTTTAATCCATCTAATGGTTCAAGCAAGAGTCTGCAAGTGTAGAAACTCTTACAGCGAGTTAAAAATGCATCCCAGAATGCATTGCTAACAGTTAAAACCACAAAACAGTCTGAGTCCTTCTCCCTAACCCTCCACCAGCTGTAGAGAAAACCTTCGTCCCCTGAGCCCACTGGTAAACACAGACAAGTGTGTATGTGTGAGCGTTTGTGTGTCTTCAGGGAGAAAAGAAAAAAGGAAGGGGTGGGAGGAGAGAGGGAGAGGGGGAAAGAAGAGAGGGGTGGTGGTGGTGGTGAGGGTTTGCTTGGCTCAGCAGTTTTTTCGCACACAGCCCTGACAAAGGCCTCTGTGTGTTCTCCCAGTCTGGGCTCTCAGGGAGACGCCCTCATGATAGGCTACTGCCTATCTCTTCAACTTCTCTGCAGCTTCAGCGGCTGATCTTCTTTTCTTTTTTTCCTGTTAATGTCTGCCTCTGTGCCCCGGAGCACCACAAATTAACCCGCTAGTTTCTGAATGTAGAATTAGTGGTTAATTTGTGCAATCAAGGAAAGTCTCGATGATGGATAGGTGGTTTTAGTTTTAGTGGCATCAAGTTGTCACATCCAATCTATTCTGATTTTCTCAAAGTTAAATTGAAAGTGCCATGTTTTCAGCCAATTGCTTTAAGCTGTTCTCCACAGTCGCTGTCAGAGGTGGTACGGATGCTTTGTTAACAAACTTAATGCTACTGTCAGAAGTAAAATTGTTACAAAACAGACTGAAATTCATTCTGCTGTCTTTTTTTAAACCATGCAAACAAAATTTGCCCCTTGACTCCTGTTTTTCATTTTTGGGGTCCACTGTGCTCACAAAGTCAGTATCTCTACATGCATATATAGGCCCTGTTTACACAATGAAGGTTTTAGGGTAAAATGCAAAAGTATTGTCATGTATTGGCCTCTTGTTTACACAGACACAGTGTTTTAGCCGACCCAACTTGCAAACTTTTGAAAACGCCCTCCACAGTAGAATTTCTCTGAAACCCTGTTTCCACTGGTGCCATGTAAACGGCAAGCCAGTGTTTTCAGTAGAAATGCTGCTATCACACTTAGCTCTGTATGTGTGCATTAAACCAGCACTGTGGCATGCGCAAACCAAACAACAACAACAACAGCCGACTGCAACCAGTGAGGAAGTTTTAATATAAACTCAAGATGATCAGCTCACCTCTTCTTCAGCCTCTGAACTGCTGTTGTGTACACGGCTACTGCAGTTATATTGCCATCTACCAGCCTGGCATGAGTACTACAGCGTTTTTAATCCCTCCGCGATTACGTGTAGGCGCAGATTTTTTTTTAACTGCGTTTTTTGTGTTTCGAGGTACGAGTTGTGATGGTTGATGATATAGAAGTAGTTTTGCAATCAGCTTTTCTTGCGCTTTCTGATATCCAAACCAGTAAAGCATACAATAAAACAGACTGAACAGAACAGTCACAATATGTCCAAAAGCAGAATGTAGTTTGTCTCGAATCCCACCCATTGAAAAAAAAAAAGAAAGAAAAAAGGTTTGAGAAAAAAATGAGATAGTTTGTCTGTAAATTGAGTTACATTTTCAGGACTGCATATTTGAAATCCTTTCCACCTTGTCTGTATAGCCTAAACCCATCTTTACCTCTACCTGAGTGAGAAATGTAAGTTTCTTTGCCACCTCCATAGTGAATAAAGGCAGAAATGGTCTGACAAATGGTCTGCCTGGATTTAGTCCACAGAACAATCCCACGAGATGTATCACAGAGTGATGACATTTTAATTACCACCTTCTAAAAGCTTTCTTTGTCTTGCGGCCGCCGTCAGAAAAACAGGTCAGGGGAGTCGCATCTTCCCGCACCACTTGTCTCGGCAGCAACAGGATAGATTTTAGCTGTTAGAAATTGATCCTCCACACCTTCACAGCAGATTTTCCCCATCTCTTTATTCCCTGAAATGAACTTTTAACTTCTGTACTAAACGGACAAAGACTTTTCTAGAGTTCATTGAGGGTAAAGAAGTTATTTTTCAATGAAACAAAGGAGAAGTGTGAGAAAAAGAAACAGGCAACATTAAGGGGGAAAATAATACCCCGGGTTTATAAATTTCAATAGGTGTGGCTTCATCCTCTGAGGAAATGAACTTCCTGCCCGCAGAGAATAGGTCCTGTCGCTCTGAAAGGGCACACATGTCAGGTGTAGCACTTTGGGTCAAAACAGGCTGGTGCAGCTGCAGCTGATGGGGGACTATGTGGAATAACATGACTTCCCTCAAACATCAGTCTCTGTGCCTATAGACAGTGTTTTCATCCATGATTCTACCTGTTTGAAGGTAGTGTATTCAGATTTGATAACCACTGCATGTGGATAAAAGCAGGCTCTGACTTTTGAGTCAGAACACTGTCATGCTGTTGAACTGTGAGTATAAGTGTAATTATAATAAGTCCAATTATCTTAAAACAGATCCAAAAAAAACAGAAATTACTCTTTCTGCTTTTGTGGTTTGTAATCTGTGGTTTCTTAAAAGCAGCACTTCTATCATAAAAAATCTGCCTCCTAACTTTGTTATACTTTTTATCCAGTAGTACTTCTTCACATCAAATGCAGTGAATGTCTGCGAAACCTTGTTTACTGCTAGAAGTCAATGAAATAACCCCTCCCCTTAACACAACATGTAGATGCTTGCCAACATTACTTTTGGTTTCTCTAACCACTCTGTAACTCCTCTGCTCCGCACACGCTTGTATTCATTTTACCCCTCAAACTGAAACTGAGCAACCACAAGTTCCCGTATCATGACAAAAGTAAGCCATCAAACTACTGAAACAACAATAACACAATTGCCATGAGTCAATGACAGACAGGGCTCCTCAGTTACCTGGCTCCTCTCAGACTGAGCCACGCTGCCTTCACTTTACAACCACAGCCCCTCGTATACACACACCGAGCCACCAAATAAGGGCGGGGAGCAGCCAGTCTATCTCCCCGGGTAATAAAAGTTAAATGCAGCTCATGAGTCGAGACATGCCTGGAGGGGGACTCAGAGAAATGGGCGTCCACTATTGTCTGTGTCATCTCAGGCCTGTAACAGGGGAGGATCACGTACTAAGATGATAAGTAGGTATTTATGCGGTGGTGGCGGCCATCTAATTAGAGACAGATGAGAGGTGAGGGGCTGAAGGGGTCGGATTAAAAGTCACAGGAGATTTGAAGAACAACTTTCTTTCCTATCTGTGTTAGGAGGAGAATGATAGTATAAAGTAGACAAATGTCACAGTTTAGGCTGTGAAATTTTATGACACAGAAAAGACTTAAATGGGAAGACCTTTGGTGGCACTGAATGCATTTAAACATGGGCGACGCTTTCTCTTCCCCTCCTACCGAAAAACAAATGAGACCAAAATACTGGCACTGATGTATTGCTTCAGTGATGTAATTTTAGAGCTCTCTACAGCCACTAGACACTAGTATTGACGACAATTGTCTCTTAGGATTAGTTTAAAACTAGCATATAGGAATACCGTGTGTAACCGGTTCACTGCATGGGGCATCAATGGTTCTTTTCTCTGGTTGCTGCCTGCCTGCCATGAAGCAGAGGACAGTCAAAGAAGACGCAACTCCATTGTTATCTAACATCGTCAGCAAACCAGTAAATATTTACCACAGTGTGTTGGTACTGCAGCATTAATCACATGGGAGGTGATGACAGATTAAAGAGGGGTACTCTACCCAAACCCACAAAAATTTTCCTCTGCAGTTTAAGTATTTTGGATTTAGTACACAGGATGGAGTGTTTAGTGACTCTCCATTGTAAAGGAACTACAAAGAAATTGAAAAACGGACAAAAAAAAAAAGACTAAAACATGGTTAGGGGACATCCAAGAGAAGGTATTCTCCTTTCCCATATTGAAAACATAAACACAAAGTGACAATGCTGGATGTTTATACTAAACATGCATATTTTTAAATCACGACACATTTTTATGTTCTGGCAATCCCTGAATCTGTCTGTAAGCTGATCAAAATGATCCACTCTAAGAATAGCATGAGCTCTTTAAGACTTGCTGAAATGTTAAGGTCATCACACAAGGATCTCCTCAAGACCTGTAAAAAGAACAGGCCTCAAAGACCTAGATCTGCCCACCGCTGCACATTTGACACACTTCTAGTGAACTGGCCAATCAGATGAAAGGGGGTTTGTGGAGTGGGGAGCCTTAAAGAGAAAGCAACCAAAACAAAGTGTTTCAGGTAGAGGCTGAAACTAGGGTTTTCTAAAACACCAGTGTGAGAGAAATGGGTATTTTTTACACTGTAAGCCATGTTAAGCTACTACAGGGAACCTCATTAAACTTAAAAATGTGTTTTGCACTTTTCATGTGAAAAAATCTAGTTGTGCTTCCTTAGCAAAGTTCACACCTTCACACATGAATTAATACGTTTATGGCAAGCTGCTATGCAAAGTAACAGTCAGCCCATTGGGATCTTATCTACTTCACACACAGGAGCGGCTTTATCATCTAAAGCAAACCCCCCGTTGACCACCTGCTCTCCACGGTCGTGGGCTGTTTATGATCATAAATACCATTGCTGTAGTTTGACTGCCTGTTACCAACAGGAAGGCATGGGCCAACAACTTCCTTGTTTGAAAGTTTCATCACCTAATTTTTCCATATCACTTTCTATTGAAATCATGTCCCTTGTGATCTCAGTCCAAACAAAACTTCCTCTATCATTAATACAATATTTGCATCACTTACTGCAAATATGGTTCCCCTGCTGCCATTAGCAGCCTCTGTTTTCTTCAGTGTTTATAGCAAATCTTTGGTGTGTCCCTTCCCGGAAAGTTTTGTTTATAACAGTCCTCCTCTTGGATGAGGGTCAAACTCTCATCACTGGTTTGTTGACTCTGCAAACAAACCATGAATACTTACAGAAACCTGAGTTGGTGGCGGTTTCAGTTTACACAGTCACATAATGACTCTGTGGCACGACGCCCTGCATGTCACGTACATGTGAGATATGTAACTAATTGTGCTGCAACAATAGCCAGCCTGAATGTGACTGATTAGCTTTATGAGCGAGAAACAATGTTTCTGTGTGTGTTCACAGAGATGAGCGATGGGTAGGTAGTGCAAGCACCACACTAGTTTTGCAGTGCTTTCAAGTGGCCCATGCAGACAGACGGGGTATTTATAGAAAGCATAAGCCTCATGGAGAGGATGGAGAGGGATGAGTTTAATGGCATGGACTGGTTGACTCTTTGCTAAATCGACAAAAAAAACATAGTTTCTCTGTTATATATGATAGAGATTTTTTTTAAAAAAACAGCCCTAAACTTTTCCTTTCCAACAAAGAAAGTAGGTAAGCACTTTGTATTTGTTGAAAAAGTCTGGTTTCTAAGGTTTATTTGAGGTGAATCTGATATAGAATGACAGGACAAAAGGTTGAACAAGTTTGTTTATGTCTGAGTAATACACTTTTTTGTTTTTGATTTCACAAACTCCACCCTAAAACCCAGCTCTGAGCCCTAACAGACTTAAATGAAGTCAGGTGTGCAGCATGAGTCAGCCAGGGCTGAAAATAGTAAAAAAAAAAAAAAAAATTTTTTTAAAGGAATGGGACACATGATCATTACATCACTGCCTGGACTCAATACGCACCATGAAATTAAATCCTTCTTCCTGTATGTGTTCGAGTTTTACAAAACTAGAAAAAAAGCCAGGGTCCAACTCTTTGCAAATATGTTACTAAAAAACATAAACAACTTCAAATACAAAACCACAAAGGTTGTTTTCATATTTTTTGATCCAATTTAGGTTGAAGAAATACAATTCTACCATCTTTAATGACCAAGACCCCTATGAACACAAAAGGGCTAAAATGCCTTCTTTGGAGCCAAACTGCATGTGAACGTGCCCTTCTGGTTGAAAAAGAATATATTAATTTGCTCCTTTTGGTGAAAGCAACACTGAACACTGAACCGCCCAGAGTCAAATATTTAACTCAACAGGGTAATAACACAAATTTATCATATGTTTGTCACATCAGTTACGAAGTTTTGAAACCTATAGGAAGCCAACAATTTAAATAATCCAAGGCACAAACTCTTTTGTGCCTGGTAATCCGGGTGTTTATTTGATGCTGTCTGGGCTGTAACTATTTGTTTAATTTATGTTTCTATATAAAATTTTTCATGCTTATAAATGTCATAGTTTTTAAGATGTTGGATAAAAAGGTCTGTACATTTCTTTGAAAGTATTCCTAAATGATCTGTCAAGGAGAACAGCTGCTCTGCTGTATAAACACTGATAAAACACAATAACTTGGCCTGAGAGGAGTCCTCTTAAAGTTTCTCCTCCCAGACTCTTTAACTCTCCTTTCCTTACGCTCCCCTGCGACCTGAAGTCACATTTCATATCCGTTTAGTGCTTGAAACCGAGGTGAGTGTCCAGTTCAGTGTCTTTTAAGTTTACAATGGACTCCTTAAAGGAGCAGTTAATGCAGGGACCTTGGATTTCGCGGAGCACGCAGAGGAAATTATTCTGAGGCTGAGTAATTGAAATGAAAACAGTGGAAGGAAAAGGATCTGTGTTTTAAGGAAGACATAATGACTGCTCATGCTGTTTGGCCTTCACTTCATATTACAGTATTAATAGACCACTCCTGGCCTATTTGAGTGATAGAGTCAGGAAAAAAAATCAAGTAGTCAATCAATTTGAGAACCAAAACAAACGTTGAGATTAAAAGTGATGGTAGAGCGAAATGTGGGAAGGTCTGAGTGTCTGGAGGCTAATTATATGCATAGTTAGGCTTTCTGTGTGTGAAATGCTGCTTTCTAGCTTTAACCATTTTCTGTGTTTCATTTCTGAAGTTCATGAATCGCTGGTTAACGCAACAGCACTTGTATTTTTGAGGAATTTCACCTTTGGTTGCTTTCTCTATTTCAAACAGGTCCTGTACATGTGAGACTTCAGTTCTTCATGGTGGGCAGGAAAATGTCTGGTCACAATATAACTACCTGAGGGTATATTATTTTACCACCTGGCATTGTGTTTCCTTCCTGTTTGATTGGAATGTATTTAGTCCCTGTCTTCACCAGTTTTCACCAATGTTACAGACACATCTCAGGGAACCAGGCTGTGAGTGACACTAAACAGATCGTCTGCTCAATTTCTAAACACTAAACTATGCTACAAAGAGAGTTTTAATGTTGTCACATTTCAAACAACAGCTCAACGTAACTACAAATAATAGATAACTTGCATCCTGCAAACAGTTGTCTTGGCCAGAGTCCAAATCCACTCTCAGTTCATTTGCTTCGAATGCAAACGCATATCTTGGCAAGAGTCACATCTTTAAAACAGTGGGTGATGCTACACATGGGAAACAGTCTTTATCCTCCACATTAAGGGTGTCTCTGTAGTCAACACCAAGCTGATAGTTTAAGGGTTTCAATTACTCTGTCATGGAGCCAGATTTCTGGTACATGGAAATTTCTTGTGAGGACCCATACATATTTACCTGTATTTCAGGGCAGGACTATAGGTACTGCACTTAAAAAGTTTAAATCCTGCAAGTCTGGTACTCTTAATGTGGAATATATATTCATATGATGTGCTTTTCAGATTGCTATCAGTCTGAATCAGTGCAGGCTCTCTCCTGTACGCATTGGGGCACGGGGGGGGGGGTGCTGTCCTTGAGGAGACCATGCCACAAAACTCAGCATAACAAACAGCCATTTGAATGTAACAAACTTTCTATAATGTTAGTTACATTTGATCAAAGCTAGAGCCAGGCAGCGTCAGATCACCTGTTTTCAACATGATGTCTGTGTCAGAGTTTGAGAGAGCGCTGTCGTCTGGCATCCTCCTTCTCAGCTTCTCATCTACTGAATCTTGGGCAAACTAGAGCTAATTTGCTCATGTGAAACTATTAACCCCACAGTGTGAAGTGTAAGTGGTTTCGTAAGATGTGGTTGTTTGTTTCAAGGTTTTCAGTCTAATTCTGAGGGGATGAACAGGATATATGACTTTACTGTTTGTTCTCTCAGCTCTCTTAAAGTGAATAAATGAGCAGATAGATTTCAGGTACAAATTTGTTTTTGTTTACTTTAAGCCCTGTAGATCTCATAGCACCTTCGATACCTTAAACTCATTCATTTACCTTCACTGTAACAGTAGTCTGCTATAGTTTGTGATGTGGTTGCCAGCTGACTTTCCTCTGATAAGCAATAATGCAGAGACTATGTGTGTTTGTTTGTCCAAATCAAACCCATGTTGGAGATCTGGCACTGACCCAAGCATGTGCAAAGGTTATATGTGCCACATTTGTTGTAACCTGAGGAGGATTACTTCACCTGCAGGCTGTGGTTGCAAACCATGAGGAAATCTGAGTGTTAATGAAAGCCTCCTTTACAACAGACACTCTGAAGGAAATTCACCTTGCACATCAGGTCTGTCTGTCAGTGATATAACTTGTTGAGGACTTGACTTTTGCATAAACCTTTACTGAGAAACTGAATATCTACAAGAAAACATTCAATCTATCCTAAGAACTTTTTAAGTCTAATATAGTTGACAATTCAATAACTGCAACAAAAATTACAGGTCATCAATCCAACAACAAAAAGAGTGCCCAGTCATGGTCAAAAAAATTCCCTTCAAAAAATTTGTGGGGGACAGATTTCCAAAACATGGCTTAGAAATAATGGCTTCAATCCTCAGCGGACACATAGCCTTGAGGTTCAATAGCCCTGATGACATCACAATGACATCATCAGGGTTAACTTCCAGACTGAGCACAGCCTCTTTGGAACTTCGGGCGACTCTGATGGCCAAGTCACGTGTCTCCATTCTCCCAAACTCCCAAACTTTAGAGCTTTGTGAGCACGTGTTTATGACTTTCCTTCAGCATATCTCTTCAAACGTGTGATGGCTCTGACGCAGGCTGTACAACCCCAAAGTACGTACTTTCTGTGAGTCAGCAGCGCTGAAGGAAATCTAGAGGGGCCCACCCAGAGCTCACTGTGCACTTGATGACGTGAGGGATCGGGTTTGCAAGTTCTTCACTAAATGTAAACAAATGTTTGCTTGTTAAAATACGTCAATAATTTCATTGAAGTTTGGACCCTGTGCAAAGAATGTGAAACAGAGTTTGATGGTTGCAAATCATTCACAGATTATATCTGATTGAAAACAGCCCAAAGACAACAGACATGAAACAGTGAATTCAGAAACTTATTGGCCACTGAAAAATCTCTGCCTTTTTTGAATTTGCTGTCAGCAACAGGTTTCAAAACAGTTGTGACTGGGGCGTGTTTACCTTTGTGTTGCATAAGGAACACTCTGTAAACATGTGGCCTGTTGTCCTATTTGTGCTGATGGTTTTAATAGGAGGCAGGTCACAGCTAGAGGCAGGCCAGTTTTGCCTGTGGACCCTTCAACTACAGAGCCATGCTGTTGTGATTTGTGCAGACTGGGCTGTAACATACATCAGGTCTCCTGAAAAGTAATCACAGGGATGGCAGCATTAATAGTGCCTTCCCAGATGTGCAAGCTTCTTATGCCATGTACACTTCCATCCTGAGCCTATCGGACCCTTTTACCTTAAGAGTCTAGGATTCTTGCATGACCATGATTTCCAGATGCTTGGTCCAACCTAGACCGGACAAAGTATAGCTCACAAACCAGACATATGGCAACCACTTTCTGTTCTTCAACAGTTGTTTTTTCTTAACAGCATAGGGTGTCATCTGCTTTAGTCTCAAGTTGCATCCAGTAATGAGATAAAAACCAATTCGACTTTGTTTGCAAATGCTTTTTTTTTCACACATTCAGCTTTTCATTGGTGACAGCAATTCACAGCTAACAGACAACTATTTTTGTTGCAATAATTATCAGATGCAGCCTGAGGTCACTGTTAATACATGTGAAAATGTGTGATTGAAGCAAACAGTAACTAATGCTGTCAGTTAAACACAACAACTATTGGCTTCCAGGAAACATTTAGCACAGGAGCTAAATGGTGATCATTTCCACAATTGTATGACTGTGAGTCACTCATACCTTTTTCCATTTCTTTTCGCCAGTGATTGGAGTCAATATTAACCTTGCTTTGCCCTTTAGTACACTCCAATATACAAAAAGAAATACTGAAAAATACTAAAAGAGATTGACGTAAAAGACCCAAACCTTCACTCTTTTCCTGTACCCAGCCCCATTCAGTAAACATTTTATCCATTAAAGAGGTCTTGCAGTTTTGGAAATAAGGACAGAGTGTACTTTTGATTTTAGGAGTTTACTGCTACAGTGTGAAGTGTTTAAGATACGAACACAGAATGATGTTGTTTGTTGTGTAACTAAACGGCATAAAATGTCAGATTTTTACAGCAAACAGAATTTTCTTTTAAAAGCTTGATCAGATTTCACTTTAATTCACCCCCTGAATGCTAGCATCTAATGGTAGAATTATATCCAAGTAGTCATGAATTAGGAGGCCAAAGGTTTTGGACACAACTGCTGTATTTGAGGAGATTGGAATGAGAACATAACTTACTCAAAATCTTAAAATTAAGTCCTGTATTAAATGTAAATGTGAAGAAGTAATGACTGTAAGAGTGAACAAGTCATAACCAGAGAGTGCAAAGAAGTGAAAAGTCCATCAGTTTGCTTTCACTACCACTTCACCTCTTGAACATGAGAGCTGCAAAGATGTTTTCTTGCTCTGCAGCAGTTTCTACTCTGCTCCACAGCTGGAGGAGCACGGGGTAAAGGCATTGTTTTGTATGTTAACACAGTCTATCCCGCTGTGGTAAAAATAGTTCCCAGCTCTATTCTCTAGCAGCAGAGCCAGCGATGGCTCAGCCAAAAACAATATTTGTACATGGCAGCAGATGTCCCCAAACAAGCCCAGGAGGACAGGCCTGAGAGGGGATCTTTTGGCATAGGCTGGCTCCAGGGAGAGGAGCATATAAGTGAGAAACCATTTGGTTTATGAAGACACTTGAGGGAGAGTACAAGTACTGGTTTTATCTGAACTCCAGACACTCAACGGGAGGCTCAGGTTTATAGATGATGAGGAACCTGCCTCTTCAAATGAAGACGGAGACAGTTCAGAGGGTTCGCTGGCTTATTCCTGGCTCCATCAGGGAACTCTGGGATCTGAAAATGAGGTCTCCCTCGCTTTCCTTTACTCTTGTGATTACTTTGGTTTTATATGGTGTGATATCTGTGCACTGGAATAGAAAATTACAGGAAATGAGCGCTAATCTTTGTCAGATTTCCCGGGCAAAGGAGTCCTTTACTACCTCACTTAACTGTTCATTTACAGCACTGTTTCTCCACCAAAAAGACAGGATACCCCATGACTTTAAGAAAAGAAAACACGGTGCAGATTTTTAATGGAAAAAAATGCAGGGCCAAGACAGACTCCTCAAACTCCAGGATTGGACAAATTAATGGCTTTCATACACGAGGAAGTATCATAAATTATTACACTTTGTTCCAGCGCAGATGTTGTGAAGGTTTAGCAAAGTAACAGTCTCTCTCTGGGAACATAACAGATGTCTTCACAGATTAAAGTGTATCTCCAGAGTGCCAGAGCTTTTGTTTTATGAGCCGGCAGTGAGACGTCTCTGTGACTTTCTGGTTTCAGTTATTGTGTACAGCTCTACAACTCCAGAGAGACAAAAGCCTGACTCTGAAAAGCACTTAACATAAGTTATAACTTGGCCATGACTGTACATGAGAGGAGCTTATTAAATGAGCCTTGATGTTATAGCTCACTAAAGAAACGGAAGAATTTCTGCTTACAGGGAGAAGTAAGCATTGTATTGTTGCAAGTTCCCTCATCAGACATAACATTATGACCACCTGCGTGATAACCCTGACTCTACTGGACCTCTGTAAGTGATTGTTGGGTTCTGGTGCCAAGGCATTATTAGCAGATCCTTCAAGTACTAAGAGGTTGCAAAATGGGGCGTCAGAGAATAGGATATGGTTCCCAGCACATCCCAAAGGCACTCAATTGGATAAAATCTGGGAAACTCAGAGGCCACATTTGCACCTTTATTGAGTCATGTTCCTCTGGGTTTGGGTTTGGATTAGGCCTTCAATCCACATTTACATCTTTAAGTCTAAGGAAAATGCTAAAATACTTAACAAAAAGAGAAAAAAATCAATTGTTTCTCATTATTCTTTTATCTTGAGATGCAATGTTTTTGCCTTTATGTGTTTGTCTTCTTAAACATTTTTGCATTCTAGAAAACATTTTACTTCTAGAAATCCTTAATTTTGTGATTTTTTTTGAATGTTTAATTTTTTGAGGCTTTTTTAAAAATGTATTTGTAATTTGTAAGTTGCTTTTGAGTTTGCTGAAATATTTCTTTTTGATGAACATAGTACTTCTGTCTTTTTTTCCTCCTTTTGATAAATGGTTCTGCTTTTTTGATTTTTTTTTTTTGCATTTTATGAAGAATTTAAAAAATGTGTCAGGTCTTTAAATTTCATGTGATATTTTTGCCCCTCTTTATGTTTTTTGGGCTTTTTCTTTTTTTTTCTTTATTTTTTGCATTTCATGAGAATTTTTGGAATCATCATTGTCTTCCTTTTTTTTCATTTTTGCTATATTATTGTCTATATGTGGTTTTCTTGTGAAATATTTTTTCATTTCAAGAAATATAAAACTTCAAGAAATATTTTTCCTCTTGTACTTTTTTTCAGAATTTTAAAATATTTTCCCTTTTTTGTTTTTGTTTAATATTTTTTTTTGCCCCTCTTTGTGCAATATATATTTTTTCCAGTACAGTATTTCTGTCTATTTTCATATTTTCATGCACCACATGAAACTGTTGATTTCCAACAGTTTTTGCAATTTGTGAAGAACTTCAGCTTAAGGTGAGAAGACTTTGATTGTCACATTTTAGTTTTGCCTTTTCTTCTTTGTGTTTCCATCATTCATTCAATGTTCATGTTCTTACAAGTGGTTTTGTTTTCCCTAATTTTTGCATTTCATCAAATGTTATTTGGTGTTGGAATAGTTCTGCAGTGAACACTCAGGGCCACCGTGCTTGTATATTTTGGTAAACAAACCATATATACTGTTCTGGCTGAACAGTTCCAGCTACTGCAAGTATCCAGTGACAGAGGGATTCAAGCAATGCAGCCAAATCTTTAGTTCATATAACTTCATCCACCATTTGTCACATTGTGTTTTCACACTTTAGGAGACACATCAACACCCTTAAGTCCTGATTTTCCATCTCAATCAGCAGCATGGGAGAGAGAGAAAAACCTACACCACCTCCAGAGACCCTCAGACAATGGTCCTCACATCGGTTCTTACTCCCCCTCCTCAATCAGGCTAACTCGGTGTGACCTGGACCTGGCACTCTGACACGGCAGGGATTTAAATTGACAGGCACAGAGACACGAGAGCTACATGACTCTGTTTTTCTCTGGCAGGTTCACAGTGCCTCCAACGCTGAGGCCAGAATGCACAGACAAAAGGGGCTAAAGATATTTCTTTGTTGTTTATTTGCATTAAAACACCTCCTGACCTCAGTGAGTCACTTCTTAAAAATAACTTTGCGTGACACAAACTTGGATAATAGAGTTGTTTTTCGCTCATTGACACATCAAACCAGCTTAACCAGAAAGACATGAGGGTAAATTTAAAGTCAGATTTTTGTCTCCTGTTACATAACACCTGCACATGATCCTGTTGACAAGTTCAACAATGCAGAACCTGCATGAGGAGGATCATTTAACAGCAGGTACTTTTTAATTGCACAGCTCAAAGCCGTCAACAGAAGTTAAAAGACAATGTGGTCTCGGCCCAACAGCTGTGCTCGAGAGCAGCATTGGGGAAAAGCAAGGGAGTGGATGGACGAACGGACGGAAGGAAGAAGGCGACAGAGCAGCCCTGCTTATTGTTCGCACTCCTTCACATGCAACCTTCAGCTGGAGGGCTTTATCGCGGAGTGGCACGTGAGCCACAGCTGAGTGGTCCTTTCTCTGTCCGAGGAAAAGACTGCCCAGCCGCTGCCACAAAGGTGAGGAAGGAAACGGTGACAGAATGGTCGTGTGCTGGACTTCCTCAGATAAAATCTGTGGTGTCTTGTGACATCTTAAAGGAGATAAAAGCCTTAACATGTCAACACATTGGTCATACTGATACAAAGCTGTGTACTGGGGTTGCATTACTGTGTGTGCAGACCACAACACCACCCATTTGTATCTGATAAAGGTTTAAAGCCCATCGTTAGTAGGTTCTATACTGAAAATTCTGAACCCGACTTACTTCCTTTGAGTTTGGATGAGGTAAAACTCCTTGCACGCAGAGGCACTTCTTGTGTAGTTCAAGTCGGGCTAATAACCCCTCTTACACAGGAGTGTTGAGATTTTAAAGTAGAAATGTTTTCTCTGACTGAAAGGCCTCCGACTGGTCAGGTCATGACCCCTTGAATTCTTGTGAATTTCCCTTTGTGGGATGAATAAAGTAAATTATTTTATCTTATCTTGAAGCATGAGACTCTTCCAATTTGCAGGTATCTCTCTTAAAAACAGCTTATATCACACTAAATAACATAAAAAACACAAAAGCTTTCAAAAGAAACAGATGTTGCTCCTCCAGTGCTTTGTAATGTGGTGACCCCTCAGATTATTTCCTTTAGCAACAGAAACATTTTTTTGCAAATGAGGCACATGGGTACAGCATTTCTAAAAGTTGACACCATAAATAAATACTTATCAGTCCATTCTTCAGTAAAGCAGTGCTTTTCTGCACCAACTTTCTACATAAGGCTTTTTGAGAGATAATTTTTTTCTAAACTCCAAAAATATTCAGAAGGTCTGTATGCAGTACAAGAAGTACGAGTCTATCTACAATGGCAAATACTGAACAATAACAAACTTTGAATAGAATTGATGGATGGGAAATAACCCATGACTGAGCATATTTTTTATTTCACAAAGGCATCTGACCCTCACAGTGTCTGCTGAAAAAAATTGGTCCTTGATCCAATACAGTAAATGACCTCTGTTAAAGAGACTTGAAGGATTTGGTGAAAGGGCCATGTATAGGCTCTTAGTTTTGAAGACAGCAAAATAAAAGGAGATGAAGATCTCTAAAAAAAATAAAAATAAAGTTCTTTCAATTTTTGATTATTGATTTTTTTTTTGTCTAAGTGAGCGTAGTTTCCAAACTTTAAGCATGTTAAATGTTTTCAACTGTTTTTTCTTAAGAGTCACTTCTGACATTTTTAAGCAAAGTTTCTGAACATTTTATATGAAGGTTTTTCTGTTAACTTTTATTGAGAGGTCCTCAAAAAAATACCTCTGAAATTTTTTTAAATTAATATTTTAGGAGCTGATGTAAAACTTCCATATGGAATTGAAAGCAACAAATACTTGAACATTTAGACTCATACTTTTTGAAAATTAAATGTTTCAGCAATTCCAAAAATATTTTTTAAAATTTCTAAAACTGATCTGGTTGAATCTTAGAGCCATCAGTTAATCCTCAAAACATATTTATAAATCCAGAACTGCCCATGATCACTGTGGCAGCACTGTGTGAGTGTCAGATTGTGTCAGTTCACTTTCAATCCACTGTTTACATCACTACAAACATTCATAGAAATCAAAAGGAAACAGTTGTTGTGAAATGAAAATCTCTTAAACACAGACACACATTCAACTCTCAGATACTTTCTTCCCCCACAATTGCCGTGACATATAATTTTTGTCATCATAAAGACTGTCTCTGTGTGTGATAAAATCCTCTTAAATCTGTCTCTTTCACACTAAAGAAATGCCCTTACTGTCTGAATCAATGTTCCCATCAGACACATTCCCTCTGTGTGACAGACTCAGAGACCTCGTGTCACACACTAACTGCTGGAGATAATGTTGTGGTTTTACACACATTCTCAGACCGTTGAAATAAATAATCTTGTTGCTACAGAGGTTCTTCTTTTTCACACAACATAAGACACAACTAACCATCATCATACAGGCTTTGGTTTCACTTCTGAATGTTTCTTTGTTTACTCGAAAAGTCTCTGTTTTCCATCCAAATCTAGAGATTGTTTATCTCTGTCTGGTCCTGTGTCATTATGTCATTGAATCCAATAAAGCCTGGAATGACTCTACGCAAATTCTCTTGATAATAAAGACATGGTTGTTTCCTCATCAACTACTGATCTACAGTACTTTGCATGGCCCAGCTCTGCCTGATAGATTGTTTTATTTTTCTTCAATGTCAACTTGACTTCCTCACAGAGCTTTCTTGGCTGTGATCTCTTGTTCCTTTACGCCCCGTTATTATTTAACTGGTTATGAAACACACTGGTATTAATACTGATGTTTCTGTATAACCTACAAAAACAAGAAAAGACTAACAGGAATGAAAATGACTCTCCTTAAATAATGTATTGTTTTACTGAAAGCAACTACCAGATCTTTAACAGACATGAGCTGCATAAGACGGGAACCTTCAAAGGATCTGTGGGTACTTCCTAATTGCTCTTGAAATCCTGTTACTATTATATAAATCCTTGCTCACAATCCACAGTTTAAATCTGAGATTGCCTGAGAATCAGTCACAATAAATACCTGTGTTTCCACACTACTAAGGTTTGATTCTTCCGCCATGTTATCTACGCATCTCTGTCTGGCAGTTACAAATTTTCTGAGGTGCAAGATGTGGATATTTTCTGCATGAAAGAGACCCTGCAAGGGGGGAAGGCTGCTGGAATTGCGTCACTGGTCTGCACGGAGCAACATGGACATGAAGGATGAGCCAAGCACAAACCAGGCTTTAGTCTATTTACCCTCTATGCACTAAATTGCTTTGCATCCTGGGTAAAGTTGGCAAGGAAACCTAGGGTTAACAAGACGATCTGCTCTCTAAACCAAATGCACATCTTGGTTAGACTTTTCAGGAAAACTTTTTTTTTCCCCCAACCTGTCCTGTCCAGCATCATGGCCGCAGAATTATGGTCCAGCTGCTGTATTGGGAAGAACAAATTTACTTTAAGTGGACCCTTCTGGGTATGAGGCTTCCCTTGAATTTTAAATGTTTTTTTTCATTAGTATTTTGTAATTTCTTTAATTGGTTTATCACCAAGTTTGCATATTGGTGTTGGACCAGACCACAATGACAACAGAGAGAGAGGACAGTCTATGTGACAGTGGATGATGGGGCTCATGGGAAACAGAGTCTTCATCCTAAAAATAACACTGTGGATTCTGGATAGTCCTCACAGTGTCTTTAAGCCACAGCACTCCATGAGAAAGAATTCCTGTGGTTTACTACCTTGCATGTTTTCCCACAGTGCACAGCACAAATGCTGTCCTTCATGTTCTGTCTATGGTGGTTGGCTCTTAGTGTTCGGTACATTCTGGAATGAATTAACAGTGCTACTACATGAAAGATTTTAACACCTTTTCCTGATCCTCGCATTTCTTTTCACCTCATTATGCTCTGTCAGGAGTTTTCCAGGCTCATCATCCGCCTTGTCAGATAGCAGTGAAACATTTTAATGAGCTAGTTGTGACTTTTTGACAGCTGACAAACCTCTAGCTCCTGATTTCATTTCATACCTAATTGACTCGAGGGTCAGCTCTTCCCAGTGTGAGAGCCTCCTATTAAAACGATCGCACTGGCTCTTCTGACACTGAGCGATGGGGAGTTTGTCCATGTTGGCTCAGGCTGAAGTTTTGTGTGAAGAACATTAAACTTCTGGTTGAAACGGCCTTTGGCTCCTCACACTCTTACAAAAGGCCAAGAGCGGAGCGGAGCACACGCAAACATGAGTAATGATAACCAGCTGCTGCTTACACACACACACACACACACACACACACACACACACACACACACACAGGCATAGACATAGACATAGACACATGCAAAAACACACACCTACTGTTCTCTGTATATACAGAAAAACAACATTAAGAATCTGCAGAAAAAAAGGAGCTTTCTTCAAGTGACACAACCTTTCTTTGCTTTTTATTCTTTGACTAAGGGCTGTCACAACTTTAGTGTTTCACACAATTCCTGTTCGCAAATTTTCTACCAGCTATAACATCAGTTTTTCTCATTTGGCTCATTTGTTCCCATCACTTTTGTGATACTTGTGTGAGCTCAATTTTTTTAACAGTGGTTTTGAAAGACAAGACAAGTTCATATTTTGATGAGCATGTTTCTTAAAGAGACGAGGAAGCAGCGAGCAGATAAGTCCCTGGTTATTTGTTAGTATCGAAGAATGACTGGAATAAGAGGATGTTCCACGGCATACGACCTGACTGAACTCTAATCTTTAGGGACAGTCTCCCACACACACACAGGACTTCAGAGGCTCTTACCTAACACTAACAGAGTGGCGTCACTGTCCTTAGAGAGCCATAACAGTGGCGCTTGCAGCATGACCTCCGAAGAGTTGCAAGAGTCAATATGAAGTATTGAAGATGATGAAATTAGAGCTTCATTGTTTTATCAACCCTTGTCCTCTTTTAAAAGAGAAAGTGTGTGGGTTATTCACCTATTTGTTTCATTATGGCTCATAAGTTATAGTTTCCTTTTTATCCACTGACTTTGGCAAAGATTGGGGTAATGAGCCCAGCTCAAAAAATAAATAAATCAAAAGAATCAAAAGTGTAAGTGCTTTTTAGTGTACATCATGAACCCAGTCTGGTGACAGTCATAAGAATACATAGTTTATACATTTAGCACTTTACCCATATAGACTTTGAGAGCTGTTCAGGCCTAATTCTCATATATTTTCACAGTAAAGACTGAAGAGACATTTCATCCAAACAAAGCCTGCTCTTAATCCTCCTGTTAGTCCGACTTTTATATTATTTTAATACTGCAATACCTTGCACATAAATTTATATAGGCAATTGTTGCTTGGCAAGCATCCCTTGTTTGACATGTTCAAATTTGAAAGGAGGTAAGAAACTCATTTCTCAAGGACACACCTTATCGTCCAGTAATGTTTATACATTGTGAAACATTGACAGAGTAAAGGGCATCTACATGGAATAACCCTGAAGCTTTAAGTTTATCAATAAAAGTACAACACCTTGTTACCTCCTGTTGTTATCTTGTGTATTGTGTCAAAGTGAGTGTAAATGATGGCTCCATCAACGTAGCATGACCTCTGGACTGAGAGTCTGGCATGTTTGTGTGTGTTTATTAACGTCATTGCAATTGCAAAAATCAGGAGTGTAAATAAAACCCTTCTACAAACTGACCCTAGCATTGGCATAAAGCTAGTGCACCATTCACCGTCACTTTTAGTAGAACAAATTCAGTGTAGACAATGGTGATCACCCAATTCAAGGCCTTGGTAACAGACAAACAGAGCATGTCGTCCAATCTCAGCGTCAAGCAGCTGTCCTGAAATGTTTCTGTTATATAAATCTTCTTTTGTAAGGCCTTAGGAGGCTTTCACCTGACCTTTCCTTTCAGGTGTGACAAAAGAGTGGGAGAAAACATTCTTCTGAGCCATAATGGATAAAGACTACCAGATATATGTTCTGTTGCTGTAAATGTTGCAGCTAAGGATTCATCCCATTGTTCATCTTGTTCATGTGTCCTTGGAGAGGACGGCAGTTCATCACAGGACACATCATGTTCTCAGGTGTAACTCAGCTTTAAGTGAAAGTTACTGGCAACATGCCATTATGTATTATTGGGTGACGTGCCTCCCCGGGGTATCACAGTATTAAAATAATATAAAAGTTGGGACTAACGGGAGGATTAAGAGCAGGCTTTGTTTGGATGAAATGTCTCCTCAGTCTTCATTGTGAAAAAATATGAGAATCAGACCAGAGCAGCTCTCAAAGTCTATATGGGTAAAGTGCTAAATGTATAAACTATGTACTCGTATGACTGTCACCAGACTGAGTTCATGATGTATATTAAAAAGCACTTACACTTTTGATTCTGCAGCTCAAATAAAAAGTCTAAGGCAGGTTATAATTTCAGAGGAAACACTCTGGAGCCACATCTCTGTCTCACGCCAGGCTGAAGTCTCATCTGGGAATTCTTTTTTCTTTTTTCAACCAAAGCTGAGAAGAAAACATAAAGTCAGAGTAACCTGAGAGCAGAGCTGGAGGGAGCGAGACGGAGGGGAAAAGGGAAACAAATCCTTTCAGTGCTCCTGGTGTGTGTTAAAGAGAGAAAAGGATGGGAGCATCCCTCCCCCTTCATGTCTGATGACTCCAAGTTCACACCGAAGGACACGAGGGAGGAGATACAAAAAGAAGAGACTAAAACGCCAAATGAAAGGCTAAAGATAATGTATAGTTTACAGCACATGTGTTGGAGGAACCTCAGAATGAGTCTGCAGGCTCTGACAGACTCCACCAGAATGTCAAAGAGTCACTTGAGGAAGACACAACATTTTCTCAGCTGGAGATGTTATTGATACATAAATTAAAAAAAAAAAAAAAAGAAAACAAAACAAAGCTTTTAAGCCTACCTGGATAAGACCAGGCTATCTAATGTCTAACTTCCCCTAGGTCTTGGTCAGGTCTGTCTCCATGGTATCAGATCCGATAGGTTTCAGTGTGTCAACTTCCACTGGTTCTGCTCCATAAAGTGTTTCAGATCTAGCATATCTACATCAGCTTTAGAAGACTTCTAGCTTTTTTTGGATGTTGACATACCGCTTTAACGTTTAAAATATTGAACTTCACTTTTTTTTTTTTTTTCTTACAAAAATAAGAAAAATTGGGCTCGGGGTCAACAAGTTAGACATTTTTAGGAGCCAGTAAAGACAAAACGAATGAGGAGGGGGTTCATTGTGTATATTATCCTTGGTCACATGATTTGAGCTGTCTTGGACCCTAAAAACCCACAAAATAAAGGTGAGCCTAGCTGTGCAGCTGAGATGGAGCTGACATTTGGTGGAGGTCTGTTATGGACTCCCAGCTCCAGTTTGCAGCATGGATGATGTATTTCTTGTGATGTAACTCTTGGCTGGAAAGCATTTTCCCTCCAAAAATATAAAACTATTTCTGATACTGCACTCAAGACTTCGAGCGAGGTGGCCGAACACAAACACTGTTGTGGTTGTGGTTGTTGTCAGCGGCTGTGCATTAGGTTCGGACAGACCTAATGGTGAATCCATCAACTTCCATGTATTGTTGTATTTCATTTAAATACCAAACAACACTAACAACTTAATAGCGGCATTATTTACTCTCTATTTTTAGTGTTGTTGTAAAAGAGCAGGATGCAGTCAAAACTGTGTAACACATTTATGGTTCTTTATTCCATATATAATGTACTGTATATCATAAAAGTGTAGGCAAAAAACTTTGCTCTGCTCTCAGATGTCGCTCTATGGATCAGGGTTAGATAACAATTGTCAGGGGAAAAGTTTCTCAGTATCTCTGTGTCGACGTGCAGAGTACCAGCTGTAACCCCGAAGCTTGGCCTCTCTGACCTCCTGACCCACATCCATACAATCTGCTGACAAGAGGGAGTGAAAAAATGTGTGATAGGAAATATGAATACATGTCAGAAGCTGTCACTGTCACTATCAAAGCTTATAGAAAAAAAAGAACAGGGCATGAAAGATTCAAAATTTGTTCTGCTCCTACAAAAGCAAGCGACACCAATCCAAACAGAGGGGGATATCCTGTTTTTCCAGAGCCCACTCCTCCCAGAATAGCACAGCACGGCATGGCAGGGAGGTTGTTATCGTAGCCCACATTATAATGGTGTGTGTGGCGAGGAAACTTCCCTTATTGTTTTCTCACTGGCTTCCTCTCAGAGTGGAGGTCAAAGTGGCCACAAAAATGGTGTCACTTTCAGTTTCCATCTGTCGTCAACACTTTATTGATACTTTATCTTTGTCAGCAGTTTCGACCGAGGTTACACAGATGCCATCCTCAACCCAGTGAGTACAAATATTTACAGAAACACATAGTTTTATATTCTTCATTGGCAAATAGAGGACAGACATTGATTTTATATTAACACGTATAGACTGGACACCTCCATCTCATCTGACTATAATGAACTGAAGCCAAAATATCACCATGATAAACCCTGACGTATTTAGGGGCCAAGTCGTGTGCAAATATTCCCTAGAACAGCATGACTCCTGTGGCCTAATATTTGTCAGTTTTCACCACAAGCTGATGACCTGGGTTGATTGTGTAAAAAAGGCCAGTGACATATGAAGAAGGGGTGAACGATTTGCAAAAAAAATCTAAAAGTGATTATTTTTTCGCTTTATTGGGATTGCAATTTATTGTGTGATTTTTTTTTTTTATTCCTTATCTTATGTGTTTCTGAATCGGTTGCAATCAAGGGGATGATTTTAATTATTTTTCTTGTACATAAGAAAAAAACTAAAGCATGAGGGAGAAAAGTAGAATTTTTGTTAAAAAATATATACAAAAAAGAGAAGAATTCACAAAAATAATCTTCCTTTTCCATGTGCAGGTACTTCTCAACAATTAGAAGATCATATAAAAGTTCAATATTTTTGGTTAGATTCATTTTACACTTGAATTATTTCTGGCCCTTATTTCTTGAAATATTGATGATTATGGGTTACAGATTATGAAAACTTGAAATTAAGTGTCTCAGAGAATTATAATCTTACAAAAAAAACAAACAAACAAACAAAAATAGCATTTTGAGCAGAAATGTCGGGTCTCTAAAAAACATTTTCAATGTGTCTCCCAATTTTTGCCCCTTTTCACCCAGTTTTGCTGCTTTTTGTCCATTTTTGCCTCCTTAAACTTATATTCATTGCTACTTCTTGCTGTTTTGCCACTTTTCATCACTTAGGCTGTTTTTCTTGCAAAGGTAATTTCTAATTTGGCATTTTAGTTGAGCAGGATTAAGTAACTGATGTGGAGCATTAAACACTGACTGCAAAAGACTATCTGGTATTCAGATGAGGTTAAAGAAATTAGCATTGTCTGTGATTAGAAAATTGCTGGTGGCCTTTTGCGATTCAATCTAATTTATGATTAAATGACCAGCCCTAGAAAGCCATTCAGCAAAAATGACACTGATTGGGTTTTCAGCCGACAGAACGAGCCTGTTAATTCCATTCAGGATTTCAGCAAGTTGCATCTCTCACAACTGATCTTAAATCATCATTACATACTTATTTGACGCGGATATTTTGACACAGAACTAAATTTGGACACATTCCTGAAGACTTCTCCTGTGTTTCAACAGCTGTTGTAAACTGGATATCCACTGACACGTTCAGTGGGGTCACTTAATAAACTGTAACACTGGGTGGGAGCTGACAGAGACACATTTACACTATCAGGCTCAAAGAAGACTATTGTGAAGAAGTTATAAAACAAAGTCTGTAACAGCTGGGTGTGATCGTATTGAGGACAGAGAGAAATTAAAACACTGTGGGTTCTTTACTTATTGTCCCCTAAAGTTCCTGGATACCTGAAAAGTACTACTCACAAAGCAGGGTCATTTTCAGGGGTTTATTTATTACCCTCAGTTCCTGCTGTCAAAAAAAAGCACCATTTAAAATGTTCCAAGACCAACTTACAGAAGATACAAGATGATAAGAATACAGAAAAACAAAGAGATGGAGACGTTTCTCAAAAAGAAAAAATCAAAAACCCAAAATTAAAAAGAGACACCAGAAAATACCATGAAAGAAAGCAGAAAGAATTTCTAACGCCACAGTAGCTGAAATATTGAGTATGTAGGTTTGGCTGATATTATATGTTGCTTTGGGAGTCAAGTGGGTCCATGGCAGCAGGCGTGTTGTGCCAACAGTATCGCAGTAGCTAAATGTAAATAGCCCGGAGCTACACGAGCAAACATGCCCCTTGTGCACATGCAGAGCATATCTCAGAAAGAATCCCATGCATCTATATGCACCGCACATTGCTCTCACTCTCAAATATGGTTTGTGTATCATGAATACACACACACACACACATGACACATTGGTACATCTGTAACACCCTTATCTATGTTACTCCCCTGAGTGTGCCACTTCTCAAACACACACTCACTGACGGTTCGGTATGTGAAAGTATCACGACCTCATAACAAGCAGCTTTACACAGCAGCTGCCGCTCTGCTCATTTGCGCTCTTGTGGCACGCCTCGCTCCATAAGTAAACCCACGCTCCAGGTATTCATGGCATGTGATCTAAACCAAGCTGGGTGAATTGTGCACTTGTGCTGGGGTCAAGGCGAACTCCAGCAGGGGTCTTTAAGTCAGCAATTTGAACAGCAAGGTCAAGAGTTTCAGTTGAAGGGCAGGATGGGTGGAGGCTGGTAGCTTCATTCTCTCCCAGGGTAGAGGATACATACCTTAGCAGAGTGTGTGCTGCCTAGATTCATGTAAGCAAATCAAAACATGGAATACCTGTAAAATGGGCTTCTAACAGTAAATCAAAACAAAAAAAGCTTTCAACAACTTTTGATATCACTTTAAAGGTAAGCTTTCAGTTCGGATTTCAGTTTAAGACATTAATCTCAAGGTACTTCTTTCTGTCTGTGTTAAGGTTCCCTATAACTTTGATTTAAGGTAGACTTGATTTATGGTTTAGAGCCTGATTCAAAGTTACTCTTGAACAGCTTCATTAAATTATTCAACAATGGTTTTAATGACCCATTTACATAGCTGTATTTTATTCTTAACATTGGTTTCAAGGTACAATTCAAGGCTGGTTAAAAGATTATCTTGACATTGGTTTTAAGGTAAAAGGTACAAGGTATGAGGTATAAGGTACCTCATCATTCAATTTACAGTTAATTTTGTAGATTTGATTGTAAGCTCTTCTTTGATGTTATTACCTGAGTACAAAACCAAAAGGCTCTTACTAGATTGACAAAACAAATGTCCAGAATTTTTTAAAGGGCACCTCAAAACTGACATAGTACATCCTCATAATCAACATGGACCAGTACCTCAAAGAAAATGTTCTTTTCTAAATGCTGATGTTAAATGTTACCTTTTGTGATATATCAGGGGCCGCAGGGTTAAAACAAGCCTTTGTGTTTCTTGACCCGCGACGGGAACATGTTTGGTACATACAGGCTCAGACTTAATAATCCTTGTTCTATTTATCTCTTAGAGCTTAACTAACGATCGAGACAAAACACACAAAGAGAGAGAGTGAACGCCTCTACATGCAGACTGTCCAAATAGACTAGTGTTTCCATAGGTTTACACTAAGTCCTGTAATTTAACAATGTAAACACGAGTCAATTTAATGTTAGCGCCTGTTAATGCAAACAGCACGACTCGCTCTCCCTCCCTCTCTCCCTCCCAACCCCCTGATGAGTCAAGGTCATTATGGCAGAGCAGCTCTGACAACGATTGCAAGGCCGAGTGAAAGATGTGCACCTGTCTCGCTAACAGTCAGTGCCAACTGTCGTGGACAGACGGTCGTGGGAAAACTCGGAGCATGCTGCGTCGTGTTGTTTGGTTAGAGCGTCTCAGCTGACTGAGGGATGATCTGCCAGCTTAGGGACAGGAGCTAAATTTACAGTCCAGTGGAGCGCTCGACCGGGCAAATGTGCCATAGCTGCATGTGTCAAAGATCAGAAAGAATTATGTTCCAATCTGTCAAGGGTATTTTTAGAGAGAATAATTCAATTCAAGAAGAACATCAGTTTAGATTATCGTAAAGTAGATGACTTTTTCCTTTATGATTTATCTGGTAATTTAATTCTCAGGGTTGAATAATGCTTCCACTAATTCAATTAAGCTCAAGTATGAATGTTGAAAATGTTATGCCCTAAAAACAGACAAATCAGTTCAGAATTAGACTGTGGTAGACATGGGCTTTCATTTTCTTCAGTTAGAGAGTGCAGATATGAGCACTTAAGCTTCTTCTATGTTGTATTAAGTAATGTCTCCTCTGTGGTTCAGGAAAGGACAGGTTTGGTATGTCACGTCTCACACCTCTCCCACACGGTGCTGATCCAGACAAAGACAGCGAAATGTCTCTATCTGGCTGCACGTGGTGTTACCACACTGTCAAACTGTAAATATTTTTTATCTGAGTAGTGACGTGGTTTGAGGAACTCCAGAAACTCTTCATCTTAACCAACGCTTGTAAACATGATGGTTTGTAACCTCGTGCGTGCTCTTAAAGGGAAGTGGGATTGTGTGGAAAGTTGAGTGCAGTCATGCACCGTCATGTATACGCTGTTGTGTAAACAATCTGTCAAACTCATTGCAAAATGAGCGAGGAAATGTTGCAGACAAAGATTCTCTGCTCTTATGTGAGATGATTTCATGAGAGGTAGATCTTGATTTCTTAGGGAGTTGAAGTACTTCACCTTTAATGAGAGAGCTCTTCGGTCTTAAGCTGCTCTTACTCATACTTTATGTTTACTCTTAGGAAAGTGAGAAATCCTTGAAATCTGACCAATAAATTATTATCATATGCACCCAAGTAAGTTATCTTCTTTCACCACAGCTGTCACATTTCCTTGACTTCAGGGACTCCATGTTTTCCTCTTGGGACATAAACATCTCAGAGGACGAACAAAGAACCAAGGCATGAGATGACTCGAATGCAAGACTTGAGATGGGAAAAAAAAGTTAATGCAATGAGTGGTATCACAAGTGTTGTGGTGAAACTCAAACTTGGTTCATTTTTCTGCTCAGACAAACAGTGAAACCATATGCTGTACATCTGTAAAATCTGTGCACACAGCTGAAGTGCAACTCTTCCACATTCATAGACTGAAGCTCTACGATTGGCCCACTGAATGTGTGTGTGTATTTGCATATAGTACACATGTTTGTACTCATCTAGTTTTGTTTGTCTTACTCAAGAATATTAAATCATGGGTTAATCTAATTTGACGATAACTTCAGATGAAACCCTTTCATAATCTGCCTATTAGATTGTTTTCTTGATATGATCGAGACTGTGATTATTTCTGCTGCTGCTGATCAAGACAGAACTACTCATTCAATCATTTAGTATAAAGTGCTCCCAAAAGTCTTGTTGAAGGATTGGTCTTACATTAAAGATGTTAAAAATGTTGTAAAAATGTGGGAACATAGGGCTGACCCCTACAAAAATACCACAAGTCTTTGTCCAGCTCAGTGATGCTCTTAAAATTTACTCAGAGACCACAAAAAACCACTGAAATGATACCACAAATATCAAGACAAACTGGCACTGAAGGGACTAGAAGCTTGAATACACAAGAAGAGTGATGGACATGACACAGGTGAGGCACATTAGGATATTTAGAGGAGCGTTAACCACATGGGACAGGAGGTAAACAGACATGAAATAGAAGAAAAAGTTAAAGACACAATAAAATATGAAAAATGAGGAAAAGATATAAAATATTCATCACCCTGTGTCAAACAAAATGTTCCAATAGACACTGGATAATAATTTGTGTGCTTTGAAAATGATCTTGTGTGCTCAAGATAAGCACTTGTGCACACAGGATGAGAAACTTGTGTGCACTAATTATTTAATATCATTTGACGCAATTTCAGTGTCTCGACAGTCAAAACTTATAGAATGAGATGAGATATCCTCTGGTGAGTAAACTTCCCTGAATCCTGGATTACCACTTCTCAAAAACAGCTACACAACACTGAAGTAAAACTATAGGGAATTGATTTTCAGAGAAATGTCTATCAATAAGCTGAAGGGTTTCAGTGAATTATGGTAATTCGTCAAGCTTCTTAAACAACTTCAGTGACGGTTGCAGGTCACACGATCTTCGGTCTGTGCTGCTCAGAGGCACTTTTCTGCGCTCACCTGACCTGCGCTTTTATCCTCATGCTTCTAATCCTGTTCTCAGTTCTGACACTTCCGTTGATGAGATGTGTCGAGAAAATGCATTCCTCCCACTTTCTGTTATGTCAGATCTATTCTCAAAGCAGGGTGAGTCAACAAGTGAGTCTTGGCAGGAGAAAGGTGAGAATTTGTGTAACTAATCTGAAAGGCTGAACTGACACTCACTCTTATCTGAAACAAACAAATAAGTTTCATTATTAGATTCAAAGGTTATCACTCTGACGTGGCTTCATTTTTTTTTTATTTTTTTTACAGTAACTCTTAATTGGTCTCTGTGTGGTGCCAAGATTTAATGTGAGAGTGAAGACGTGAAGCCATGCCAGCAGAGCGGCCAGGCCACAGGAGGAAGGACTATTGTTCTTGGCGTGCATCGAAGCGGCTAAATCCAAGCACCCAGATGGACTCCAACAAGCTCCAGCAATAACACACGCACACACAAACACACAGCGAGGAGGAGAATAGAGGTCACGTCAGGATACACTCAGTAAATCCATTGTGACTGGCTGTCTCTTTTCAAAGATTTTTTCTCCACTCGCAGACCTTATCTACCTCAGCACACAGAGGAGAAATACTTGTGAAACAATTATAATTTCAAAGAGTCTGGGTCCCCAGCAGCAGCATGAGAGGAGGTTTGAAAGAGTTCAGGGAAATAAACTAATCAGTGTGCAAAGATATTATTCAGTCAGTCTGCTGTCTTTCATTACGTTTAAGCACTATTGAGATGTGGTCATTGTTAGGCTAGCATCCAAAATTTACTCAGGTGCATTTGGTAAAATTCATTATGCAAGTTTTTCAGCTCTTGAACGCTATTTCATCAACTGGAGCATTGAAGGGTCTTAAAAAAAAGTTAAAAATGCAAATTCAGAAGTTGAATGAGTTTTTCAAATGAAATCAACAACATGTTGATTTAATGGACAGCCTGGAACCGAGTCATAAAAGCTCAAAAATAAAGCATAATTTTCATTCCTTTTAGTCTGTTCATCTCTGGACAGTTCTGGAGAGATCTCAGGACCTCTGCCTCACATGTCAGTAAGAAGGGGTCCTATATTGGTCTCAGGAGGCACATCATGCTATAAAGTGCAAAAGCCATAGTGTGATGTTTACAAAACAATTGTGGACCAACAACAGAGACCTGTGTCATTGACTTTATTTCAATCCCTCTTGCAAACACATTGATGTTCAGATATCTTTGCTGGTCTCTACTAATCATTTTCTCTTATCAACCTTAAACCTTTTTTATCCATCTCATTTTGCCGTGCTTGTAGAGGTTGAATTTGTTTAAATGATACAAACATGATTCTGAAACCAGATGCTATGCTGTACCATACATAAAGATGGTTCTGTCTTGATATCTGACAACTTCATCTCCCACACCAGATATTCTGTATCTTTGTTCTCTTATAACCCCTACCCCTAGTTTTCCCTCTTGTCTTTCTGTATGTTATTGCTGTTATGTATCATGTGGACTGTTGCTGTCACAGTTTTTCTTGTCTGGAAAGGCACCTGTGAATCCTTTCAAGCCGCCTTTGACATGGTGCCTGTGTGATATGGTTGTGTTCATACTGATCAAATGAACCAAAATTCCAAATGTGAAACTGCTCTTGAATTATGTATCTAAGATCAGAGGTTGCCAAATTGGGGGATGTCTTCTAAAATTGAAATCTATTTACAAAAAAAAACTGCATTGATGGAAGATCATTCCAGGAACAAAGTAATCTGCACACATAAGTAATCTAATTTTCCACAGATTAGCTATCTTAAGTACCTTTTCGTGGCTTTTTGGATGTTTTTGCCATAAAGAATGACTTCAACCCAAGTCCCATCACTTTTGGAGCCAGCCTCAAGTGGACACTGGAGGAACTACAGCTTTTCTTATTCCCTCAGTAGCCTCATTTGCAAATGCTGTCACTTGGCTTTAGCCTGTTCTTAATTTAAGATTTCCTTCCACTGTTCAATGCCATCCTCTGGGAGACTTGTCTCTCTTTCAACATTTTCACATTTGTGTCTTTAAACAAACATGCTTCTTTGTTTAAATTTTAAAATGACTGCAGGAGAAATCATTTGAAGAAGATCGCTGTGACCTCTTCAGCCAGAAGACTTGCACAAACTGTTGTAAATCGTGAATTTGTTGCACGAGATGAATGGAGATCAGATTTCATTTTTGACACAACTGTTCTTTGTTCAAGAAGACTTTTTGCTAAAGACAATGTGAGGGGGTAGTGTATTTATTAAAAGTTACATGGCACTGTTGTTAGAAATGTGATAACAAGCAAACTTTGGAAGTTTGAACTGTAACTTAGTTGTCAGCTAAATTTAGTGCTACTTACAGCCAGGTGCTCTGACGTGTCCGTGACAGGTAACGTTGGTGAATCCTCATTATGTCCTACCAGTACTCATCTACCAAGCAGAGCAAATGCAACCTGGCTCTATGTTTCATTGTTAGACTCTCAGGTCTGAACAGATCACTGTAGTATAATGACTGCATGTGGGTTGGAATGAACATAAACACAAACAGCTTAATTTGTGTTTTAGACTTAAGCTCATAACTCCCCCACTGAGCTTTCTTCTGCTTTTCGGTCCATTTTCTGTCAGACAGTCCAGCTCAAGTGTTGACTATTACTTCCACATGAAACTAGAAATAACTTTTTTTGGTGCTGATAATCTCATCTTAAGCTGGGAATTATGATCAGGTATACATCTAGATATGTGACTTTTTTAAGGTCACTTCGAAAGTCCTCACAGTACCTTTAATGAACTGTAACTGTTGGTAACCTAATGCCACCTTTGTGAGTTGTACATTTGACAATTATCAGAGCTAAAGGACAGCTGTGGAAAGTTTGCTGTAACAGGTTGCTCTTTGCGAAGATGACACATGTATGTCAACACGTTAGCTGATAAAGGTGACGATGATTACACACAGTCAAATTATCATTTCACACTTTATCTACTTGTGGTACTTATGCCTACACAAACGTAGACAGGCTGACAGACACACAGGCGCATGCAAATAAAGAAAGGTTAAGTATATTTACTTCCACAATTGTTTTCAGAGGTGCAAACATAACACAGACATGCCATCTGTGGGAAAAAAGATAGTAAATATGAATTAAGCTCTACAAAATGAGAATATTTCTGTCCCCCATCTCTCTGTCACTCTTCCCTCCATCCATCTCTAGGTTTTTTCTCCCAGGAAAACAAAAAAAGACGGCAGCAGCCATAGCGACAGAGAGCAAAAAAGAAGACCTGGCCCGGGCCTGGCACCTTTGGAGCGTCCTGATTGGTTGAGGCCTGCTGTGTGAGCTTTGTTGCCGTGTGGACGGCAAGGCAGGCAGTTCTCTGAGCGTTGCTGTGGACGCAGAGCTATCTCAGCAGTCCTGTCAGGGTGGATTTACGCCGCAGGCTCCAAGCTGATTTTTTCATCCCTGTGACACATTTTATGGCTGCAAAAGAAGAGACATGGGTGTAGCAGCATTGACCTGTTGTGGTGAAAATAAAGCGATGCATGCAGTTAATGTACTTTAATGTGATTATAAAATGTAAAAATTAAATTATTTGACCCTTACACCTAGTCAGGGAGTGACTTTAGAGAGGGAAAATCCTTTAATACTGGATCTCATTTGTACTAATTGTTGTATCTCTTCTCAGTGCAGAGGGTAGGAGATCAGAGATAGTCAAGTTGTTTTTTCCCCCTTCCTATATTTAGCTTGAGTAACTACAGTAATGAAATCCAAAAATTGTTTTAAAGAGGGAGTATTCTGTTTTTTCCTATCAAAAAATGGATGTAAAGTAACAATGCTGGATGCTCATACTTAACATGTGCATTTTTCGTCTTATGTTGTAGAATTCCCTGAACTTGTCTGTAAACTTCTAAAGCAGTCCGTTTTCTTAAAATAGCATGAGATCTTCTCAAGACTTGCTAAAACGATGACATAATTATGTATTTTTTGTATGTTATGTAATGGTTGCCGCTAGGGTACTTGTCTACGAACATTGTTGTTCTCCAATGCTGCTATCCTCTTTGCCTTTTGTTCTGTTTTACTTGACTTTATTTTCTTTTACTTTATTTTATGTTTTCCATAGAAAGACCATGTTGCAAATCAGTTGCCCTTCAGGGAAAAATCAAGTTGAAAAATGACATCTGTTCACTTGGAGAGCATAAGCAGGCAAAGTTGCAATGACATGTATCTCATTTTTGAGTTTTTTCTTCTATTTATTATCCCATTAAACAGGTTATCTGCTTCAGGAGCCTTACTCACAACCTCACATGCCAAGAGCACCATGTAAGTGAATGGCACAGTGTGTTTTCTGTTCTTATAGAGGAATCCAGTTAATACTTTTGACAGATCCTCATCCATCACTTTTTCATCTCCTTATCCTGTTCAGGGTCAAAGAGTACACTGGCATCAATCCCATCATACTTTATGTCATCAGCTCATCACAGAGGCGTCTTTTATTCTTCCTCTAAAGTTCAGGTAGGAGACAGTGCAGATGTGAGAGCTGCTTTCACTCCCATTGTTAGTCATCCTGCACTCATTTGTTATTGCCTCATGGCAGTGTGCTGAATGATGAGGTTAAAATACAGTGAATAAGCTCTGACAGTTGTTTCCTCCATGGGAAGAAGACGTACAATGAGCTCCCTGATTGTGTTGTTCCCAGACCGAGCCCAGATTGAGGTGATGACTTCCTATGACTCCACTGACTCACTCATGTCTGTATCGGGGATCTGCAGCATGTCAGTCCAGACCTCCTGTCTGTTGCAGAAGGACATAAACAGAACAAAAAAGACAAGTGCTCACTTTGTTGCTCATGTTTATGATACTATCAGAAAGATAGTCTGTTCTTAAAGGAATGACCCATTACTGAAGGATTACCTGGGAGCGAAGGTGTACACACGACAAAAAGTCAAAACTTAAGAGTGTTTTTGTCTTATTTCTTCTTAAAATGTCTGAAAAGGCTTTATCTAAGCTAGAAGCACTTGGCAAAGTTGTCAAATAAACTTAGGCAAATCATTAGAAGACACTTTGCTGCACAGATTACGTCCACCAAGTGACACCTGAAATCTAAACACATACCCCTCTTTGTACATACCTGCAGCATCAAAGTGCCGAATCAACCCTTGAATTAATTTTTGTCGTTTGCTGTTAAAAAGAAAAGGCTGCATCTGCAAGAAGCAAATGGGAAGCAGAAAGATGTGGGTCAAGCTTTCTGCACTTTCTGCCATGAGTTTTTTTTAAATAAGCCCTTAGAGATGAACATGACTTAACACAGCATGGTGCTACAGAGTTGTACAACATAGCAATGCTAGAAACACTCTCCATGCACAGTGTTTGTGTTCATGATTTCAACAGATTCTTTGTATAATCTTGTATTTATGAATCATAATGTACTCATGCAAAAACCTGCTACTCCTGAAGTCCAACAATACCATCCATGACCAGTGTGATAAATGCACATGTAATGGTGTGTTTTTGTCTCCATGCTCAGGCATGTTTCATGCAGCTGCAGAGTGTAAGGCCTGTAATTACCTGCTAATGTGTCACAGGCATTAGACAGAGCTGTGACCCCTGATGGTGGTTAGATTCCCCGGAGAACAGCCCGAGGCGCTCTCACGCCGCTTTCAAGCTGAGCTCTCAACTCACATCAGCCACACAAAGGATAATGGGCATAATTCAGAACCATACACAGAGACGACGGCGTACTCGACATAATGTGACGGCCGCCAGGAAGGCTCAGAAACATAAGCAGAAAGAAACAAAATCCATCTGTTTGTGATGACTACAAAGCTTAATTTGGTCACTAGGAGGCAACAAGACCATGTGAACTTGACAGGAAATAGCTGGGAAGCTTTACGCAAACAGTGGTTGTTCAGGCTCTTGCTGTGTCCCAAATCGCATACTCCTGCACTTACACTTACTATTTTGAGTGAATAAATGTATTCACACCAAAGACTGTATATAGAATGGACAGCCTGAGTCTGCCTTTTACTGTTGCACAGTTTTAAAGCCAAAAGAACCTGATACTGGAGCCGCTAATGCGCAGCTAGAATCTGTGCAGTAGGAACCATAGAGAACCTTAGTGGGAACGGGTAAGAAAAAGCAGATAATGTCTATATTTTATTTTGAAAGTCTTATCTCGTTTTGGCTCTCTTTTATGAAGTTTCTTACTATCCCCGAAAAACCATACAAGAGTCGCAGCTGTCAATCATCATACAACGTAACTCAAAAACCGGATTTCAACATGTAATATTGTAATAACTAATGAAAAACAACCTCTCAGAAAAAAAGAGGACTTGAACACAGTGTAGCCAAATAATATCATCATATTACCACAGTGAAAGAATATGAGAAACATTGCTATGAGGTGTAATAATTTTTTTTAAAGCTTTACCACCTCCAATCTGGAGGGAATGACGAGAAGGAGCCTTTGACCTATACTGCAGCCAGTCACCAGGGGGAGCAGTTTTTGTGAGGACCTCAGTTCGAACCTATATGGTCCATGGTTCACACTGACATCATGGAAAAACCTCACTTTGATTTCTCAGCTGGAGCACTTAAAGTGGTCGGAAAGTTGAGTGTGGAGCACTGGACACTTCTCACCTTCAATGGTCGCCGTGTCAAACGATATCAAATGATAGTTGATGGTTGTAATCATGAATGACAGTAGAACACCTGTGGAGATTAAGCCATGCCACCAAAGTTTTTCCCGGTATGTGTGAAGCTGTTTCATTTGGGATGACACCACCCTGTAAGTTTCTGTTCCCTGTTCTAGTGGGTGCAGTGAACGCCTGGCACTTCAGTCTGCGCAGTAGAGACATCTTGCAGCCAGGGTCTGCGCAGTAGAGAATTTCCGGTGGAGCCAAGTAAATAAGAGAAATAAAAATATTTATTTTTTCTGCTTCAGAAGGTTTAGTCTCCTTTTGGCTCTCTCCGAATTTTGTTATATCCCCGATATTAACTACTCACCAACGGCAGCTGTCAACTATCGTAAAACGAAACTTATAACATGGTTTTTAATGTTCAATAACTAATGAGAAACTAACTTCTCAGAAAAAAAACACTTGAACACCATGCAGCCAAATGACATCGTCATACCATCGCAGCGTAAGGATGAGAGAAACGTTTCTACCAGGTATTGTAATTTTTTAAAGTTTTCCAGGCTCATATCTGGAATGCATGGGGGGGCGGGGCTTATGAACTGTACTGCAGCCAGACACCAGGGGTCGGGGCATCTGCTGGAGTCTTCAGTTTGAGCTGAACATTGTTACGTTCACTCATTATACAGTCTATGCTTGAGACACAGCCAAGGACTTGTGCAGCCCAGGACTCAGGTCTCTGACTATAAAACTTATTTCGACACTGAAGTCTGTCAAAAACACAACTGATTTAAAAAATCAAGCAATTCATGAAGATGGTAATGGATTTTTAATGGCTTTCTTACTCTTTTCCAGCCAGAGCAGGTACTCTGCTGTGATTTATTGTAGAAAGATAATGAAGGAATTTCCCAGTAAGTCCCTTAAAATTGATTAAACGATAGAAGATTCCTGGGACTGTCCCTGAGGGATTTCATTCATAGATAAATGGACAGAGATGGCTCTGTTTCTTACAATGTCTTGTTTCAAAGTAACTTGATGTAATATTTAAAAAATGTTTGATAACATCACAAATCCATCTCAGATATTATAGGAACTCAAATGATTAAATCAGCTTTTTTTAACATATTTCAGGGAAAAAGCACAGAGCTTCTATGTCACCAGCTTCTGTTCCTCATCATTTAGCACCTTTTGCTCCCCAGGCGGCTCTGACCCTCTGTGATAAGTCCGGCCCCTCAGCCTTCAGGTGTCGTGTGTCCGACAGCTTTATTCATGCAGTAACACCAGCAGTGAGGTTCACACAAAGGTAATTAATCTGGAAACCTAAGGCTGCTCCCCATTCACTGCACACTGGGTGGATAATTATAGCTACAGGCATATGGGGTACCAGGCCAGTGAAAGTGCTGAAAGATTCGCTTAAATGAGGAGTGAAAAGTTGAAGTATTTCTTTTTTATTTTTTATGTGGCCTGCCAAGTTTCATTTTCTTCCGCACGCTACCTCAAGGGAAAGGTGAATCATCCCATCATATAAAGAGACAGAACTAAATGAAGGTTTAATTTGTCTTTTTTTTAATTAAAGCCCTTAAAACAATTACAAAGAGGTCACTGGATACATGGAACCAGGTTTAAGGTGACGCAGGTGCAAGGCTGTGCAGATGATGGTGCCGATAGATGACTTAAGAGGACGAGGTCAGAGATCAAACCTTGAGGCCATGAACACAAAATGGGCATCTCAAAAAACCTGCTGTTTGGACAGTCCACGACATCTGTAGGATTCCAGGGCAGCTTGGATTTGTCTGCCAGAGTCAATCATGCAACAAGAGAAATAGGTGAATCACAATGCAGGGATTCTTTGCCCCCACTTTCAATGATAAGCCAGGACAATATCAACCTTGCACAGAAAATAAGGAAAGCTGACAATTTTTTTGTTGTAACAATCCTTCTTATCAATACCTCGGCCCCTGAACAGTTGTTGTGTATATGGCCTCTACAGTTATATCACCAACTACGGGCCTTGGATGCACACTTCTGCGTTTTCAGTCCCTTAGCATTTGTGTAAACGCAGATGATCTTCACTGCGTTTTTTGTGTTTTGGGCAAGATGTTGTGAAACATTGTCGTTTAGACAGGGTCTTTAACTCTCGTCAAAGTCACTAAAACACTCACACTCGCCTGTCTGTCCTACTTTAAGGACAACGTGTTCTTTTACAGCCACCCACTGCCAGGTGTCATTGACATAATCAATGTTATTCACTTCACTTCACCTGTGGTTGATCACAATGTTGTGGCTGATCTGTCTGTAATGAAGTGAGTGTAGACTGCTTTATGTACCAGAAATAGAATAATGACATTGTTTGCATTGAAAAGTCACTTTCTTTTTTGCGTCTTGCCCCAGGAAAATAAACTTAATTGCCAGCACAAAGAAAGTTCATCAAACAGGTGAGACAGGGAGAGCAACGTGATGAGGCTTGGGACTGTGTTCAAACTGACTCTTTGACCATCGTATCAGACAATATTTTTGGCATCTGCCTCCCATACATACATGACTGGAACTGACTGTGGAGAGGTTTTGCACACTTAGTTGTACGTAACACAAGAAAAAAAGATGAAAATCATATCAGGTATTGGACCTGCAGAGGAGAGACAAACATATTCAGCTTTCTTTCTGCCTGTTCTAGAAAACATGCACCTTGTATGACCTGTTACTTAACAGCTTCCTACTCAGTGTTTCTGGAAGTTTTTTGAAAATATGTATGTGTTCAGAGTGAGTCACTGTGAGAAACTTCACTCCCACAACCTGTTTAAATGAATATTTCCTGTACAGGGAAAAGTCCTTCATGTGGGTGTTCAAACAGCACCATTTCATTTAGTGCTCATTGGTTACATCGGTTGCAAAGAAAACATGAATTATATGACACTAAAAGGTTGCTCAGCTGTAAGAATCTGTCATATTTTGATGGATCTTTTGCCAAACCAGAAACAAGGTTCATTGCGAGCTTTTATGAGCAGCCAAAAGTAATCAGACCTCAAACCCTCAACCATGACATAAAAAAAATGATCTGCCTTGAATCTTAATAATGCCTGCTATATTCAAGCGCAACATGCTAATTACTCAGATTGTCATTAAATATCATATCTGAACATTCACAGAGGAGATTAGTCTTATCAACATCAGTGATAAACCAGCTCTGCAGGGTGTCTTATTGTGAAACTTCTCTCTCCTTTGGTCCTCTGATGAAAAGCACGGCTCGGCTTCCTGCTAATACTCTAATTAAAGCCAACAGTGGCACAGCGTGCTCTGCCACATAATCAGCCAAGACTCATTTTCACAATGGCATGTATTATCTGCCTTATTCTGTCTTCATAAGGAGGTTATTAGTTAAAAATAAAAGCCTGGGGGAGATGTGTCTCATAATGTAGACAGGCTTTGTCCTAAAAGGTCAAAGAAAAGTGTTAACTTAGAGTTTACTGAGAAAATAATTCAGCTCTCTCTCACAGAAATCTTAATGATGATGTTACTGCCAGTGTAATTTCTGACTCTTATTTTGTAGGGCCAAATGTCAGGTCGTGAGACAAATAAAAGTGTAATGAAAACTTTATTCACAGGGAGAAATCTGCTTCCCGAACAAAGACACTCCACATATGTTGTCTATTCAAAGGGAAAATGCACTTGTTGGAGCCAACCAGCTGCAAACGCAATCAGCAGAGGTTATTACACGACTCGGCGAGCCGTGCCAGAATTGTGAGAGCTTTTAACAGGACTCAACTGAGAGGTGGCTTGAGTAGCTGCAGACTAAACCTGTCGTTTCAACTGTTTCAGACCAACATATCACCAACGAATGCACAAAATATGAGTTATAACTCAGGGCTTTTGAGAAAGGCTGAGGCCCAACGTCAAATTGACACACTTCTGTTGTCCCGGTCCTTTCTCATTGTTGTGTAGGGTTTAATAAGTTCACAAAGTTCTTAAAAATATAAACATCTACAAAGAAAGCCAATAGCAGCACATGTTTAACAACTGTCTTTTTGTTTTAAGAGCAGCAATAAAACTGTGAAAAACCACATGTTCAACTTTTTAACCCACAAGACTCCTCCTCTCTCCTCCACTCATCCAGCTCAGAGAGGAGCTGCTGCTTTTTAATTCTGACCCGCTGCACGAGTACCAGCTGTCATCAACCACTGAGACAGCCTCTGAAACTGATGTCTGTGAATGATACACATGATTGTATGATTGTGGTGGTGTTGTGTTGTCAGAGTCTCGTTTCCTAGAAGGTGTTCAAAATTGCTTTGATATTCACAAGCCTTTTTTTTTCTTTTTTCTTTTTTCTTTGCATGAAGACAGCAGATGCTTTTGATTCTTTCATTTTTGCAAGACAAAAAACAACACAATTTTTCACTTCTTATTCTGTAGCTAGCAGTGGTACAAATGATATTGATTCTTTTTTTTCTACTACTTACTCCGTGACATTTTTCTTCCTTCAGTCCTGAACCATTCGTGGATTTCTGAAACTTTATATTAACATTAACAAGGTCCTTTGCCTTGAAGGAACTTCTTCTGGTAATAGGTGCAGGTTTGCACTTTGTTTTGTAGAGCAGTGGTTGGGGCATGAAACGCTGTTGTATACCTTACATCTTTAGAAACTGTTTACCATCACGATACATATTTCATCCATTGTTGTAAAAACATTGACGAATAAATAGTAATGATTTGGATTTAAAAAATGCAACAAAAAATGTCTGATCTGTTTACCACAAAAACCTCAAGCTATCTAAGCCTGTCAGTGGAAGCAGATTAGAAACACAGCAATGTGACTGTTTTTAGTCTAACTTTCTGCTTTTTTTAAGCAAAATCAAACATCTTACATTTCTTTTTTTCTTCTTTTCTTGGACTGGCCTTTTACTGTCACCACAGCAGGGTTTTGAAAAATTTGGAAACTGATTTGAAAACAAGAAGATAATTAAGTATAAACAGCTGTAACTCTGGGTGAAATTTAAAAAAATGATATTGTGTAACATTTATATGAGCAGGATGTGGTTTGCACATCATTTAAAACATACACTTTCATCCCTTTAGTTAGAATATATCAAACATGACTTATTTAATGTTGCAACTAAGTGGTTTCGCTCTTTTATGAAAATGACATGCTCCATTTATATTTGATGCCAGCTACACGTCTACTCAAAGACAGAACAGGGGCATGTTTACCTGTCTGTTGCATCACCTCTCCTCTTGGCAACACTCTATAAATGTTTGACTTTTGAGTACCCATTCTTGCCTGATATGCTTAACGTTTTGAGGTTTCCTTTTATGACACCAAATGTTTTTAACCTGTGCAAACTCGGACTGCAGGTCCTGGAGTTTAGCACCTGGACTCTTCTACTAAGGAACCATGATGTTGTGAAATGTGTAGGAATGTAGTTTGTCATTGTCTCTTTGAGATACGTTATGTTTGCCCTTAAAAAACAAAATCTGTTAAGCAGCATTTGCTTCACTAAAACTTGTATATATGTATGTAGTTTTCTCATGTCAACAGAAAGAGCTCCGTGCACATCAGGGTTGGTTATGGGGTTCCACAAGGTTCAGTGCTCGGATGGATTACTTTATAAATGCTTTCAAAAAGCATCATGGGGTCATTTTTGTGATTCATCTTTTATAAATAAAGATTGATTGATTGATAGTGTAGTCCTTGTGATAAATAGACTCCCTTTCAATAATATTCAAACCTTTGCATTCATGTATAGAAAAGGATGTCCTGTTAAGATTCAGTTTCCATGCTTTTGCACCCTTTGCTGCACTAACAGACAGACAACGGTTCGTTGTGAACAAGCTGACAGAAATCCAAACATATCCACTTTGTGTGGGTGGTTGGTGTGTGTGTGTGTGTGTGTGTGTGTGTGTGTGTGTGTGTGTAAAAAGGAGATTGATATAAAGAAACAAATCTAGATTCCAAACAAATGATGCCCCTCTCCTGAGAACTAATTATTAATAACACTCACATCACTACACAGATAATCTTAAGAGTTCATAAAGTTCCTTACAGCAGAGTTTTGATTTTCAGGTTGTATGAAACCCTTCGATACAAAATCAAACCTTGACCTGCACTCCTACACACAAAAAGAGAGATTTGAAAATGTTTCCAGCTGTGTAACCCTGCCTCACACAGTCTCCAGCAGGTTTGGCTTTGGTAACAAAACCATCTGTATTTCTTAGCAGGATTTTGCTTCTTGCAGGATTAATGAGAGAAAGTGAAGTGAATCAGAACTGAGTTAACTCTCTCCTGCAGCTGGGTGAAGTCTGTAGCTGTCCTCAGTCAACCTTTTGGGATTTCCTGACAAACAGCTCACTGGTGTTGGTTCAAGAAAAAAAAGTGGCTGCTGCACGGTTGATGCAAACAAGTCTTGATTGCACTTGTGACTGATTGCATGCTGTTTTTAATTTTTCTGCAAACCAGTAATTCCACTGACATCCCTCTGCTTAGCACAGAAGTGTTTCTGCACAAACTCAGAACAGCTGTTCAACTCTGAGACTTTGTTTGCATGAGTGCCTGACACCCAGCTGCAGCAGTCTCATTCATGCAGGTGTCATCTTGCCCAGGAAAGCTTGTATTGGATTTCTGGACATTGTCAGAGCAGGTGCAATGATTTATCTTCCAATGCATCTCTTCGTTCAACCCTTTTTCTTTAATCTTTTACCTCTATAGCTTCTCTTTTCCCTCTTTCCAGCCTCAAGGCATGATCTTGACTTATCCAAACTGTAACCTGAGACTTTGCAGAGAGCAGTTTTTGAAGAGGTGGGGCTGCGTTTCTCCGTCTCGTGTCAGGGGACTTGTTGGTAAAAACCACCGTCATCACAGCACATGTGGTTGAAGAATTCGCAGAAGTTTATCAGCTGATTCACAACTGAGTTTCTGACAACATTTCAGAGAATAGGGAAGTGGACTCACCGCAGCTCTTTCTCTAGGTGTTAAGGAGACTGATGACAGCCACAGGGTAGCAGATTTGTGGTCACAGGCACAGAGTACACACTGATGCTGCATAATGTCACAGTGTAAAACAACATTTTTCTTCTCACTTCTCTAATTTCATGTTGCACTCTCTCCATGTGAGTTTGGTTCATGTCACCTAGCTCGTACGGCAAAATGTATGAAGAAAAACAAAGTGCTGCATTGAGTTATAGAAGCACTGTAGAAGAGAAAAGACACTCAGACAAGGTTGACAGTCCTGTTATGGTGAGGTCATTTTTTTGTGAGTAACATGGGCTGCCTTAAACATATTGTAACACACTGACTGTAAAAAAAAAGTGACCAAACTAAAAAAAACACTTCTCACCTCACAGAGCTCAACACTAAGACCATGATATGCATTGCAAACACTATTGTGCATCTGCATCATATTCAGGAGTCTGACTCAATTGAGCAAGATACTGAGTCTGTTATTAATAAGATCAGGCAAATTAGCAGCATGTGCGTCATGTTTCTGCAACCACACTCCATGCCCAGCTGTTGAGTTCAATCTCTCAATATCATCCAAGAATTTTATTTTAGTTCAAGCAGCTAGCTGCTTAGCTGATATCACCCTTTTTGTTGTTTTACAATATTTTTCGAATGGAAGGTCCAGGAACCATTTAGTACCTGATAAAACATTCCCAGGGACTACATGGTTCCTGTGGCCCATTGTTTGTCTGCGTTTCAAATGAAGGCCAAAGACCTAGGTAGATTATGTAAATCAGGCCAATGGCGTGAAGGAAAAATGGAAAAGGTACGCACTGTCAAACCACACACAGGTGGTAAGACAATAAGAAGACCAGTCTGCAGAGGGATCCACTGACATTTGGAGGGGCACATGCTGGATCGCTCTGCTGTCCAAAGCATGAAGACAGCAGAGATCAATCAGTGTTTGGCTTAGTCTGTTGATCGACTGCTTTTAGGTTTTAGATTATCATTGACTTTTTATCTGATGAGGATTCCCAAGGATTTCTGTGTTCAAACAGCCTTTGTAAACTCCACATCCACTGACGTGTTCAGCTGAGGGTCTCAAGTCTATGGGGTCACTCTCCAAACTGTAAATCCTGGTCTATGCTTGACACATCTGCGAGGTCCACATGTCAGCAAATGACACAGAAATGTTCTCTGGTAGACATGTGTTTGGGATACACCGCCACCTGCAGTTTGGGAAGGGATGCTAATGGATGCCACGCTGAATGAAAAAAAAAAGTATGTGAAGGCATAACTCAGCTTTAATACCAGGACGTGACCGAGACACAATCACACCATTAGGTTTAAAGAAGACCATTGGTTATGAGTTATTAAACCAAGTCAATCATAGCTGTGTTTGATCCTGTTGTAGACAGAAGAAGGAGTAAGAGCACTGTGGATGCTCCACAAATCAGAAATGTTCAGCTTGCAGGCCCCGTCCCCAAAAATTTCTGGATGGAGATGTCCAGGGAGGAAGATCAGAACTCAATCTAGACCCAGGTTTCTGCAGCCGAAAAGTACAAACTTCCTCATAGAACTATAACTTGATTCTTGTAAATGTATAACTTTAATCTCAGAAATGAACTAGCTTATTCTTGCCTATCAACAGGTTTATTCCATAGACTGTATAGAATATGGACATAGTCTCTGCTACATCACTCATCTATTCCTGATGTAGAGTAATGATGCCGATCATTGTTGGGAACCATATTGGATATGATGCAGGCTTTGAACTATAGCACCTGTCAGTCATGTGAGCTGAGCTGCGCCGCTGATTGGACCAACTTGTGATAACTTTTAAACCGCTGTTAGAAAAAAATTGACCCACTCTTACAATGTGCCAGAAGCGTAATAACTGTTTCGGACACAAGACTCTTTTTGAAACCAGGCTGTAAATGTGATTTTTGATGCCGTCAGTCTGTTGGGTTTTTTTTTTTTGTTTTTTTTGCTTGTGTGTATTTGGTCCCTGGTCCCTGGTCTTCCTGCAGCCAGCCTCAAGTACATTCTGGATAAACAGCAACACTTCTGCATAGGCTTCATTTCTCCAAAATGTTGCTCCTTGGTTGATTCCAGTAAATTTGCAAATTTTTCTATGAACTTTAATCTAATACTATTACTATTCCATACTATTACTACAATTGCAACTTTCTTCTCAAAATCTCTTTTTGTTGTATGTGGAAGCAGCAGGCAATAGAGAAGTGAGCAACAGAGAGATAGAGAGAGAGAGAGACAGAGGGGGAGATGGAGAGAGACGGAGAGCACACCTTTCCTTTCCCTGAGCTGAATTTGTTTCTACCACTCCAGAGTTTCAAAAGGGGTTATTTGAGGTCCTCTTCCATTCCCATTGAAAACAGATAGAAAAGGCTGCCCTCTACTAACCCTCTACCAACCAATCCACTCCTCCTTCCTTGTGGAGGTAAATGGAGGCTTTGCTAGGTAGAGCTGTGTTTGACAGAGCACTAAAATGATCAGTGGGGTCAGGTATATTTGCAGCAGCTCGCTTTGCTGACACACAAGTGCCCTCAGAGCATACACTCGACTGAAGGCATATTATCACAGTCAGAGTAAAACATCAGAGGTAACAGCACTGATAGATCTGAAGTAAGGTCAGCTGAGGCTTCTCTGTGTACAAGGCCTTGAAGTATACATGAAGTTACATGAAGTATAACATAGTAGAATGCATCAGCGTCTATTAACACAGACAGTGTTAACAAAGCACACGGTGAGGCAGAGCAGACAGTCATGGCTGAGAGTGTGTGCCGCTTGTCTAGACACCGAGCAAGATCCTTCCCGTCATTGTTGTTTGGCATTGAGGGGCTGCAAAACAGGAAACAATCTGAGGGAAAACACACAGCTAGTCACATTAGACAGTGAACGACACAAGGTTGTGTCATCTTTCACAACAAAACAAAAGACTTTTCATTTGTTAATGTGATGTCATGTTTTGTTAACCTGTTGCCCCATATATAAAATGTAGAATTTGCCAAGTGAAGTCTTCAGTTGGATTTCATACTAGTTTAAATACTTATATGATTTTCACATGTGCACTTGCGTTAATTACTTGCACAAATCTTTCATAAACTGAAACTTATTCATTAACTTTAAATAATCTCTAAGTTTGTTTGATGTTATAGCTTTTTGGGAATATAAGCATTTTCTCTTGATGGTCTCTTCTGCCATCTGGTGGAGCTTCAGCTGGTATTCATTACAGTTTTTCTCAGTCACTTTGGTGCATTTCTCACATCACAATTAACATTTCCGCAAAAGTTACTGCATTTCTCAAAACAATTTGTAAATACTGCAAAATCTAATCGATAACCTGTAGGGTTGAAGGATTGAATGAAGTAAATTAGATGTGAAGGGGCACGTGTCAATTGACATGGAGTGAGCTAGCGTTGATAGCCGTGGGGCGCTAACACTGATTTGGTAAACTTGCCCTGCCACAAACAACAGCCCCTTCCATCGCGGAGTTGGTAGAGCGGAGGACTGTAGAATAAATACTAAAGTTAACCTTAGGTCGCTGGTTCAAATCCGGCTCGAAGGAGGTTCATTTTGACTTTGAAGTACCACCACAAGAGACCCCACGTGCATGAATTAACCAGGTGCCTGCTAACGGTAGTCAACGGTTGGTGAGGTTAAGCTCGTTTGCTAATTTTCTGCACCAAGTGTGCAAAGACGTATTCAAAAAGTAAGTTTTACATTTGATTGGAAGTTAAAATGAATTTTTGTATCTTAAAGTTGGAAAAATAAAGACGACAAAGACGCGTGTTGTCTTTCTGCAGTAAACTGTATCTTAGCTAAAATTAGCTAAAATTCCTAATCTTGATAGGTAACATGACTTTTCATTACACCTGACTTACCGGGCTCATCAATCAAAATCATAAATAATGCGGTCCAAATGTATTACCAAAGCTTTATATTGTGTTTCAGTTCAGGATTTATCACCAGTCAACCTTTTCTAATGAGAGGAGTTTAAAATAAAAAATGTGACCATAATTGAGAGTTAAAATCAGTCATAGTCCACCGATACGGTGTTAAGGAAGATTGCGCTACTTTACAGAATGAGATTCATAATGTGACGTCATCACAAATTGATCAGAGCGGGGGATTAGCTCAAATGGTAGAGCGCTCGCTTAGCATGCGAGAGGTAGCGGGATCGATGCCCGCATCCTCCAGAATGTCTTTTTCCTCTTAACCTCAAACCTTCGCTCGTGTACACTGTAGATGAACTGCAACCCTTGTCACTTTTTTACTGTTGCATATGTGAGCAATGTTTCATTGGATATGAAAAAATGATGCTGAGGTGAGAGATTTTCCAATGAGGAGTGCAGCAAATATAATAACCAATAACGAATGTGGTCAATCGGGTAACTTGAAAATGATTACAATAGTGTGTTATATCATTCAAAAAGCATATCAACGAACCGAAATCTCAAGCAACAATCATATCAGCAATTTTTACAATACTCCTGTCGAACTTTATTTTGTATCATGAAACTTACTAAAAATAAACCCTTTTAAATCAGCAATGGTTTGGTTTCCGGCCACTTGACTCAAGTCATGTGAAGTCACATCTTTTTTGTTGGGAACCATGAAGCATGTTTGGAGTGTTTCATTATCCCCTCATCAATGTTTCATCATAACGTTTTATGCAAATGGTTCCCTTCAGTTATGAGTGTTATCAGCATTTCCTTGAGTAGTTATTTTAGACGCTGAGAAAACCAAAATATAAGAAAAGTGCACAGAAATATGAGGTGATTGGGGTGGCGGTAGAAGGTCTGTTGTTATTACAAGGGCCAAAGGTGCAGAAAATGTCAACAGTGTTACCTGTCATACAAGGGCTGTCAACGCATTTTTTTAATACAATAAAAAAAGAGGCGTAAAAATCCGTAGAATCTACGCCGCATTTCTACGTAGAAATTGTGACGTCATCTTTAGCGTTAACATCGGGGGATTAGCTCAAATGGTAGAGCGCTCGCTTAGCATGCGAGAGGTAGCGGGATCGATGCCCGCATCCTCCAATCTAGTATTTTCCTCCTTATAAAGGAAGCCTGTTTGAGAGCCAGTGTCATATTGCCGCCAGAAAAATCGCCAGTCTTTCCACCAGAACACGCTTTGGAAAGATTGCTACGACTACATATCATTTAAAACCAAATGCCTCACAAGTGAAGTATACCAACTCATATTTTAATCAAGGAAAAAGTTGCGATAACAGAGCTACATTTCAGATTTTCAGGACAAACACTCATCCACAAAAATACCCTTAGTCCTCACGAGTTAATGTCTGATTCTCAATACTTAAATCTTCTGCTTAAGCATTGTGAACATTTGCTGTGACCAATTTTTTTGAAAAGTGAGTTTCAACACTTGTATAGACAGAAGAAAACATTTTGGTTGAAAAAACAACAAACAAAATTGCCCCTCTAACATTTAAGATGATGTTGATGCTGTATTAAAATGTGTCGTCATGCAAATATAATGGGCTATTTTCTTCACTACAACTCCCACAGTTTAAGTTGAAAGAAGAAAAAAATAAATCTAATGGTATCTGTAAATTTGTAATATCAAAATGTGGATTAGACTTGATCTCATATGCAGTAACTTTTGTGTTGACACCTCATATAAAGGAAAAAATGCTGTTTTTTTATATAAGTGTTGTCTGTGGTTTCTTAACCTATGAATGAATAACTCTAGTAGTATGACTTGGACATATTAGTAGTGCTTTGAAAAAAAAAATGGTGTTGTAAGCCTAGATTACCTGAAATGTGATTTAAATCTAATATTTGATCGAATTTGACATGCAAAGACACAACAACATGAAGGGAACAGAAACGTTTAGTCAAACACCAACATCAGTCCCATGGATGTGAAACTCATTTTCTGAGACTCTTCTCTCATATTAATCCTCAGCATCTTTGTTGTCCTGTGTTTACTCTACAGCACTGTCTCTTCAGATTGGTTTGGATTGTACGCAGTGTCTGAGCCAATCAGCACACAGAATAGGTCCCAGTGCCGTCCCTCATCGACTCGCTCTCTGCTCCAAAGTAAGCAAAAAGGTTTTCATTTGTCTTTTTTTCCTTAAAGTCAGTGCAGAGTAGAAGCAAGCGAAAGCAGCAGGGGGTCGTCCTGACAGCAGGTCTGAGGGGAGGAGGAGGATTCTGGTCTGCTTGCTGCCCAGCTGTCAGATCTTACATGAAGTCGTCTGAGTCGTAGCCGTCCTGTGAAAAACATGTTCTTATGAGCAACGTAAATAACTTTTAGCAGTATTAAAGGGAAAGGGAAACCTCTAGGATTGTTTCGTTGGGAACTCTTGGTCAAAAATCTTGCCGTTAGAATGTGTCCTCACCTCATTTGTCCTCATGTTTTCAGACTTCATCAGTGAAGTATAGTTCCTGAAGAGAGAGAAACAGAAAGAAACAAATGACAAAAGAGATTTAATGTATCTCAAGTATCCTTGCATGATGGTTCTTTGAATGTGCAGAAAACAAACAACTAGGATCCTTATCGTTGTAATTTTGTGTTACAATGAAACAGATGGGCTTAAAGATTAAAGTGAGATTAAAAACAAACAGATATAGTAATTGTCAAATGAACAAACTTGAGATCCTCCATCTCTTTTCTCCTCTTCTGCTCCTCCTTCTCTTTCCTCTTCTGTTCCTGGAGTTGAGCTTTCTTCTCATTCCTCTCCTCTCGGTCTCTCGACTCTTTCTCTGCGGCCAGGTCAGGGTAACGTTCATCTTTTGTTTTCTCCAGACGGTTTACTATCTCATTCACCTTCTTCTCCACTGCCACGATCTTTACCTGTGAATCGCAGAGAGAGCAGACAAAGATGAGCTGGTTTTACAGTGATAATGACAGATTTTTTTTAAAACATAGTTAAGAACCATTTCCTTTTTCAGAGCTTCAGTCTGCTGACCTCTTTCTGTCGATGGAAGCCGATCTGTCCCACGTCCATATCTCCAGTTTTCTTCAGGTTGGCCCATGGTGTGTATACCACATTGATGTTGTTCATCTTACAGCCTGACATAACAAAATTTAAGATAAATTTACACAGAAAATGTGAGGTAGTATGTTTGAGAATATACCCTGAACTTTAATGTCTGTGATAATCAAGTTTCTGGTTTTAAAACTTGCAGCTGAGGAGGTGGATCTCTACCTTGGATGCTGTTGTTTTTCACCAGCTGTGCGCAGTCTATTAGCACCTCTGGAGGGATTTCATCTATCGTCTGTCCCTAGGACAATAAAAAGTCAGATTTATTTACAGGGATCAGTATCTTTCAGTCTAGAAGCTTGACAGACATTCCCACAAACACAAATGTGTTGCAACAGCACACCCTTAAGGCCGTTATAATGAATATTTACTGAGTTCTCTGATGAAACTGTGACTTAAATGTTCTGTCTTAAGTAGGTGGACAAACAAGTTCCTGCAATGCTTCCTGATTGTCCTACATGCTTCCTGCTTGTCTGCCAAAAAGAACATCATATGTGTATGACCACTTTCTGTCATGCTGCTTGTGTAATTTGTTTCTAACAATGTTCAATTACAGGGCGTTGTTTGTATTCTAATTATTGTTTTCCTCTCCCCCAAGACTTAAAAACAATTGTTTTTCTTTATTTATTTGGGTATTTTTCTATAACCCATTTTAACATATGGTCAAGGACTACAGTTCGAAACTATTAGTGGTTGGATCTACTAAAAATATCGAGACATTGATACCAATTGGTGTCAGTATTCATCAATACTTACGTGATGAGATTGATACATGAAAATATCAGTAAATTGCTGATTTCCTTAAAAGTTTCTGTAACAGCTAATCTACCAGTATGTGCAAGGTATTTGATCAATATGATACATTTAATCCTGGAATATAATAATTGTTATTCATGAACATTTAAATCTACGGTTTTACGACAAAAAAAAGAAAATTAAAGCAAATTATTCTTTTCTGGCTGAAAATTAGTTTACTTTCATTCTTAAACAGGAACATTAGTTTTATTGGTTGAGTGTTTTGATAAATTAATTTTGGCACACTTCCTTTGTAAGAAAAAGGGATCACTATCAATATTGATATTGGCAATATCCCTGTATTTAAACAGTATTGGACAGATACCATTTTTTCCAGTATCACACACTACTATTGGAAACTAGACTTTTGGCTTGCTGGCATAATTACAAAAATAAAGCAAATACAAGAAACGTAAACATGAAGAAAGCCAGATAAAGCCAAATTAATAGAAAAACAACCCGACATGATAATTCCTCAGGACACATTGCTTGACTTTAACATTTTAATGTGGTGACCTCTTACCTTTGGAAGTCTTAGATAAACGTGAGCTGAGGACAATTTGTCCACATGAAACCTAAAACCAAAATAAAGCAATACAAAAATAAAAATAAAAGAGAATGGTCAGATAATATTCATCTTGAATTTTCAGTGATTTATTTTGCTGCAATAGATGCACAACAAGTCAGGGTGAGAAACACAAAGTAACATGATCTGACAGTCAGTGCACAGTTCATCATGACAACATTATGAAGCAGCGATATTTTAAGTCAATATAAAGGAGGTTTTGAGAATTACAAACAGAGATTAAAGTCTCACCAGATGTCCTCGGGCCAGCCGTACTTTATTAGATCCTCATCTATAAAATGATAACAATAAAAAAATATGTAAAATCATCTTTTTATGACAACAATAATGTTTGGGTGTGAGCTTTTGTGACCAACAATATCAAACTCACTCTCATATTTGTCCTTTCCCATGTAGATAGTGTAGTGAGGGTTCACCACTGAAAGAAAAGCAGTAAAGTGACTTAAGTCAAATGAAACAATAATAAATCATAAAAGACAGACACGATAACAGTAAAGTGTGAAGAAACAGCTTTAAAGAGGCTACGAGCTAGCATCGCTGCTAACCCTGTGGCTTCACTCACCGGCACTTGTGAAGTAAAACACCATTTTACCTGACTGAAAAAAAGGCCCAATTTACATATATGTCAGGTTAATTTAGTTTGAAGCTGGTCGCTTTCACAAACAGCGAAGTAAAATGATCTTTGAGCCAGTCGCTCGTTAGTGCTGCTGTCACTTTTCGCATGCACACAGTGACCCCGGAAGTTGTTTGTTTCATGCGTCAAGTTAAAGGTTTTTAGCAAGTAGTGGCCCGAAATAATCCTTTTTTCTTCTTCTAACAAATCAAATGGGACCTTTTTTTGTTAAACATTTATTTATTTTTGGCACACAGCATGAATCACACGGATACAATAAACAATAGAGAACCCTGAAAAAATGAAACATACCTACAACCAGATGCAAGACAAAATTAAACTAACATACCATTGTAGACATACATATTATATATGATATATTATAATCATAAATTAAATTAAAAGCCTTTTTCCTTCCCCACCATGTCATGTTCGGGGCTCCGTTCCATATTCACCTACAGAAAAGGATTAGGGCCACTGAAAAAATAAGGGTTTTAGAGTCGGAATTCTTACTTTTTTCACAAATTCTGAGTATTTTTTATTTTTTTTTGTCACTTTATCTTATGGTGCATGCAATTAGCCTACCTTTATCTCAGAATTCAGACTTTAATATCAGAAAAAAACTGTAATGTATAAAAATTTCTTAATTTTCAGATGAATGAACTTTCCATAGACTGGAACTTTCCCAAACAGACATCACATGTAGACTTCTTCTTATTGACAATAAGAAAAACAGCTGTCTGGAAAATATAATTCTCATCCTTATAAAACTTTAAATTTATAATTCTAACCTTCTGTGTCTTTTTCCAATGGGTACATAAAGTCCCTTAGCTTAATGAAGAACCACATTTTTCTATTTTCTGTTTTGTCTTTTAAGTGTAAAATGCTTACTTACCATTAATTTACCTAATTTTCATCTATCTTGTTTGATTATATACTTTGCAATCTGAGTTGATTGCATGGAATATGCACCTTTGCCTTAGTTTTATGTGGTCATCAGAGCTTTGTTACTTTCTTAATAAAGTAAACACAGCATTCCTGCAATGTCCCTTTGACAACACAACATTGCCCAGAAAAGTTTAGCAATTAAAAGAGAGATCTCTTTTCGTCTCTTGAGGAAAACCAGTCCTTCAATAAAAAAGTTGTGGTGATTTTGTCTTCCTCCAATTTTAAAAACGTATCTGTTTTATTCTGAAGCAAATATCCGGAAAGTGTTTAACACTAAAACGACGGCAGCTTGAAGGAGACAAGACAGTCAATTCGCTTCCGGTCTTGTGTAATTTTTTTTACCTAAGACCGCCGCGCGCTATTCAAAACACAGAGAGGAGAAACGCGGGCTGAAGGGGGAGCATATCAAGTTAGACTTCAGTGAAATTTATCCTCTTATGTAAAAAGGTAAGATACATTATGGGTGTTTCAAAAATGCGTGTCATGTGTTTGAGACTTTACTTTAAGGCTCTTTTAATCGCGGTATTCTCTGAATTAAGAGTCTAAACTCGTCGTGTTAAGCTTTATTTACGTGTCATATAACCTGATATAAAGTAATTTACCCATTGGCACCATGACACATGACAGACACTCAGCTACAGCTTTCGTTGTCCTAAATTGAAACTTTACACTCTTGTTGGTAACGCCACGTTTTCCAGTTATATTGACGCAGTTTCATCTGCACGAGCTAATCATCCCGCCAATTATCCATTCAGCTCGATTTAAGCTGATTGTTGAGCGCTTTTTAAAGCTAAAAACCTCAAGTGAAGCGCGCCCATTCAAGTTTAGGTAATAATAAAGTCCACATCCATGTACATATAAATGTTAAAAAAAAAAGTCCCTTTCTCCATGTGTTACTCTGTTAAGCTGCATAACCACGAAGACGTGACATAACAGTGAGTGCACCATCAGTCTTATTTATCAAACCTCGTTTAAGAAGCTGATTACATACACGTTATCTCGGGTGTTTCATATGTTACAGAAACACGAGGTCGTAAATGTATGTAATGACAAAAAAAATATTGAATTTGCTTTTTGGTTTCAGATGAACATACAAAATCAATTGAAGAGCTGCAACTAATGCCATAATCTTAAGCTGAAATTCTGCATTTTCACTATGCACTTGTCATAAACTGACACATTTATGTTACAATTTCATCAGAAGACCCACAGTACTAAATTTACAATCTGTGTTTGTAGGTGAAAGTTGTGACACAATGCCAGCGACTACCAGAAAGAGAAAGCTCTCCTCTGTGGACTCAGAAAGGTGAGTTTGAAGATACTTTGGATGTTAACATCTTCAAATTTATACTTTTTATATGCACCCAGGAATGACAATAACTCCATAAATAGCCAGGCTTAGGAATATGTGGCTGACTTACAGGACATTAAATGAAGTTTGTATCTAACACAAGGACTCCTGAAAGCTTTTATGGCTCTATGACATTTAATGTAAAGTCTTATCTCTCACTATGACTGATGTTGTTTTTCCTGAATTCCAGTCAACTGGCCAAGAAGGAGACAGGGAAAGAGATGTCTCCTGTCAAGAGGAGATCCCCAAGGAAAAACCCAGTCAGGCACCTTGACAAGGAGAACTGCCCATCACCACAGAGATCCCCGTGTCAACCAGCAGGTCAGGAAGCAGAGATGGGACATGCTGTAACATTTCATATACATTCTCTTAATGTAGGTATTATAGTTTTAGTTTCTCCTTCTCTTTCTTCCTATAGACTCCCCAGCCAAGTCACCCCGTAAATCTCCAGTCAAAAAAAGCGTGGTGACTAGCTCTTTCTATGGCCAAAAGAAACCCATCTACCTCACTCCGCTGGAGAGAAAGGCATTGAAGGAGTCTCTGCCCCCTCCTCCTCCTGTCCCTGTGATCCCTTCGCTTCCCTCCCAAGACAAAAAGACAAGGAAAAGGAGTGTGAAAGGAGACAGCAAGCAGAGAAAGATAGCTGCAGGATCTAACAAAACGGGGAAGATGGGTTTCAAAAGCAGTAAGACATCCGCAAAGAGCATTAAGCTTTCCGAACCGAGCACCAGGTTTGTTTCTTCTCTGAATAGATTGATTTTCATTTTTTTTCTTTGATTGTTTTCTTTGACATTTTTGAGTTGTAGTCTTCATTTTTTTCCCTCCATTTGTTGCACTATTTCATTCCCTAGCATCCCCCGTAAACCAGCATCAACAGCAGTCGCCACCACCTCTGCTCTTGCTAACAGCACCAAACACCCAGAGGCCAAGAAATCCATCACCATCACTTTCAGCAACCTGAAGCCCAAACCAAAAATTTTTGTGGGAGCTGCTTTTTTCGGAACGGGGAAGAAGCCGACATCCATGTACAAGAAATCTGCGCCAAAATCCTCCCACAGGCCAGCTGTGGTCCCAGAGAAACAGAGGGCTGTGCTGCCGAAGGCGCAGAGTGAGAAACCCAAGCAGCAGCAATCCACTGCGACAACAAAACAGCAGCAGACACAACCTGTAGAGGTACGACGAAACCTTTTGGACTGCTGATTCCTTGAGTGACAGATGTTACGAGTTTCTTTATTTTTTTACAGTTCTGTAATGAAGAGTACTTGAGCCTGCAATTTTATGTTTTAGCATTTTACAGTCATTTAGTTTTCTTGAAACCATTATCACAAGAAAATTTATTTAGATTTGACAAAACAACCACTATTAGGGCTAGTCTTGAGGTTGATTTAATCCATTTTGCTAAAATGTAAGACTTATCTTCCTCTCGGTTGTTTTCCTACAGAACGCTATCCAGCCAGAAAAGATGGGAGAAAACCAGCCGAGCTCCAAGCAGAGGTCAAAGTTTGATCCTTTAGACTGGATGGACTCTGTTGAGGAGCAGCCTGAAGCTCTGCAGCCATCAAGGTGATTTACTTACCCACACCAAGTTTTGTTTTTATTTTTTCAATAAACTGATGCAATTTCTAGAAAAGTTGGAAGTAGTTATTAATGTTGAAATTCTTGAACGGGAAAAAAATCAAATGCATTTCAAGTATTCAGTTTAGACATGAGAGTTCATTAGTTTTTATACCATTTGTCCTTCCCACAGCTCTCTTCACACATTGACAAAGAAACATAAAGATCTGTGGGTTGAGTTGACAGCAGGTTCCCTCTGTGCAGAGGTAAAAACACTTTTGCCTTCATTTTTGTCCAGCTTTGCCTGCAACGTTTCATCATACCTGAACACATGGCTGTTTTGCCAAGTGTTTGCCGCAAAATGTTTTCGAATTCATCAAACCTGAACTCTACTTCTCCTAGGTTGTGGACGAGCCTATTTTAGATCTGAGTGAAATTAGTCCCATGACTGCTGCTTCTAGTCCACCCAAAGGTATACACACACACACACACACACACACACACACACAGACATTGCTTGTAACAGGTCCTTTGACCCAGATCAACAGCAGTATCATTAATTTTTCAGAGGCTTTTGTGGCTTCACAGAATCCAATTTCTTAATTTGGTTCTTTCAAAATAAAACTTTTGTTGCATGAGAAGTCTACTTCATTCCTGTTTTATTTTCTTCACAGAATCTGCACTGGTGTATCCCATTTTTGGCTCAAGCTCAAAGAGGTGAGGCAGACCTATCAGTCACCAACATAAAAACATTTTGGCAACTGTAGTTACGATGTATTTTATCCTGAATGACGGCTAAAAAAAACATGAAAAGAATCATACTTCTGAAACACAAGGCTTTAGACTGCAACCTGGCTCAGTAAAAAGAAGTCCCTGATGAATTGATCATCACTGAATCCAATCCTGAATTTCAGTCTTTGCTCCCGTAAGTGACAAAGCTACATCTTAATGTCTTCCAGGCCTGCAGCTCTACGTGCCCCAGTCTCCTGCAGCACCCCTTCTGGTCCAACAGCATCACTACAGAGCATACCTTCAGTTAAAGAGCGACCCTCTCGCAGAAGAAAGGAGAAACAGGATGACGACCAGCTCATTATTGTACGCAAATGTCCAAATTCTTATCAGTTTGAATAGACTAGGGCCTTACAGAAATGATGTATCTTGATGCATTTCTCTGCAGGATGCAGGCCAGAAGCAGTTTGGAGCCACAACCTGCAGCTCTTGTGGGATGGTGTACAGCGCAGACAACCCAGAGGACAATTTTCAACACAACCAGTTCCACCAGAGCTTCCTGGACTCCATTAAATTTGTGGTAAAATTTCCTCAAATCCCTGTGAGATGCACAAAGCCAGTGAGCTTATTTGAATAACATTAGCACACTCTCCTGTTTGCTGATCCTCCATCTGTTTTCTTTGCATGTGAAATAATGAGGTCTATTTTTGTTGAAAGTACTCGAGTACTCTCGTGTTTCCTGGACATCTCTTGTAGTGGCTGCTGGCTCAGTCTGTTTCACGGGGAGATGAGTTTGCTCAGAGGAGTTGGCTGGTAACTTCATCATCATCATCATTCCCTCTCTGTTCTGTTTCCAGGGCTGGAAGAAAGAGCGGGTGGTGGCTGAATACTGGGACGGAAAAATCCTTCTTGTGATGCCAGATGATCCAAAATACGCAATCAAAAAGGTCTGCACTTGTAGCTTTTTCCTCAGTGTGTTTATCATGACTTCAGTCAATAAAACAGTACATATTTTGTTGGACTTGTTCAAAAATGAAGCGTGTCTTTTTCCCTAGGCTGAGGATGTGCGACGAGTAGCGGACAGTGAGTTGGGTTTCCAGCAGGTGACTCTGAGCAGACCCACACAGGCCAAGACTTACCTGTTCGTCAACACAGAGCGTATGGTGGTGGGCTGCCTGGTGGCTGAACACATACGTCAGGTAAAATGTCTTTTGATGTCTTGTGTCTATAAGTTTCCTGTTGAAGATCATAATCCTTTTTTCGAACACTTGAGTTAATGAAGGTAATCTACTTTTTAACCCTCCAGGCTTACAGAGTCCTCGAGCAGCCAGAGAAACACAAAGATATGTCAAAGGACGACTTCATGGAGCGACACAGAGCCTGGTGCTGCTCCACTGTCCCTGAACAAGCTCTGTGTGGGATCAGCCGCNCTTTGCCTGCAACGTTTCATCATACCTGAACACATGGCTGTTTTGCCAAGTGTTTGCCGCAAAATGTTTTCGAATTCATCAAACCTGAACTCTACTTCTCCTAGGTTGTGGACGAGCCTATTTTAGATCTGAGTGAAATTAGTCCCATGACTGCTGCTTCTAGTCCACCCAAAGGTATACACATACACACACACACACACACACACACACACACACACACACACACACACACACACACACACACACACACACACACAGACATTGCTTGTAACAGGTCCTTTAACCCAGATCAACAGCAGCATCATTAATCTTGCCCCCCAATTAATTTTTCAGAGGCTTTTGTGGCTTCACAGAATCCAATTTCTTAATTTGGTTCTTTCAAAATAAAACTTTTGTTGCATGAGAAGTCTACTTCATTCCTGTTTTATTTTCTTCACAGAATCTGCACTGGTGTATCCCATTTTTGGCTCAAGCTCAAAGAGGTGAAGCAGACCTATCAGTCACCAACATAAAAACATTTTGGCAACTGTAGTTAAGATGTATTTTATCCTGAATGACGGCTAAAAAAAACATGAAAAGAATCACACTTCTGAAACACAAGGCTTTAGACTGCAATCTGGCTCAGTAAAAAGAAGTCCCTGATGAATTGATCATCACTGAATCCAATCCTGAATTTCAGTCTTTGCTCCCGTAAGTGACAAAGCTACATCTTAATGTCTTCCAGGCCTGCAGCTCTACGTGCCCCAGTCTCCTGCAGCACCCCTTCTGGTCCAACAGCATCACTACAGACCATACCTTCAGTTAAAGAGCGACCCTCTCGCAGAAGAAAGGAGAAACAGGATGACGACCAGCTCATTATTGTACGCAAATGTCCAAATTCTTATCAGTTTGAATAGACTAGGGCCTTACAGAAATGATGTATCTTGATGCATTTCTCTGCAGGATGCAGGCCAGAAGCAGTTTGGAGCCACAACCTGCAGCTCTTGTGGGATGGTGTACAGCGCAGACAACCCAGAGGACAATTTTCAACACAACCAGTTCCACCAGAGCTTCCTGGACTCCATTAAATTTGTGGTAAAATTTCCTCAAATCCCTGTGAGATGCACATAGCCAGTGAGCTTATTTGAATAACATTAGCACACTCTCCTGTTTGCTGATCCTCCATCTGTTTTCTTTGCTTGTGAAATAATGAGGTCTATTTTTGTTGAAAGTACTCGAGTACTCTCGTGTTTCCTGGACATCTCTTGTTCTGGCTGCTGGCTCAGTCTGTTTCACGGGGAGATGAGTTTGCTCAGAGGAGTTGGCTGGTAACTTCATCATCATCATCATTCCCTCTCTGTTCTGTTTCCAGGGCTGGAAGAAAGAGCGGGTGGTGGCTGAATACTGGGACGGAAAAATCCTTCTTGTGATGCCAGATGATCCAAAATACGCAATCAAAAAGGTCTGCACTTGTAGCTTTTTCCTCAGTGTGTTTATCATGACTTCAGTCAATAAAACAGTACATATTTCGTTGGACTTGTTCAAAAATGAAGCATGGCTTTTTCCCTAGGCTGAGGATGTGCGACGAGTAGCGGACAGTGAGTTGGGTTTCCAGCAGGTGACTCTGAGCAGACCCACACAGGCCAAGACTTACCTGTTCGTCAACACAGAGCGTATGGTGGTGGGCTGCCTGGTGGCTGAACACATACGTCAGGTAAAATGTCTTTTGATGTCTTGTGTCTATAAGTTTCCTGTTGAAGATCATAATCCTTTTTTCGAACACTTGAGTTAATGAAGGTAATCTACTTTTTAACCCTCCAGGCTTACAGAGTCCTCGAGCAGCCAGAGAAACACAAAGATATGTCAAAGGACGACTTCATGGAGCGACACAGAGCCTGGTGCTGCTCCACTGTCCCTGAACAAGCTCTGTGTGGGATCAGCCGCATCTGGGTGTTCAGTTTGATGAGACGGCAGAGCATTGCAACCCGCATGCTGGACACAGTCAGGTAAAATGTTCACTCATTTCTTTTCTTTGGTTTCATATGATTTTTACAGGGATGGTGCTCCTTTTTTGGTGTTCTGAAACTTTTAAAACAACTGCAAAACTATAAAAACAACTCTCTTGATCTTGTACTCTACATAAGAATTAGCAATGAACCAAAAGAGCAAAATAACTTCTGTTTTCAGAGCCCAAATACAGTCATACTTGTGGTTGAAGACTCTTAATGTCTTGTTTTAAAGTGGGAAACATTATGTTTATTAATACAAAGTTAAAAAAAGAGATGAAAACATAGCAAGCAGCTGCCGGTGTTGACTTTGACAAGATCTTGTTGTAAAACACATTGAGTCATCTCCCAGAGCCCATAACTTACAGAAGGGATATTATGCTTTCCCATATTTTAAACAGAGATATAAAGCATCGATGCAGGTTGTTCAAGGTGACTGTGTGCAGATTTACAAACCTCTACTAATTTCTATGTTGTACAGATCCCTAAATGCCTGTAAACTGCTCAACAAGGTCTGATCTAATAACACAAAATCTTCAGAACATCTTCACAAGGCTTTCTGAAGTGATGAGGTCATTGCATATGGATCACCTGTATCTTGTCTCTTTTGAGTGGTGGGCCTCAATCACTGGCCAATCAGAGGGAAGGAGGCAGCCTTAAAGTGGAGTTAGAACAAAGCATTTCAGACAGGCTGAAAAAAGATTTATTAAAAGCATCAGAGTGAAGAAAAATGTGATAATTATGAGCTTTTAATCATATGAAGCTTTTACAGGGGACCAAGAGGACAGGGTTAAGTCTAATTAAATAGCACAACAACCCCTTTTTAATGTTAATAATTTCTGTTGTTGTTTTAGGAGCAGCTTCATGTTTGGCAGTCACCTAACAAAGGAAGAGATCGCCTTCTCTGATCCAACGCCCGACGGCAAACAGTTTGCCACCAAATATTGCAACACGCCGACGTTTCTCGTGTACAACTTCATAGCCTGAGGTTGAAGCAGTTTTGCAGATTTCAGCTGGTTCTTCTGTCAGGGGTTGGACTGACATTCATATGCAAAGCAGCAGCTGTTCATGTTTCTGTTGAGGTGTATAAACCTTAGTGGTGTTATTATTCCACATTGTGTACAGTAGATAGATGTAGTTTTAAAGGTCCATGACTTTGTATTTATACTCTGTACTGCATAATTTCCTGTTTTGTGTCGTGTGTATATTTGCAGTGTTTTTGTTTCAGATTTTTATAATCTGCTTAAAACTCAAGTGGTTTAAAGTTTTCACATTTCTAAGCTCATGATGAATGTTCAAACCATCTTGTTTGGTTCTGGAGATGCTCTTTGGCTCATTCACTCAGATGTTCCCAGTTTCCTTTATTTTCCTTTTTTTAAATGTTGCTTCCAGTTGGAAACTTTCTGGACATTTGTGAATGGAAAATATGTTTATCAAATGCTGTATTTCAAAGGCGTTCAGCTCTGTAAATAACTTTAATAAACATGTTTTCTTTGTTTAAAGATCTTAAACATGCTCCCAGGAGTTCTTGAACAATTCACTGACCTCTATATCATTAACACGTCTAACATATTACAGTCTTAAGGGGAAGAACATGGAGTCAAGTTTAAATAGAAGTTACTCATTTCAAATTTGAAATACTTTAATTTAAGTTGTTAAAGTTGTAAGCATTGTTTCAGTAAAATAACACCCTGATAGGTCTAATGAAAGATCTTGGAAAAATAAAATGAACTTAAGGTTTATAGAAGTACATGAACAAAAACATACACATGAGACTTAGAAAACACTGACACTATAAAAGTCAAATATTCATAAAGGATACAAGAATAATGAAACAGAACAGAGCTTCTTTAAGATTTGAACTGAAGTCAAGTTGGTGTATCGAGAAGACAAGTGCTTCAGGTCATATCCACACTCCAGTTTTCACCCCAGATCCCAGACCAGCTCGCCAATAAAAATCTATCATTTTTGTAGATTAGTCGATAACTATCACTTCACAGGGTGTTTTTTTCTCCAGCGGGGTGTTGCTCTCCAAAGCCTGGACCACTTGTACAGCTGAAGGTCTCTTCTTGGGGTCCTCCTCTGTGCAGAGGCAGAAAAGTTCCACCATCTTCTGGTACGAGCTGCCCAAAGCCTCGACATCCAGCGGTGGCCTTGTCCCCAGCCGCTCGTAGTACTGGTCCTCATCAAAACTTTCCTCGAATGAGTCCTCTGAGAGACAAAAGGTTTCATTGTAACATGGTCTGAATGAGTAATTCCTTATTGCATAATGTCTCATGTTAAAGCTTTTCCTTAAATCAGGTGAAAGAAGTTTCTCCACACACATATAGATATATCAAGAGAACTGTAAAGAATTCTGAAGCAGCATAGATGTAGACTTTTTTATATCAATAATTTCCTGTGTAAGCAGAGGCCTCCTTGTGGGTCTTGTAGATACAGTGGGTAATCTGTAAGAGGCCCTTGACAAAAAGACTTTACTTGGAATTTTTACATTATGGAAGTTTGTTTCTGCAGGGAAAGAGATAAAGGAAAAAAGGATTGGGCAAAACAAAAGGGGAAAAACTAGTCTGAGCTTTAAGAAAAAGGTCAAGATTATTATTTAAATGGTCCGAATCATTAAAGGCAGAGTCTAATAAATTAAATAAAATGTCAAGATTTAATTTTTTAGAATATTCAGCGTGATTTATTTTAAGGTTCCTTCCTAATTAAAACAGGAAGGACACACTGCAGATGTGTTCAGGTGTAAAATGTGACTGCACTGTATCATTACTCAGAACTCATACAAATGATAAAAGCCTGAAATTTATGCCTTATTACCTTCATCATCTTCACCATCGTCCAGCATCTCCAGGTGAGGCATGGCAAGCGTCATCATTTCCCACAGAGTCAGACCAAAGGCGAACATGTCCGCCTTGTCCGTGATCTCTCCTATATCCTCACTCAGCGCTTCCTTTGGTTTCCACGGCTCTGTGCCGATGTACTCTGCCTTTGGATCTGACACTGGGAGACAAAACAAAGGAAACTTTGAGATGGAATGTAATTGTGATTAAATGCTTTTTCAAAATTTGGGTCATTTTAATCATTTTAACAGTAATAATTTGACTGTAAAGGAGTAAAAGAGAAACATAAAAGTTATAATACAGCAGATGTGGGTCACACATGAGGTAACTGTTGCCTGGAGTCTGACTGTAACCACCTGGGTTTACATGTCACAAACAAAGTTAATCAACTGCTGTAAACACTTAATCTCTCTGGACTGTTTTCTGCCAACTTTCAGCCTTAACTTAAAATCAATCCCATGTGAATTCTGTATTTTTGTTATTTTCAGGAAATCCTGTAAAAAGACTTTAAGTGAGTGCGCACTGATCATATGAACACAGGTTTCTTATTTTCATATTCAGTAACATCAGTCCAGAAGGTGGCGGTAATGCACCTCCATTTAATATTGTGTGATGGTTTACTGCTACTGTGGTTTGTCATTATTTTGTGTTTTATGATGTTTTGGACAACAGTTGATACGGTATAACATAATTGAACATGGATATCTTTAGACAGCTTTGAGCTGTGTCTGAAAGTGAACAACTGTTTCTAGTCTTTCTCTGATTAACATTTTCTGGGGGCCAGAGGGAAGAAAGTTTATTTTTTATCAAATCGTCTTGTGTCCAATCAAAAAGCTCCGCAGGAGACGTTCCCAATCCAATGACCCAATCATCTATTACACTTAAGTTATCAGACTGATATTTTGAAATTCAAACTGTGATTACAGTCATTACCTCTCATGTTCTCATCCAGCTGCAGAGACACACCAACATCGCAGATCTTTACAGTCTCAAAGTCGCCTTTGATGACAACATTACAGGACTTCATGTCCCCGTGTAGGAGTTTCTTCTCATTATGGAGATACTGTTAAAAAATGAAGACAAACAATCAAAAACATTCCCGACAGTCTAAGGCTTAATGATGTCCTTCTGTGTTTATTTGTTCTGTTAAACCCTCCCCATTTTGTAAAATTGAATTAAAAGGTGGCTGACGTTCAGAAGAGTCAAAAAGGATGGGGGAGAATAAAGCGCTGATATTGGGAGTGTGTTTTCTCTCGTGGCTGTTTTATTAGAATCAGATTGTGATCATATCTTGTTTTTCTTCCAACTTGAAGCACAAGAAACTTACAGAAAGACATCAGTGAGAGACTGAAGATGGACTACTCTTTGTCAGCTCTCAATCAAAATACATCCAAATTAAACTTGTTCTCCTTAATGGATAAATACTTTTTTTGTTTCTTAAAAGATCAAACGAGATCAATGAAAAGGAAGTCTTGGCTGGGTTTCACTCTTGGCAAGGCTTCGTCAAATAAGGGACGGCTTCTTTCCAAAGATGCATACTGCTGCCAGTTAATGAGTTCAAAAATGATACAACTACACTTCTGATGCACACCAAGAATCCATGATTTACCTGAAGGCCTCGCGCAACATGCAGAGCAACTTTTTCTATCTTGGCAGCAGGAAAAGCTTTGAGTCCTTCCTCTTTCCTCTTCTCAATCAGGTCATTTAGGGACTGTTCTCCTCCATACTCCATGGCCAGACACTTTGATCCATCTTTAGCCGTGGTGAAGGCACGAAACCCTTGACGATAAAAGAAAGCCACTGAGTTACAACAACAGAATATGACACCTGTCAAAAGTCAAATTGAAAGTACTGGGAGGCTGCTTTCACGTCCTACCAACTATGTTCGGGTGGTCAATTCCCTTCAGGATCTTTGCCTCTGCATTTAGACGCTTCTGGTAAACGGCTAGCTGCTTGGTGGCACACTTGGAGTTAATTTTCTTCACAGCCCAGGGAGATGCATTCAACTTCCCTGTCCTGAATCATTGACATGATACACATTGATACACTCAAGATGTTTCTTTGTACCTTACATACACAAAGCTTTTCCAGAAGCTTGGGAATAATCAATACACAGAGGATTGAGCTGGTGTTAAATTCAAAGCCACTTTGATAAAAGCATGAAACTCTAAGAACTGAAGTGTTAAATCAGGTATTTATACAGTTTAGACAGCAAAGAAAAATGCAATGTGGGGTAAAATGGTTTTAACAGAGAACAAACAAACCTGTTCATGAGGTAAACATTGACCCCAGTCCCACAGCCCAGCTTCTTCATGAAAGGTGAAGCTGGTATGGTGATCGGGGTCCCTCCATTACTTCTGTTGTCCCTCACTCTGATGCCTTTAGGGGTCTTGAACACACCTTCGTCAGGGCTTGAGGCAGATGAAGCCATTCTGTGAGGACGGAACAAACAAAAACAAGTATTAAAGGTAAGGACACAGTTTTCTTTTCAAGTTGACAGCACACATAAACGATCTGTTGAAACATGAAAGCTGGAAATCAAGTTTCTGAATGTTTATGTCTGTGTACGGAAACATAAATGGCAACTATTAAATCACATGTACAACTAAGTTTGGCGTAACTGTCTCCAACAGGTGTTTGAAATGACTATTTACTGTCGACTTGTTATCAAATGTGTCTCAAAGAAATTGTTTTAGTTTTTTCATCGGAGGCAAATTTAACTAGGAGATTTTTAAACCATACAAACAGAATCAAAGTGCTCTTTTTATGCCTTAACTTTCTCTATTAAACAACAGTTCTAAGTAAAAAAGCTTCGCAGCTGAAAGTCGCCAGTTAGAGAGGTCGCTCTTTCAAGCGAAACACCGGCAATATTAGCATATACAGTGTTTATAGGTGTAAAATGTGCGCAAAATAAGAAAGACAATAATTCAAAATTTGGTCGAAATTTGTCACATTACCTGGGTTTTTTTTCACAAGCTGAACAAAATTCTCCAGGTTGAACCGCCAAACATTCAAACTGTTTCCGCCCTCTGTACGGGTGCCACAGGGGATCAAACTGAGCGCAAACCTTCTTCTCTTCTTCTTCCGTATAATGGCGGTTGGCAACCAGCTGAAAGGTGCATTATCGCCACCTACTGGACTAGAGTGTGGATTGAGATAGGCATTCAGAAGAAAAAAAAACAAAAGAAACCAAAAAGAAACAAAAAAATAAAATAAATGAATCAATTTTAAAAAGAAATCCTTAATTTCCTCTATCAGATGTGATTCATTTAAAACCCACATCATTATATTCCTCCCATGTCCCCAGAATCTTCTGTGAGGTGAACTCTACCTTTCCTTGCTCAAACTTATCCCTTAACTTCCTCCTTTCTCTTTCACACATAACTAACGCTCCATAATAACATGCTTGACTTTCCCTGTCTGACTGCAATGCTGACACTATCTGGTCAGATGTTTTCTGATGATATGTAAAGGTTCTGTTTAGTCAAGAATGCCATATAGAAAATTTTCACTTCAAACAGAAAAGGAATGTTTTACGTAAATGTCTGGGTTATCTTTGGGTATCTTTGGGTATTTTTTCAGTCCCTATGGGGCCAGGTAGGGGGTCCTCTTTTTGGGTTTACAGAAAATGGTCACCCTAGTATTGAACAACACTTGCATGATGAGATGGATACTTAAATTGATAGTCTTGAAAGTGACATTAGTGTTGATTTCCTAAGTACTATTATGCTTTTGTTATAGTTAATCTGCCAGTATGTGCAAGCTGTCCATCAAAAGGACATATTTAATGTGGAAATATGGTCACTGTTGATACCCATGAACACTCAAATTTGCTGTTTTACATCTAAGCAGAAAAATTAAAGCATATGGTTATTTTCTGGTTGAAAAATTTGGTTATTTACTTTAATTAATGAACAGAAACATTATTTTTAATCGGTTGTGTGTTATCCTTGATTAATTTTGACAAGCTGCCTTTCTATGTAAAAAGTATCAATCTCCGCATGTCTTCACAGTTGTGAAAACTGTTTGTTTGGATGAATGTCCTGAAGAGTGAAGGAACACATATCGTTTCATTATCTCGTAAAGTGGTTTAGAGCTTTATTCACAAATGAACTCGCGTACACAATGGATTTAATTTACAGTTTGCACACAAATGTGATAGAGTCATCATCAAGTCAGGTCGAATATCTCTGTGACCTCCACTCGTCCATCCTCCATCACCGTCTCCTGCAGCCGAGGTCGACCGAGAGCGTTCCACAGCTGCTGTTTCAGCTCCAACACACGACAAACATAGTCCTCCTTAAGGAAGACCAGATGGACACTTGTAATACAAGTTAACTACACGTGGGGTGTGACAGTTTCTGGTAATACAGCTTTATAACACAAAATAAGACTTTAAAGTGTCTGTTATAACACCTTAATGACACCATTTCAGACCTAAAAATGTCTATTATACATATGTCTCTTATTAAGGTGTATTAACCGACACTCTAAAGTGATTGTTGCAACATTTTAATGGCGCCACATTATACTAATAGAGTCTACTATTGCACCCACCATCATAAATCAGACTACTTTGGTGTGACTGTTATTACAATTCAATAAACCACACCAGATATTAAAGTGACTAATTTCTTTAAGCTTAATTAAAAAGTGGAATAGACACTTCGCAGTGTAAAGCTCAATTCAACAATATCAAACTTGATATTTTTTCATCCTGAGCAGGTCAAAGTATCAACTATTGTGTCTCACATTGTTTTTACACTTGGACAGCTCAGAGAGGACTGACGGCTGTAACACAGAGTTGTAGATTTGTCTGTATCGATCCACACTCAGACCGTGGATCAGAGTTGTCTCTTGGTCACGGTTAGAAGTTCTCTCTTCAGTCTGCTGCTCGGCTTCCATCGTCTTGACAACACTTCCTGACATCGCTTCCTGTTTTCAGGGAAGGATCAAAACATTAAAAATCCAAAATAAATTTTTGCCAAACCAGAATGACAGGCAGCATTCTACAGATCCAGGTCAAAGAAAAACAACGATGCACCAAGTAACAAATTCCTCAAACTCCACAACTTCCCGTGGTAACCAGGAGTGCATCAACATTCTTTTCAAATTTACTATGAACATCAAAATTATAACTTCATCATCTGACTCTGTGGGAGTTTACACTTCCACCAGCATCCTGCCAAAAAGAGTATCTGACACAGTAAACACACAATCTGAAGATCATTCAGGCAAAGGAAAGGGTACAGTTGAATACATGAGGGAGAAACTTTGCCCATCATGAAGTGATATACTAACCATACACGATATCTACTTCAAATTTCAATGGCTTTTCCACCTCCAATTACATGATAATTGTTATTCCTTTACCAATGAATTCTCTGAACTTAAATCCAAATATAGTACAAATGCTAGGATAGTAATTTATTACTTTGGCTGAGGTAAAAACAGATCTGAGGATTTCACAGAGATCTCCAGAACAAAGTCTAACAAAGAAGCTGGCAACAAGATATTAAACTCCTACACTTATATTTACAAAATAAGAGCAGATAAGTACGAGTTTTTTTCACAAATGGGAGCATTTTTCTTACCTCCTCCATTTTCTGATCAACTGGTGACTTTCTCTTTGTCTGTAGCTGCTGGTTTGAAAAATAAATCTGAAAAATAACATTCTACTCTGTCAAATTCTGCTCTGTTTTATTAAATTCTAATCTTTAGTGTTTCCAAGGTAGAGGTTGAGATCCTAAACATTGCCAGGGGCCCCTGGAATGCCTTTCACAATCAACGACTATTTTGAGCTGCATATTTCATCTATGTTAGAATATAAATCCATCAGTGTGAAAATATAAACAATAATAGGGGTCAAATTTATATACAACCGCAAAAAAAAAAAAAAAAAAAAAAAAAAAAAAAAAAAAAAAAAAAAAAAAAAAAAAAAAAAAAAAAAAATATATATATATATATATATATATTTTTTTTTTTTTTTTTGATCCGTCTTATACTTTAGATGCAAAAATTTTAGTCATCTCATATCTTTTGCATTTCTTTCTTTTTTTTTTTTGCTGCACTTTGTAGTGTTCTAAGCCCTTATTTTCCCTCAAAGTGTTGAAAACCATCATTTATCTAGAGTCCAGCAGGAGGAGCCTGAACCTGTTGTGAAAGAATCAAATGTTTCAATTCAATGAGGTAAAAAAACAACATCAACAACATAGATTTCCCAGCAGCTTCTGCAATGGACAGATGCATAATTGCAATGATTTTCAAGGAGAAACAGGGAAACCTCCTCATTTTGTTTCAGCTTTCCCCATAAAGCTTTGTATGGACCAGTGCATCTAGATTCATAGACTTTGAAACATGCATGAGTACATAGAGGGTGGATAAGTGCCAGATAAGAAGATATTTGTTCTCTCTTTAATGTCTGAAAGGGTTCAGTTCCTCAGAAGCTAAAGCTGACCCTGACCTCCACTCCCATGATCCCATTTTTGTCTCTTCTCCTCTTATTCTGCAGATGTTCCCAGCCTGCTCCCTTCATTGTGTGGAGGGATAACTGTTTCATTATGAGGAAGAGGAGCGAGGAATGTGGTTTGATGATGAATAGATGTAGAAGTGAAGACTGGAGCTCCCTCTCTCTCTCTCTCTCTCTGTGTTTTTGTCCCTCTGAAGGGAAATGAGCTCATGTTTTTGAGCTGTGCTGTCACAAGTTTGTGGTGCGTTTTATAGAATAAGGACGGGTCACTCTTTGGTCAGATCACTCAGTAACAGAGCTGTCATGAAATTGTGGATGTGAACCAGTGTTGTTGTACTCAAGTCCAGGACTCGATTCAAGGTATGTAGGGCTCGTGACTCAACTTGGGCTTGTGCGCTGATGACTCTGACTTAGACTCGGACTCCAGCTCTGGCTGCATTAGGACTTGAAAGAGGACTATCAGTTCTTCTGGTATAAGGTCCAAGTAACAGATCAGTTTTCAGGTTAGGACCCGCATGTGCGTTGACACGTCATCTCATTCAACAGCAGTGTGTGGCAAGATGTCAAAGGGTCTGCCAACGGTTTTTATTTCCTGGTAATATTTTACTGCAAATGCAGAGCAACTATGCAATACAAAAAAATAAAAAATAAAAAACTTAACATAAAGAAGATGGCGTGCCGTTGATGTGAATGACTTCTTATGCTTTCTTGTATCGTTTTAAATAAAAGAAAGTTGTCTGTGCATGTCTTCATATGGCCTTTATCTTTTACATTATTTTCTGTCATAACAAACTCAGCACTTCTGTAACGTTTTCATATCACGGAGCATCTAATATGTTTACAAATCAGATTACTGTAGAGGAAGAGACACAAACTTTCATTCAGACATATCATAGGAACAAACATATTTGAGTGAGACCACCCAGGATTGATGAGTCACAGATAAATAAAATCTCTGTCTCTCTGCGGTTGTTTCACTGGACAGTATGACTTGTTTTTCTTTATATCGGGAATCCTGAAGAGATACAGCCAAAAAAGAAATTTTTCGGTGGTGCAATAACTTTGTTGACGTCGTCCATTTTGACAGTTTCTTCCTGTTTTTGTTTGCTGCAAACAAAAACCTCACCACTGGTGGACCTGCTCCAGAAACCAGAAACATCATAACTTTCATTATAGCTCATAAATACATGTGATGGCATGAAGAAAATGGAGAGGCTGCCTCCGTCATATGGAGCTGATTCTCAGGGGGATGACATCATCTGTTATGTTTCTCACATTTCTGTGTTGTGTTGGAGCAGAAATTGGACTGGTATTTCGGGTGATTTCCCTTCCCTTGATTCTTTTAAAGGTCCTGTGATGTGGCTATTTGAACTCAGGGGGATCTTCAGCTGGTTTGACAGGCCACTCAGGTCCTGAATGGAGCTTCATTCAGTCCACCAGCATCGTGAAAACTCAGGGTTTTACCAATCACTTCAGAGAGAGACTCAAATTAACCTCAAATTTAAAGCTGCAGTTATCAACATTTTGATTGGGGATGGGTATTTATAATAATTTATTGATACTGGTGCCCTTATTGTTACCACTTATCACTCTAATTCTTTATGGATTCCCTTGCCAATTCCGCCTGTGATTTTTTTTTATGTACAAAAAGTACCTTTACAGATTTTCTTTGACAATACAATTTTATTGAGTTTAAAAGGGAATGAATATGAAATCGGTCAACTGATAAATATATCCTTCAATGTAAATTAATGAAAAATAAGTGAAAATTGCACATCAGGTGATGTGGCTTTATTCTTTCATTGTATGTTATTGACTCAAGAAAGCCATCTAATAATGCTTTGAGTTGTTTCGAACTTGCTTGCTGTAGTTATGTTCACGTCAGCTGTGAGTCTGCACTTCCTGGTTGAAAAACATTTAACTGTTAGTATTTTGAAAGTTTTGTGTTTTGAGTTTTGTTCTTAAAAAGTTATTGTGATATGTAAGTCATATCAATGTATGCTAACTGCTAGCATATCAATGCAATGCAAGCCATTTACAATAGCATCAAGCTAGTGCCATGTTTTCTGTATAATTTTTTTGTAAATTAGAAGAATTTACAATAGCATGTACAACATTTTGAATGTATTGAACAGGAATCTCTTGTGAAAGAGAATATTTCTTTATATGTTCAGTTTTACAGCTTCTTGTGTAAAACTTCATGCGGAAAATCCTAAATTCGAGTTTTCTTTAAAAATGCCACTTATCAGCAAAGCTAAGGGAGCTGGAGTAGAATAGTGGAATTGACAAGGGAATTGTTAAGAATAAAGGCCTATAATGTCTATGGATTGATCCATTTATTGATTCATAACAGCTCACACATGATTGAGAAAATATTGAAAATACTCATGCATGCTTGATAACTGTGCTGCTAACATAGGGAGTTGAAGTCAAATGCTGTGGCCTTTTTTGGGGGCAATAGCTTGGAGTTGATTTTCAAATGCATGAAGAGAATCAGAAAGGCAGATGTTTGGGGGGAGAGAGTTTTGATTGCGTAGGCAAAAAGGTTGGAGATTTTTTGGCCACGCTGGTGTGCAGCAGTTACGCGTTTCATTTTTCATGCTATCATTAGGATCTTTACGTCGCCCTGTGGACTTAGGTAGTCATAAATATTACACTGGCTTACAGACTGAGACATGTCTCCAAATTTGTTCCCCACTTCACACCTCAGTCACTTATTCCAGACAGTTGTGGGTTTGTTTGTAGTAGCCTGCATCTTCACATCTTTTGTTGGTAAACATGCTGCATCTTTTCACATTTTCATCAGACATCTGAAAATAGAAATGTGAAAAAGTCAGTTTCTTTCCTTTAGCAGGCAGCTTTTCTTGTAATTTCTCTGTGAGAGTTTTGACAGGGTAGAGGAAGGAAAGAAAATCAGAGAACAGTCTCATTGTGTGGTCCGTTTAGTTGCTGCTCTGGTGCTTTGGATAATACCACATGTACTTCTGAAGATGATCCAAGAAAACATGTTTTAAAACCTCCTCACTGGTGTGGACAGAGCATTTGAGGTTCAGTCACAACCTTTGAGACAGCAGTTTCTTGAGAAAATCATGTAACATGATCAAAATCCTCAAAGCTGATTATAATATATCTGTTAAAAAGACAGAATTGAAACAAAGGCTAGCAAACTGTCAAACATGTCTTCGAAATTAGATTAGATCAAATCAGGAGGTAAGTTCTTAAAAAAGAAATATCCATCCACTTAAACATCTCCACATGTAAAAAAGTAGTTCCACTTGAAGACAGTGCTTTAACATTTCTGTATCAAATGAAACAACATAAATTTTCCACGAGGATAAGTAAAACCACGCTGACCAGGGTCAAACCAGCCTCATGGTCTTTGTTCTAACTGTCAGCCATGTGTGAGCGAGAACAGGTGATTTCTCATCCAATCATTTCTCTTAGTCGCCTCACATGTGGAAACAGTCATACTTGTAATTATGTTCAGTGCTGTCAGTCATGAGGCACATCCACATGCTTCAGTACGTTTGATCCTGTGTGTAACTCTCTCTTTTTACACACACATAGACACACACACACACACACACACACACACACACACACCTGTCTACACTAACTTCCTGCATCCCTTTTCACCTGTTCACATCTTGAGTTTCCACTCACCTCTGTGTTATCAGGAAAAACAGAGCTCACCTGTTTAAACAAATCTACATTTTATTATTCCAGCAGTGCATATACAGCATTTAGTGGTACAAATCGACACAATGTGTACTTTCCTTTAAGCAAAAGTGAAGCAGTGTATCAAGTTTCCTCTTGACGTCACCATATTTGACTTATGTTGTTAGCTCTGTAGCCCTTTTGTGTGTTATTATGACCAGCACAATGTAAAAAGAAAAGGCATGAGTACAAAAAATGCTGAAGCAGCATCATTGGGTGTATGTACAAGCAGGTATGCTTTAAAATCAACATTTTATAACCAAAACTGTAAAAAATTGACACATTTAAGCAGTTAAGTCCACTTGGTTTGAGTTGTGAATTGAAATTGGCCCAGGGACTCTTGATATATTGCTTTAAACACCTTATTAGCTCTGATGACTTCTCCTTTACACCTATCCTTGACTGAACGGTATTTTCAACTAGCTATGAAGAAAAAATGTCAAGAAAAGACACACAGGACAGCCTTGGTTAGCTGTTACTACCAGTCAAATTTTAGGGGGAATGAATCCCTTCTAATTATATTTTTGTCATATTTAAACTGGTGGTGAAAAATCAAGGACAAAACTCCATGAAATCTCTGGGGAGACCACTCGCCATTTACTTCTGTTTTGGGCTCCACCATTAAAAAAGATCAAGTTGTGAATCTATGTTCTTAAGCTATCTTTGACTCAAATTTAGCAGTATGGATGGAAGACCTACATGTAATTCATTGCTTCTTATGATGGAAAAACAAAACTTTGTGAAATACCTGAGAGGGCTTTTAACTTGTGATTGAGAACCAAAAAGTTGGTATGAAAGCATTTACTAAGGCACAATATTGGGCGAGAATATGTTTCACAGATTTCAAATCAGTGTGACCTGATAACACAGGATGTCATAGGGGACACCAGGGTAATGATGAGTCTTAAACTTGATCAGATTCATCTAAAGGGTGTATCATTTCTTACCCATGATTCAAAAAACATTTAAAACATCACAGGGCATTATCCAAAGAGTAGTGTGTGAACCAGAAAAAGGTCACAGACCACTTACACTTCTTTCGACATGTCTTTGACATTGTTGATGCAGCTGACCTCACCAAAGAACTTTTGGGGATTTTTTTTACCCTCAGTCTGAGTCTGGTTTCTCACCTTGTTTTCCCTTTTTCAGAATTCTCCCTTTCCCTTTCCCTTTTTTCAGTTTGCCATCTTTTGTGGTTCGGTCGTGGTTTCAGACAAAATCATTCACAAACATTGAGGCACTTGAGCATGTGGTAGAGAAAGTCATTTGTGGCTGCAAAGCCTTGTAGAATCAAATTCATGTCCAAATGAGTATTCCTGCCTTGCACGGACACTTGAGCAGACATCATGTGTGCTGATAAATTTCATGAAAAGAAACCGCTCATGGCTTCTTTAAAGTAGGACAGCTTACTCACGCAGATTTGACTCCAGAATATAGGATCAGTGGGAATTCATCTACAGTCTCTCAGGGTACAAATGTGAGCTTTGTGAGTTTGGCAGGTTTTAAGATGCACTAAAATGTTTTCCCTCTTCAAATGTAAAACACGACTGGGTAAAGAGACAGATTCCTGCGTACGTCTTTTTTCCAACCTGCTGCTCAGCTGTCTGTTGGCTCAGTGGAAGAAGCAAACACTTGGGAGGTACCAGCTTTTAGGATTCGAGGGCAGCCCGTAAAGATCCAGCCCCTCTGAGAGAGGCATAAAACTCTTGTCTGTTATGGTTGGACTGTGGTGTGTTTGTGTGTGTGCATACACTTCCACATTAATGCTAGAACAACCCTGATTTTGGCAGGAAACACTGACAGACCCGCCGCTGTAAATCGAACAGTGCAGGGCAGGCATCCATGCATCCATCTGTTTATACTCATCTGTTCTCCACCGTGATTGCTTCATCTGTCAACTGAAACGTAAGAACACAACCCTTTCTGATCCCTGTGTTAGTCCCAGAATTTTCTTCATTTTCATTTTAAAAGTATAAGGCACAAAATAAAAACTCAGTTGGTGATTTGCAGCTTCACAGATGTCAGATGTGGAGAGTTAAACAGTTTCAAAAGGCGAAATCGAATCACTTTGATCAAATGACTAAGGCTAAAATGTTTATGAATCGCATATATATTTTTAAGGAAATATGCTGGAAAACTTTTGCAAACAGATGAAGAACAACATAAGGATCTAACATGATTTTTTTCTCTGTCCACTGAGATTTCCATTCTTCTTTTGTCTCCTTTTTGGTCTACACCACCAAAAAGATCAAATCATGCAACCATATTCTTTAGCCATCTGTGACTAAAATCAAGAAATATTGATGAAAGGATATTTGAATTTTAACAGTAAAGTACCTTGGATTACTTTTTGACAACAAGAGGTGCTACATATAAAGAAACACAGTTTTGTTTTGTTTTCGTAATAACCAAGCGGCAACCTCAGGCCTATTTAATATGAGAGTGCTACGAAACATGTTGACAGCTTGATATAAAAAAATGTATACTGCCTGATTAGCTTATTTCTCTAATTGTGCACACTGTACAGGAAAAAATAAGCACTTTGACATTCACCTAACTTTTCTAGTTGTTCCATCTGTTATCATGAAAACGACAAGCTTTCAGGTGAATACTGCAGCCAGTCTCTAAACAGTTTGGTTTCACTTTTGACTGCTGTGCCGGCCATCTTTTAAATCACATGATGATCTAAATGCAGCCAAAGGCAATTCTACTGCCACTTTTATACTTTTACAAACCCCAGATTGTGTTCATAAAATTTTACAGAGTAGCATTCAAAGTAGAGCACTTAATAGTCAACACTGTTAAAAGAATAATTTTTGCCCTAAATAAGTGCAAGATTAAACTCCAATCTGACTTCTTTTAACTTGCAAATCACCAAAAGCTTCTTTTGTCTGTATTAATATATGACATATAGGTAGTAAAGCTGTACTGTGTATGTTTAGCATCACATGAAAGCCATTCCTACATAATACCGTGTAGAGCAGCGGCCTCTAAGTGAAAATACATTTCTCTTTGACACAGTCTTCTCAGTTTTGTCTGTGCAGTTTCAGCTCCTCAGCATCGTGACAGCTAACGACAGAAAACTCTGATGATGATGAAGTTGGTGGATTAAGGTGGAGGTCAAAACAGCAGATTTGACCCGGGATGGGGCTCTGAAAGCTGACCGTTGACTCTCAGTCTGGAGAAGCTGTCCTGATGCAGAGAGCAGTCATTAATCTTTTCCATGAAGCCCGTATGCTAAAGGAAATCGGTGCAGTTCTCTGCTCCAATCATTAAGTCTTGTAGAGAAAAACACATTCTATGTTGGATTGCAGCAGATTTCCTTCATGCACAACATGGAGGCTTGTCCTCTTTCTGCAGGTTAATAGACAACCGTCTTCTTTAGTTAACTTCTGCTTCTGATGTGCATCTTGTGGCTTCTTAAAAGTTATATAAGGCACTGTTGAAGAAGGCACTCCCGCATCATGTCCATAAGAGGTTTAAACAACACAGGTCACTCCAGCGTCTTCCACGTGGCCGCAGTTTGTTTTGCCCCAACCAGGAAATTTACACTGGTGGATGGTGTCTTCAGCTCCTGTACAAGCCACATCATCCATCCAGATCAGACCAGTGCCTGGAAAGAAGAGGGAAAGACTTATTAAAAGTTTATCTTTGCAACATCAGGAACACCTCTCTCAATAAGTAGATCTGAAGATGCAAGAGAACTATCAATTCCAATATTTATTCACCTTAAGGTACAAGATAGTTTCCAATAATGCTTAGGTGCTTTCATATTGAATTTCAGGTAACTTTCAGGGAAATATTCATTTAAAAAATGGATCCAAACATTTTCTTTTGTCTTTCTCAGACAGATCAACCAAAAAGAGAGAAAAGGAGAGTTGTGAGGGTGGGGTAACACATGGTCATGGCCAAGAGTCGATCCAGCATCTGCTGTGGCTCTTAAGAGGCACATTTAAACCACTGGGCCAAAATGTGCCCTGTAAAAATTAATATTTTCAATCAAAAAGTGTGAAGGTGTTTTGTTGCAGTCTTTACGTAGGTCTGAAGGTTATCAATGGATTCTTCCCAGGGCAGCGGGCCACCCTGACATTCTTTCAACCAGCAGGAAATGCTGAAGCTGAAATGCACTTTTACAGACAAACTTGCTTTTGTACTTAGTTTTTGTTAGCAAACCACTTTTGTTGAAATCTGCCATTGGGTTGCCTCTTCTCCTGTTTCTGGCAAAACCTGGCAGCCGGGTAGAGGGTCCTCCTTTGGAGTTTTTAGAATATAGTTACCCTTGTTTATAAGAACATTGTCAAGCCAACATCCTGAGGACCCACTCCAAACAAAGATAGGCAAGGGCGTCTAGCGTTTGGCTTGACAATTTTACGCAATACATCAAGAAGAAAGTACTTGTACAAAGAAGTCTACATGGCAATAAATGTCTGATCCTTTCCAGTTCAATGGGGTAGGACAGACTTGGTGAAGCCTGGTGAAGCGAGGCAGATTCAGGAAGACAAAAACACAGCCGGGTCAAGCACGAGTCACCACACCCAGCTGCAGTGGTGAGGAAATTATTTAAAGCTCTCGGGTGAGTGTGGATCAACATTTTCATGTTCAAGGAGCCTTAATTAAGAAAATCAACCTGAAACAACAAAATTGAGTGGGGCAAAAACAAGATTCTGAAAAATAATCCCCACTGATAATTGAGGAAATTCCTCTCCCTCCAACTACAGTAGAGACTGAGGTCAAAAATGTGGAATGTAATGTATAAAAAAGTGACTTCAAAAGTTTTCTTCATCAGTGAGCATGATGATCAATGGTGCACCCAATTTCCTTTGAAGGGCTATAGAAAAAAAAAAATCACATCTGGATTTGAACAGCAGCAGTTCAGGTTCAGTGTTTCTCCTTTATAGCTCATTCATGCATCACGCTCCCTTGAGATCAGTCAAATTGATGCATCTGCAGCCAGAAAGAGTAAACTTGTTGGCTGAAGCTGCTTATAGCTTAATCACAGGCCAAAGTACGAGGGTGTCCCATATACAGAGATCATAAACAATATGAACCGTATGCACAGACTGGAGACAAAAATATCCCGCACTATTGGACCAGATCTGACATGTGTTTTCTTTATGTTGTGGAAAGCAGAGTTTCGCACCATGTGAAGATTTCTTTTAGGTAACCTGTTGTCGTGTGAAAACACTACATCCGCAGCAGTCAGCAGCTTTTGCTTTTTTTCTTTTCCAAAATGTTCTCAAATTTACATACCTCCCACCAAACAACTGTCTGTGTGGTCAAAACGACCCCCAACTGGGTGTGCAAGTGTCATGTGAATGGGTTTCATGTTTATTGATATGAACACTGCAATAATGGTATGAGCACGGTGGATGAAATGTTGCATGTGGTCAGAAGAGTACAGAAACAGTTTACTTAGCTTTTACCTAAGTATGACTCACAAGTTAACTGGACAGAGCTTTGTAGATTAGGTAGGAAACTGTGAAACTATTGCTCTTGTTAGTGTTGGCAGATGAATGATGCATTTCAAACTGCTCCCATTAAAAAACTAGACCAGTTACTATATATATATTGTACTAATGAAGTTTTTGGACCCAGGGTCTCCTAGGTAGAGATCGCTGGTGGAGCTACGGTACTTTCATTTAAACAGCTCTTCTTTTTTAAGTTACATTTTTTTACTTTAACACCTTTACATGGGAGGAAAGGACAGTTGGAAGAGCAGGAAACTGGAAGAGAGGTTGTGAAAGAATTCCATGAAAGGGTTAGTGAAGTTTTCTCTCTCTCGCTCTCTCTCTCTCTGCCTCAGTTTTCTTAACCTGTCAATTTCCAATCGCTGCATCACACTTATCTGCTCACATCACTGTTGAACTGTGGCCACAGCCCATCTTCTGAAATGCTGCTATCTGCACGAGCTTTGCAATATGGCTCCACCTGAAGATAGACAGGGAATGTGGTCCACCCCATAAGAAGTGCAAGGTTATCTTGCTGCCAAATTTCGCAAAATATGGAGTCAATTAGCTTAGTTTTGATTCAGATCTATCATGGAGCCATATAGAGTTGATAAAAATGTCATCACATTGTAACAAACATAAACACAGTGACCACATTTTGTGAAGGCGGTCTGTATCATCTTAATATGAGTGGAAATCATTGAGTTTGTTGAACTTTGAAACGGTTCCTGAAGCAGATAAGTGATGCTTGAGTTGTTATCCTGCTTCCTGCCAAAACCTTAAACAGTGAACTAAAGGTTAAGAGCCTCAGGAAAGTAAAGTGATCCTCATGTTTCTTTGCATAAATCAAAACTTCAATCCAAGAATCAGTCACCATTAAAAGTATGTGTATCAGTCTACTGATTGAGACTGTAAGTACTCAGGCTGCTTCCTCTGAGAGCTGTTGATCAGATAATATCATGTCCTGGAATCAGATATGCAGGTCCAGCTGGTAAGCAGAGCTTTTGGCAGTGTCGCTGTGCTGTTAACCTCAGTTCCTGTTTGTAGAAACAGCAATCACAGGAGTGTTTCAGAAAGTCCCGGTTTTGCAACTTTTGCAGACGGTGCTCAGCTGTAGGGGAATAAGACTCAGGTCTGTTTGCATTTTGTTGCACTTGTGCTGTAGTGTAGGGGTTACAAAAACAAGGACAGAGAAACTGCCTGACTCATTCCACATTCTCCTCGCTGAGTATGAGCCCTTCAGCAGATACACCATGAAATCTTCACAGCTTCTAAATAACATATAAACTAAAAGAGTGATGCAGATGGGGCCTGACAATACCTTCTTGTGTTCTCATCTATTATCCTTTAATATCGATTCATGTGGAAACCTGCCTCTCTGAACATGCATTTCTTTAGGACTTCTAGTTTTCAACTTAGCCAAAGCAGATCTTTTATCTGATACTTTATTAACTAACGTATTATCAAATTACAGGACATGTCTTTCAAATCATACAATAAAAAATAGTGCAAAAATAGAAAATATCATACTTTACAGTGGGAGACTAATATTCTAATGGTTTCTTTTAACATCTTGTTCTTTAAAATTATACCGTATCTTATGAGTTCTACTGTCTCGTACTGTTTCAGATGGAAGCACATCACAACACACTGTGTAATGCCAGTGGGTATTGCATTGCATTGTATCTTGTCATATTGTATTGTTTTTGTGTATCATAAGGTGTTGAATTTTTTTTTTACCATATCCCATTGTATTGTATCCAATTTTACTGTATCATATTGTATTATAACAGTTATTTTTATCAAATAATGTCATATCGTTTTCTTTACAGTTTTGTGATGCACTGTTTAGTATCATATCTTATTGTTTTTGTTCAATATTGTATTTTTAAAGAAATTTGTTTTGCATATCTTGTTTTATTGTATTGTACCCTTTTGTTTTATATTGATTGTATCATGTTGTGTTGTATTGTATCGTTTTTGACCATATCATTTCATGCTGTATTTTTCATGCTTCTGACATGTTGTGGCGTTTTGTACAATGAACATTCATTAAGCATACTATCCTATGGTATTCAAGGTACTATATCACAAGGTTTCCTCATATTTGAAGGCTTTTATCAAATAAGATTGCACAACAAAGTTCTGCACAGAACATGCCATATATTTTTGGACCTCATGAATGAAAGGGTTAATTTTCACTTGGTAGAAACAGAGGCTGTGCTGCCAGTTTGAGCAATATCTGGAATCATGTAACCTTGCCACTACACCATATTCATTGTGTCTGTTGCTGGAGTATTCATACACGTTGTAGTGACAGTGACAGGAAAAGTTGTATCAAGTATGCGAGCACAATGCCCTAAAAAATTAACTTTAAGATCTTGATGAGGAAAATAAAAAGCATGATATCAAAATCAAAATTCACATTCCACAGACAGGTTGAATCAAAAGCACTTGTTCTGCCTCAGGCCAAACTTAAATAGTTTCTTTGATTCATCTGACTGGCATGGAGTTCAAGGCGCTGTCAAATCACGAACTGTCGGTCTATTAGGACCAACTGAGAAATGATTGCTGTTGTGATTTGTTGAACAGTGTTTTGAGCCTACATTTAAATTCTTGTGAGTGAAGACTTTTGTTTTTAATTTGCAGGAAAAACACAAGAAATGCCGAAAGTCACAAAGTTCATCTACAAACCTGATGAAGGAAGAAAACAACACTGCTGCTTTCAATCAATCAATCAATCAATCAATCAATCAATTTATACATTGCCAAATCATATCAAATGTTATCTCAAGAAACTTTCCAAAAACATGAACCGGTCTTGACCTTTTAACCTTGATAAAATCTCATCTTATTAACAGAAACCCAACACCAAGACAAGATAAGAAGTCCTTTCTGCTCTTCACCCACCATGAGGGAAGCACTTTGCAGCATCCAGCTATTTACAATGTTTAGCAATTTTACTTACATATTCCTTTAACTTGAAGAAGATGATCTCTAAAGTTCTAAGAGTCACTTCACTTTCATTAGCTTTAAGTCTCTGCTTCAAACTAATACAAGACCCTGTGCGTCTTGTGTGTCTTGGTTAGCAGAAAGGGTGTGACGTCAGTTTACCAACCAGGTCGTTTTGGAAGAAGACTTGGCTGTACTACTCCAGTGCCCACAATTTGGTATTTAGGCATCACATCTCTGAATGTGCAGACATCAAAGTTTAGTGTCAATTCTACAAAAAGTTAATAGTTGATGACAAACTTTTTGTAAGACAAAACTGTCACCTGACCTTTAAAAACAAATTTAAATGTTTAATTTTAGAGCTGGTACATTTTTAACTAAATGTGGGGGGTTATTATTGTGTTTTTTTTCTATTGTTTAATGTAAAGAATTTTTCCTTTCATGGAGATCATAGATGAATAAAATTAATGTTCTGTCAGTTATTTGATAGTTCTTATTAAATTTCCTCCAAAGAGCTTCACTGACACAGAATTTTGAAGAATGAACAACATTCCCAGAGGATGAAAACACTATTTTCCAAATATTTGTACAGTGCTCTGTAACAGGAACATAATACCCCAACACAACTTTAGCACAGTTCCCTCTGCCATAAATGTGAAATGCCATATCATATCAATCAAACCATCCAGTGGCATTCATATCTTCATTGAGCCATTTTTCAAAGTTTTAGCCGTAAACCAAATGATTAAAATGATGGACCACGCCATCAACTCACTACAATAACAAATCCTGAATCGAACGTTGGAAAAGCTTTCAGGATGTTCAGTCAAAGAACTGGCTCCAAACTTAGCAATAAATTTACTGCACAAATAAGACTGACTGATTTTTTCAGTGGAAGCACATTTGTGACTCAGTGTAGATCCAGACAGACCAACAAACACAGCGGGTTCATGAAACATGCTCCTGAACGCTCAGCAGGGTTGTTGGACAGCAGGTTCCCTAACTTCCTTTGCGTTATTCTCATACAGGCTTTGCTCTGAGGGTGAAATATTTCTCCTTCATTTTACAGAAAAATGAGCTGATACTTAAGGTTAAATTCCTCCAGATCTGTGTCCAGTACATCAGTGCTCCATAACGGCACAAGAGCCATTTACAGTCATCATGTTTACTTCTACTAACTGTTCCCCGTTGTGTTTCATATTGGAATTGTGGCTTTACAGATCAATTATTGATACCTCAAAAACAGTCGATGTTTCGCCATAATCCTGTATATGATCAGTGGAGACATAAACCCTCCTCTGAAATCCGGCCAAAAACTGTCAGGACAGTTTTATTTACATAGCTCAATACCGTGAATGAAAAATGTACTTCAAAGGATTTGACAGTCTGTACAGCATATGTGACTATCTATCAAGCTGTTAAACTTCGAAAAAAATGAATAAATAAAACTTTATTTTGGTTTAAAAGAGCAGTTTTGGAAAATTAACAATGTTGGAATACTTTCTTCCTCAGGATATATCAATAACTTCTTTTCCCGTAAACATGCTTTTCTCTGTGACATCCAATCAAAATACTGGGTTTAAAGGCAGATATCTGAATCCAAACCACAAGAATCAACAAGGCAACACCACAAAACAACCATATGTTTTCTGAATTCTCTTTAAACTTTAACATAACAAAGAGAAACAGGCTGCAAATCTGATGTCTTTAAAGCAGTGTGAAACAGCAGGCGCACATGGAGATGATGAAATAAGAGTATGCATTGAGGAATACACAAGCTTATTGGCTGGGATTTGTGTCTCGAGAAACTCAATTTCAATTATTTTCTAGAACTAGAACAGAGTGATCTGAAATTGAATTTAATACTTTAAAACTGAATTTATATGCTTTGAAATTGTATTTAACTTACTTGACAATTCAACTCTTGACATTCCTTAAATTCAAAAATAGCAAAGGGTTAATTTTGCACACTGTAATTGAATTTCATATTTTTTTAATTTAAGGAATATAGGAGGTTGAACTTTCTAAAAATTCAAGGCAAATAAATTCAGTTTCAAAACATTAAATTCAGTTTCCCACCATCCTTTTCAAAACCCATTTAACTCAAATTCAGCTTCTAGTGTCACAAATCTCAGCCCATTAAAGCCTTGTGACCTCTCCGGGTTTGCTTTTGTGGACATGAACCTTTAAAATTATTTCTCTGGATCCTGACTCATTTTATGGCTTCAAGTGTTTGTGAGCAAAAGGACGAGCCACTCAGCTCCAGATTTATGACATTTCATGTAAATAAGACTTGGAGTGCCAAACTTTGTGTGACCCTCAATGAAAACACCAAGGGATGAGTTTAAAAGTGATTCGAAGGATGTCTGGAAGACACAAAAAAGATGCAAACTTTACACTCATGTTCGACATAAAAAAGCATGCTGTTCTGCAGAGAATCACTCTGTCCTGGATCTTGTTAAAGACCACGTTTTCCAGTCCCCGATTCTCCTCGGGGGTCTATCTCTGCTTCTCCTCACAGATCATAAGGTCAGACAAACTTCTCTCCTCTCCTGTTTCTTGTCGGGGGAAATAGTAATCACTGCTCACCTCCACACAGAGTGAGAGCTTATGTTTCATTTACTGGAAATCCTCCTCGCAGGCTGAACTGGAAGCTTTTAGACCGGGGAGACATCAGACAAATATTTATCCAGGCTAGCGCTATAATAACCTAATTATTCAGATTCAGAGATATTCAAGTTTTACATGCTAGAGTTATTATTGTGTTGCTTCAGTTGTTTTTGATGTTGATCTGCTTTAATAGGCCGTTGAACCATCAGTGGAATAAGCCAGAGCTGGAAGGAGAGTTAAGTGATTATTTAGTAAATCATTCATGTCTGTTGTCGATATTATTGAATCAGCTAAATGCACATAAATAAAGACATGTTTCAGTCTGACTTTTCCTGGTTATCTAATGCAGAGAAATTTGATTGGTTTTGGTTTCTTTCTAATTAAAGATAATAAAGAAATTCTCAGCAAAATGACCTTATTAAAATTACATTACAACTGAACTACAGTAATTTTAGCTCCTTTTTAAAATTGTTTTATTCAGGATCCTATTACTGACTCACTGATGATCCTTATTTCACTGTTTGCATGTGCACCAACTCACACAATCTAATCGAGACGTGCAATTGCAGCAAGCATTGTATCCAAATACAGGCCCTATTAGGACTTAAGTGACCTTGAAACAGTCTCACTTTTAAATAATAATCCAGGATGTAAGATAAGGTGGCTTGGAGTGAAAACCCAAAAATACCTGAGGACGACAAAGTAGCTTCATAACCCATACATTCATTTAAAACACTTCTTTTCTCTTTGATGTTAATACTTTCTATGATATAAACATAAATAATGTATAAAGGCCTATTCCCAGGTATTAAATTTCAACAGCAATGCCAACATAAAGGATCCATGGAAGTTTGTGGGCAGTGACAGTAACATTGTTTGAGAAGAACTTATGCATTTCCGTATGTAAAGGGAGTATCAATGGGTCTTAAGCTGTTTGTGATTATGATTATTCCAACCCACATGCAGCACTTATCCTGCAGTGGTCTGCTCAAACTTAAGTCTATCAATAAAATAAAGAGCCAGGTTATGTTTACTCTGCTTGGTGAGTTGGGAGATAAAAAAGATAACATAAGCACTCCACTCCATCTGATATCATTCTGCTCTAAATGACAATAATGACAACATACTAGTTTGCTGGGGTAAAATATTGAAATAAGACAGTAACACCTTCAAGAGAAATGCTCCATAGCCTGAGTAGATGACTTAAATAAAATAAATTACAATCATACGTATACCTGATTGATGTGTAAAGATTTGAACACCACATTGTGTTGAAATTGAATCCAGGCGTGTTCTAGGTCCCTGCTGTTGTCTGGAGGTCGTCCTGTGGAACAAAAGCTGTTTTCCCCCAAATTTCCAGACTTATTTCTAACAACTCATTGAGGCCTGGACTCAGTCTCTGAGTGATGTAAGGCGGACTGTGTGAATGAAATGAAGTAGAGAGACGCAGAGAGAGACAGAGAAGGGGATGGATTTGCCTTCTGAGACTTTTTTGACGACATCTGGCTCACATGAGTTTCCCTATAAAACTTTAAATATTGATCCCTGCAGCATTTTAGGATACTCTGAAAAACTACAGTTGGTAAAAAAATGACGACTACTTTCTTCAGAGAATGTGCCGCTGGAAGATGAAACCTCATGACTAAAAGACTCAGAGGGAATGAGCTTATAGAGAAGACTACGTTCATCTTCACCCTGAGCATGGTCTGTGTCTGATTGCTAGAATATATATATATATATATATATATATATATATATATATATATGACAGTGTCTGTGTGAGTGTGTGTGTGTGTGTGTTCACATCTCACCTTGTCCGAACCGTCCCGTCTTATGCACCTCCACAGCCCCTCTGTACCCCAGCATCCGGCACACCACGTCTCCATCCTTTTTGTCCCAGACGTCGTCACACACCGTCCCCCAGCGGCGTTCATGGAAAACCTCCACACGGCCTTCGTGAGGGCCCGACCCGTTTACCAGCCGCACCAACGTCTCCTCCACTGCAGAACACACAGAAACACGTTAAAATAATGATCCGAAAAAGCACAAATGAATTGGCTTTAACAAACGTTTGTTTCCCCAGTTTTATGTGTTTACAGACAGTTGTTTGTTTTTTATGAAGCCTCCACAAATAAAAAGTTGCACCATAAAAAACTTCATGTTCTTTAGTGTGCAGAAATACAGATTCCTTATTATTCAAGCCAACTGAGCATCTATGAAAGAGCACATGACTTTCTTCTATCCAGAAACTGTTGGCATGGCTTTGAGCTCTCACTGCGCAGATTATTTTCATTGCCAGTGTTTATGAGTTTAATGAAGCATCATAAATCAAATCAAGATGAAAACAAACACAGAATGAGAGGTTGTTTTCCACATACTGCAACAGAATGTGCTCCAAACCACAACAAATCACCTATGATTCAGCATGAAAAGTAAAAAATATGGATGAGGGAAGTGGGGCCTTTCCTCTTATAAAAAAGGTGGCAGGGGTTAAGAAATATTCGTTCAAAAGGAATGTTTCAGTGATTGCTGACCTCCATTTCAACATCCTGTATTGTTGTGTGTGAGCAATCTTGTGAACCCGAGTTGAGTGAGGTTTCAGAGATTTTGAAATTCATTACTTCCTTCATGCATCAGTGAGCATTTATCTGGTCATCTTATGGACAAGACCCCATCCAAAGGAAGAAAATGAGCCACTGTGTGGTAATATTTGCAGAATGTAGACTTCTTATGAGATTTTTCCAGTACAAAACAGTGTCTTGGTGGTAGTATAAGTTTCTCCTAAACCTGCTGCTCATTGTCAACATCAACAGGGCCTTTAAAATGTTAACGATACACCTGCAATGGCCACTTATGCATCCTCATACCATTAGGGATGCTGTTTTTAAAATTGTGTTGTCATACCAGGCCAGCTGGTCCCTTTCCTCCTTAAAGCAGAGGATCAAGTGTCTATAATTCCCAAAAAGAACTCCAAATTCTGATTCATAAAACTACAAGAGAGTTTTTCACTTTGCCTAAGTCCGTCTAAAATGTGCTCAGGCCGAGGGGAGACACCAGAATATCTGGTCCTTAATGCATGGCACAGTTTTAACCTGTTCTCATGAATGGTGATGAGCTGTGTTCACAGGCAGTGTTTTCTGTAAGTGTTTTTAAACCCATGAGGTGACTTCCACTACAGAGCCATGTCTGTTCTACTGCAGGCCAGCCCCAAAGGCCTAAAAATCATCCATCAGCCATCTATGCTTGCTTTTTTTCTCTTGCAGTTTTTTTCAAGATTCTCAAAATGATTCTCAAAACAATTGATGAAATTTAGAAAAAGTGTATTGTAGGGTTCACAAAGATTTGTTCAGTTTTCAGAGGTTGTGAAGAGAACTTAGCTGATTTATTCATAAAACCTCATTTTTTTCATACCTTCCTTTGTTCTGAGTATACGTTAACCATTTTCCCTAGCCTCTTAAAAGGTGTTCTTCTTACAGTCTTCTTTCCCCCAAACTTTGGAGACGTATTACAGGCATTTACTCTTCAATGAGCTTATCATTTTTTAAAAACAATTTAATTCTTTAAGTTTTTTCATTAGATTTTTTGTCTTTGCACAATAAAAAAAATGTCTTCAAATGACTTGCAAACCATCAAAATCTGTAAATATTAGAATTTTACACATTGTCAGCTTTTGGAATTGGAGCTAAGACTTCTAAGTTAATTTAAGGATCATTTGAAGGTTAAAATAAATCAGTTAAAACTATAACAGATAACATAACCAGTACAGAAGATCTTAACTACCTTGATTATTCAGAGTGGTCTTGTGTGAGTGTCTCCTTAAGTATGTATCAGTGTCAGCAGGGCTTTTAAGGATCCACCAAACATCTGGTAATCCTGAAACCATGCAGCAGCTGTGCTCGTATAATCGACATGATTTATCACTTTTCAGCACAAAGGCAGAAAATGAGAAAAGAGAGGTAAACACACACACACACACACACACACACACACGCGCGCGCGCGCACACACACTAAGATACATACTTGCTCTCTCACGCACACACTCGCTCCTCACTCAGTGTTAAGATCTTCTCACTGGCTGACGTTATTGACAAAAAACAGTGGACACTAAAGCCAGACATATGATCTAGACAGGATATTAGCCTCATCAGACCATCATAAATTTTAACAGTGTACCGTTAAACTCTCATTATAAAGTCAAGCCCTCCGCACCCACTGGCTCAGCATAATTTAATCTATCTATCTATGATAGTATTATACCATATCTGGTGAACATGTACGGCTCATATTCCAGCAGAAAAGCAGCTAATTAAAAACAGAAATATGATGCACTTTCAACCCCCTGCTGCACTTTTTATAGCCTGAAAGAAAACATAGAGAGGAGAGCAGAGTGCTAAAACAGCACATACCGAGCTGAGAGGATGAGTAATAGAATCCTCAATTACCTGAAACAGATGGTGAAAGTATTTGTCTACTCATCAATGATAAAATGATACAACTTAAAAAGCTTTAGCTGGATAAAGGTGGAAGAAGCAAAAAGAAGCCTGTTTCCAACAGACAGTGAGCCCTGAAGCGGGAAATTAACTGGCCTAACTTATGAATAAAAAGAATAGGTTTTTTTTGTGTTACTCAGCGCATGAAATGACAGCACAAATCAATCAAACCACCTTACAGATAAAACTGATATGTGCCCATTGTTTATGTTTTGGTCTGTCTTGAAGTGCAAGCATTGAAATCTTTCTGAAATCTTTCTGTAGAGCAAAAAAATATATCTTGAAGTTAGGTAACTTTATGAACATGGAAAAAATTGCCATTAGCAAGAAAAACTGTGATGTGTGTACATGAAAACTTCTCATAAGGACTGAAAACTTTTTCATAAGCATGAACAACTTGAGCATAAAAAAAACGTTTCATCGGCATAGAATAATAACTTTCGATCACATGAGTTATTATAATTTGAAGGGTTGATTTCTCGTGCAGACCCTATTTTTTTCTCTGTCCATTTTATGGGGTATAGAAAGGCATAGGACTTTTATATTTCACTTTTTATGCTTATTTGAAATGTGAGTAGGCAACCTGGTGTCCATCAACACGGATCAGGTTCAACACCATGCAAAAATCGAAAAAAATTTGCCGAACCCACTTGGCTAACAGTGTGCAATTTTCTCTTTTGCTAAAAAAAACTATTTTGTCCAGAGTGTGGAATATGACGCCGATATTTTGGGGGCACAGACTGAAAAGTTTGGGAACATGAGTTGAAATGATTCACAACACAGAGTGGTAAATCTGCCACCATTAGCCGCATATTAGCTGTGAAAGAACACAACGATTACCAGACGTAGCAACGGTAGCTAACAGCAGCACACTGTTTGGTAAAAACATTTTCTGGGGTCTTGTTTCTCAGAGATGTTATAAAATAATTCAATATTAACCTTTTGAAACCACACATTTCAACTTTGGACCCTGAAAATGAATAAAGCTGTTTTTTCTGCGGTGGAAAGTGAGTCTCAAAAAGCTGATTTCAACAGATTACTGAGACCTTAAGTCAAAGGCCTGATGACTTTTCCTGAGTCAAAAGCCTCTGCGCAATGACACACTTTGGAAAGAAAAGTAGTCAAACAAAAACAAACACTTTTTTCAGTAATTAGAAAAGGCAATGATTCTGCTACTAGCTCACCCTGTCCCTCTACAGTCTGACAGCTGTTATGATTATGTTGGACAGCCGTCAGTGTGGCTCACCATGAAATAGAAACACAAGCTAATTTGGAGCAAAAACTCAAAGATCTCACTTTTCTTTAATGAATTTATGTGAGCCACTGAAATTATAACGAGTCTTTTGTTCAGGAGAACTCTAATAATCGAGTGTTGAGTGTTTGTAGCAGTCCAAATTGTTCAGACTTAACTGTTGATCGCTAAAGAAACTCAGCCAGAACATGAAGTGATTCTGTATTACTAATGTTCTTCTGGCAGGCAGGAAGAGTCTGGACTGGACAGGAGAGAAAAGCTTCAGGGCAAATGTTAACAAGCTCCATCTGTTTATGAAATCTTCCCTCTGAAACTCTGCTGCTCTCTTGTCTTTCACACAGTTTGTCCTTACAGTCTCCTTAATGTTCCCTCTTTATTCCTTCACATTTTTTCTCTCTATTTATGTTATTTGTTTGCTTCTGATTGTATTTTTGTAAACAGTGACAGCTCAATATTTTTCAGCAGTGGAGCGTATTCTGAAACAGTTCCAAGTTGTGTTTCTTTCAGGAATTTATTTCGGTTCGAATTTATTTATATGATATATTGATGAAAAAGAAAGAAAGATTGAAAACAGCATGTCAAACCTAAAATTAGGAAATTCTTTTGCCAATATGTCTTTTTTATCAGAATAAAATAATCCAATCCACCAAGCAACACTGAAGCAAAAGACAATGCCAGAATAAGCTGTTTGGCATGAGCAGAGAGGGTTTGGCAAATTTTTCATAGGTGTTTCATGTTCCTACAGATGTGGCATTACTTAAAAGAGAAATATACCCACCGACTGTGATAATGAAACTATTTCAAGTGATAGTGTTACAAGGTTTTTCTCCTCACTAGGGTACTTTTTGTTAATACTCTGGGGTCAGGATAGAAAGCTCTTGTAGGGCCAGATTTGGTCCACAGGTACGGTGGCCGGGAAGGGCAAAACAAAATTACAAATTGTGAAACACTCTTACAATGGTTAAGACAAATTTACATTTTAGAAAACAATTTTACATCCACTAAACAAAATTAAATTGCCATAACACATTTACAAGTCCTGAAACAAATTTACCTTTCGGAAAACAAATTAACAAGACGTGAAACACTTTTACAAACGCTGAAACAAATTTACAAGTGGCGAAACACTTTTACAAGCTCAAGCATTAACCGGAAAGGGAATGTACCAACTCCCGGGATGAACCGGATGTGATAACGGGGAGTGGCAAATAGGCCAATAGTGTTTGTTGGAGGTCATCCAAATTGTGAAAGACTGACCACACGAAAAACAAAACCGCGTTAAGCGCATAATATGTTGTCCACAAAACGGACAAAACTTTACCTGGACGCCGTCCATCTTGGGTGACCGCCGCTCCCCGTTATCACATCCGGTTCATCCCGGGAGTTGGTACATTTAGTGAATGTAAATTTTTTTTCTAAAATGTAAATTTGTCTCAACCATTGTAAAAGTGTTTCACAATTTGTAATTTTGTTCTGCCCTTCCCGGCCACCGTACACAGGCCACCAGTTGACAATCATTGTCCACCTCAGAAGATGAGCATCGACATTTGTGTGTTAATAACCTCATGTTAAAGACGCAAAGGATTAGCAAAAATCTTCAACAACCCAACATAAGTTGACAAAGCATAAAGAACTTTCCCACACTAAAACTTGAATGGCTCTGACCCTAGAATAAAAAAAACTTATGTTGAGGGGAGATGTGGGTAAAGGGAAATGACTGCAAATGATCATGAAAACAGTACCACTGCAGAGTTAAGCATTTAAGGACTGTGTTTAGGAAGTCAAAAGACTGAAACATCAAAGTTTGATGACATTGAAGACGAGCCCTTTTCAAATCCAACTGAAGGTGTCACTCCAGAGCCAGCAGCCGCATAGGAAACAAATCATTACCATTTAAGCATCAAGTTGGGTATAATTCCCCTAATACTTTAAACTGTTCCCAGCATGATCTCTTTCAGCATGTGTGGNTGCCGCTCCCCGTTATCACATCCGGTTCATCCCGGGAGTTGGTACATTCCCTTTCCGGTTAATGCTTGAGCTTGTAAAAGTGTTTCGCCACTTGTAAATTTGTTTCAGCGTTTGTAAAAGTGTTTCACGTCTTGTTAATTTGTTTTCCGAAAGGTAAATTTGTTTCAGAACTTGTAAATGTGTTATGGTAATTTAATTTTTGTTTAGTGAATGTAAATTTTTTTTCTAAAATGTAAATTTGTCTCAACCATTGTAAAAGTGTTTCACAATTTGTAATTTTGTTCTGCCCTTCTCGGCCACCATACACAGGCCACCAGTTGACAATCATTGTCCACCTCAGAAGATGAGCATAGACATTTGTGTGCTAAGAACCTCATGTTAAAGACGCAAAGGATTAGCAAAAATCTTCAACAACCCAACATAAGTTGACAAAGCATAAAGAACTTTCCCACACTAAAACTTGAATGGCTCTGACCCTAGAATAAAAAAACTTATGTTGAGGGGAGATGTGGGTAAAGGGAAATGACTGCAAATGATCATGAAAACAGTACCACTGCAGAGTTAAGCATTTAAGGACTGTGTTTAGGAAGTCAAAAGACTGAAACATCAAAGTTTGATGACATTGAAGACGAGCCCTTTTCAAATCCAACTGAAGGTGTCACTCCAGAGCCAGCAGCCGCATAGGAAACAAATCATTACCATTTAAGCATCAAGTTGGGTATAATTCCCCTAATACTTTAAACTGTTCCCAGCATGATCTCTTTCAGCATGTGTGGGCAGTTAACTTTGTGTGTGAACGATATTAGAAGGAAACAAATTTGATTAAACCCTGCAGGGGAGCAGGGCTGTTCTGTTTCAGTTATAGATTTAATTCAGATGATAAAAACTGAACATGAGAACGACTACCCAGGAGGTATTACAACACAACACGTGATCTGTTTTCAAGTCTTAATGTTAAAAATCTGGCTGCAGGTGAACATACTCTGAAAAATAATAACGTGTTGTCATGACTCTGAGTTCCACGGTGAACAACATTTCTCCTGAGAGCCTGAAACTTCAGTCACTGATGTTTGATCACTGTGGCTGCACAGATTTCTTGTAAAAACAGCCTGTCAAACACTAAACCCAAACACTTAAGTGGGACTCATGGGATCAAACCGCCTCTGAAAGCTCTCAAGAGCTGCATGTGTGTCTGGTTATATGTGAATACACGCATACATCACTCTGCATCTCTTTGTAATGCACCATGTGCCAAGTGAAAATTACACTAAATGTTGCAATGCACAAAAAGTGAGGGCAAAATTATGTGTTTGTCAAAGCTACAATCCCACAGGAGAATGTCTGGCTGGATGGTCAGGGTCAAAAAATGATTGTTGGAAGTATTTTATGCAGATTATCCAATTAAAGCTAAGTGACACTGAACAGTTTGTTTTATTATTTTCTGTTCCTTCTGAACAAAATCAAGGACTTAACTGAGAATCTTGTTATTTTGAAAGGATTCAAATATGCTTCACTGCTGTAACGTAAGGGAAAAGCATTGTAAGCTAACAAGCTCAAACCACTAACTACGTAACACGCCTCAATCTATTCCCTGTGGTGCCTCATTTGTCTACAGAGTAATCAATCATCATTTAAACAACCAAAAAACTGATCAAAAAGGGATATTGCACTTTTTCAGAATGAAGTCTGACTGTTTTGATAAGTTCACAGACAGACTTGTGGATTTCTACAACATGTGAATATAGAGCAGTTTGTAAATTTGCAGACATTTAGTCTGAACATCCAACATTACTACACTATGTCGATGTTTAAAATATAGGAGAGCAGAATACCCTCTCCTTAAATCTAAACTCCTCCAAAAAAGGAGAGGAACCTCTGTACCTATAATTCAATACCAAACACCAGGGGGAGCTCACAAAGTTCTGGCTTAACTTGTGATGCTTTCCATTGTGCCCGTTCTTAATACAGTGAGGCAAAATCTTAGCAGTACCATCAGGTTACGGTGTCATTTCATAGTGAGTGTTCTGTGTAGCTTTCAAGTAGTGGTTTTTCTAAAAGCTCATGACACATTTAGAAGAGGCTGTGGTTTGTGTGAGGAAAATCAAAATCAAATGTAATTTCTTTTCCAAAGTTAACAGAATGAAAGACCATGAAATCCCGCTCACATTTACAGAAAAAAAAAGCCAAAAACAAATAAAACAAGCAAGTACATCAGGATCATTATTATGTTAGCCCTGATATAATTTTGCCAATTCTGAAAGCGAATGTTAGCCTTCTAGCCAGATGTGAAAAACCCTGTTGGCCATAGTTACAGATGAATCCATGTACTTGAATAGTTGTTTTTTTTTAAACCTGAAATTCAGTTGTAAACAGTAAGTATGGCGCTTCTATCACATGCAACTTTCGTACTGCCAAACTCATATTTTTATCTCTCCTCCTTTTATCTTTTGATTTTTTATGTGAGAAACTGAAATGAGCTTCCATAAACAAAGATAAAAGATCTTTCACCTCTTTCATCTACTTAGATATGGACAATCTGGTGTCCATTTGCTCTCTCCCTACGTTTATGCTGTCTGGGCTTTCAAAAGAGGTAAAGCTTTTGATTCCCTTGGTGACATAACACCCAATGTGGCAGGTTCCTTTTGTGTTAACACCCAACATGTGTGAAGGAATGTGCATATTTTCCCACAGACAAAACTTGAGTGGTTTCGGGTTACTGTGTCTGGCTCTGACGATTATACAGGTATGCGATGCATGCTTTGAAGGGTAAGAGGATCTGAGTCATGCATCAGGTGATAAGTCGGCTACAAAAGGTTTATGGCGGGAAAGTGCACGGCACAGAGATTTGATATTTCTGACAGTCAGTGGCATGTGGTCGCATTCTGCCTTTATGTCTCTGAAACCTGAAATATCTGTGACTTGTTGATGATGTGAGGAAAGCACAGATCTTTGACAGCTCTCTAATGGGCAGAAAAAGGTCTCAGATGGTGGAGAAATTAAGCCATTTGACGTAAGTGCCGCCCCATCCCTCATCACGACCCTGATGATGTAACAAAAAGAAGACTAATGCTTCAGGCAACCAATATTTAAAAAAAATGTTATAGGTTTTGAGGTTTATATATATATTCCTTCTTCCCCCTTGATTTGAGTTAGGTGGTTTTCTCTGAGGTTTCCCCTTACCACCACAGGACATGTGCACACATATAATGGTTTTTAAAGCCCTTTGATGTGCACCTAGCCATGTGGTTCCTCATCATATGTCGGAAACTGTGAGATTATGCTGAAAGGAAAGCAGATCCACTGATCCTTTTAACTTCCCACAGCACTTTGCACAGGATGTCAGGTGGAGCAGGGATGCGCGAGGCCCATAAAGTTGTCAGCTCGTAAATTTCTGTTCTTGCATCGTATATTGTTGGCTTTGGATCAAGTGCTCTGATGTATGTGCTGATATTGCAGCTATGGTGGCTCGCAGAATATTCTGTGACTGTAGCTGAAATATATATCCAAAGTTTAAGAGCATGTTATTCTTTTATAACTTTGCGTACTGTTTTATTTGACACTTGCCACATACTTTGCCTTTATGAAAATATTTTTTTTTCTTTTACAACATGGGCTCTTTTCTTCATTGCAGGACCAAATGATAAAAAAAATATCAGATTTTGTGAATTCAGTTAAATGTTTGCAGAAAAAAACGTGAAAATGTACTTGAAACATGAAGTTTTGTGAGTAGGGGTTGTTATTTTCAGTTGGTTGGCCTGTGTTCTTTATTGAAAGGGAGTAACAGCCAGTGTATAAAAGAAAATTGTGAAGAATCTCTAAAATGCTTGCGCCTCTTCAACTCAAGGATTAAAACAACCTGTAATCAAGAATCTAGTTGTGAGAGACCCTAGTTCTATAATAATTTGATTCATCCTTGTAAATTTATGACTTAACTTGTTAGTTTTTGTAATCACAAGTTTAATTTACTAAATTTTGGATTATTTCTCTTAAATTTACAAATCTTTGTATCATACTTTTATTCCCATGAGTACATAATGTTTTAATGGAAATGATCAATTTAAGATTTTCTCTCCCACCTGTATCACCCCCCCTTTTCTTAAAGCCAGCATTCTCGAAGCTTCAACCACTGTTGCCATGGACAAAGTCTACATTTTTTTAAGAGTACCAGTGATTCTTTTATGCAAAAATGACATTTGAAGCGAGTGGCCCCTATCACCTCGGGTTAATCTCTACATTGCTTTGAAACATGTTTGCATCACAGCTTGAAACGTTGTACCATGTTGACAAACATTTCATGGTAATATTCTTTTTTATAACATAAAACAGCAGAGAAACACCTTTGTGACTGAGATGGTATGTGAGTTCTTACCTGTTTTCTCTCCTCTATCCCCCTTCTCTCCCTTAAATCCTCTCTCTCCTTTGTTGCCTGAAAACAACACAGAAAAAAAGCATTGAATTACGGAAGATAAAAATCTTTTTCCTACATTTTTTAATCATATCCTGAAAGACAAAGGTGCATATGTTTAATTAAAGGCCATTGATGGTAGATCATTTCACTTGATTAATCAAACTCTCACAACCTAATCTATTATTACATGTGAAGAGAGCATTAACCACGATTCTTCAAATGTGTGCCCATTAAGAAACACCCAAGAGCAGCTCAACTACCCACAGGTTGCAAGGTTTCTCCACATCACACCCATTTCTTATCCTTTGCACCCTCTTTGTCTATTTCCAGAGAGAGCCTCAGAAACCCTCAGTCCTGTAATCTTGCCATGTGATATGGGCATAAAATGTAAAATTAGAAGTTCCCCACCCTGTCTGCTGTTTAATTCACCTCAAAAGGTTGTGGTTGAATGTTTTTTTTTTCTGTTCTGGAGCGGAGGTGAGAAAAGGAAAAAGAGAGGAAGCACACAGAGAGAAGACAGAAAGCAGATTGTTTGAGCTGAAATTAGGGAACTAGTGTGAAAGTAATTCTTGGAGTATCTTTAAAGTGTAGATGATTACATGCTGGAAAAGGTGATACAACACAGAACAGCTCCATCAACTCCTTTCATTTGTGGTTTCTGCAAAATTACAGTCAGTTACGCAAAAAGCCCCCTCCTTCGATCACAATCTTGGACACAGCGGCTCCTCATTTGTTTTCCTTTCAAAACATAAATCTACGTCTTACGCCCAGGAATAGGCTCCAAAGTTGGTAAGCTTTAGCACCATTTGTTGCTCATTTTCAGGCATGATGTTTAAAAGCCGCAAGTCTGTTTTAGCCATGAAGCTATAAAAGGATCAGCCTCAAGTCTGCAGTTATCCCACCTTTAATTTGACTCTTTTTCACGTCCAAACCACAGTGTGGCTGCCAGTCGAGGTGACTCTCAGTCCCACCTACCATGTGTTAATGTGTGTGTGTGTGTGTATGTGTGTAACGCCACACCCAGCCTGTGACGTCCTTAAACTGTCAGTATCACCTTCTGCTTGACCACATCCTTAACTACTAAACAGCACAGCCAAAAAAACACAAACAAACCAGAGCATCTAATGAGATACAAAAGACAACAGATGTAGAATCAAAACTATGTGATCAATTTTCTTTCTTCATGACAACTAACTCCTTTGCTAATATAGTTCACAAAGCAGAATCTCCTCCCCGCTAAATTACAGCCTTCAAAAGCTGTTTCTTAAAGAGAAAAATAAGAAAAACAAAACAGAGCATCCAACAAAACAAAACAGCCAACTATAGCTCTATACTTTTGTTTTAAAAGAATCAGATTGCAGTTTCAACTGTCAGTGAACATTGAAAAAGTTCTGAAAAATTCATCATACATAATTTACATCCCAAACACACTCTATCTGTGTTCATGCTACCACCATCCAAATGTAAGAAGAAACCACAAATCTTCCCTGTGCTATTTTAACAAGCTTACAGCATCCTTCTTCCCTCCACAGCCCAGCAACTGCCTTCCGCTGAGACCCACTCACACCAGAAAGTCCACAAACTCTTCACCCTTCGCTGGTTTGTTCAAACCACAGCCAGACCCCAGATGGGTAAAAGCAAACACACACACATTGTTGTAACCTGCTCGAGTGCAGATGACCAAACATCCAAAAAAAGATCCCTGTTTCCTTCATCTTGTCTCTCTTTGTCTTCGATAACACTGGTCTGCGTAGAGCACTTAAATGTGTTAACCTGTGTGAACAATGTAACCTCTTTGTCCATTACTGCCTGCGCTAATTTACAATGTTTTCTATTCTCCAAACAAATCAGAGGCCTACTACACACAGGAAAACAACAACAACAACATGAAAGAAATTATTTGCAACACAACATGATTTAATTCCTTTCCCTAAACACTACAAACACTACAAACAAGTGACGATCATTACCAAAATAAGATGCTTTCCATTCCCTAATTAATCAGAACTGGTAACATCCTGAATAAAGACTCTGACACATGAAACATGGCTGTTCAACAGATGATTTCCAATAAGTCGAGCAATCCATTATCACATGAGGACAATGCTTCTCTGACATCACGCAAACAAAGTGGAACCCAGATGTCAACTCAATAATATCAAACCTTAAAAACTGCAAGTCCCTCAAGTTAAAAACAGAACCCCTCTTTGATGTGGTTCACCTGTCTTGTTTTGTGCACCCCCTGTCAGATTATCAATTGCTCATTTTGATTTTCTGGCATTATTTAGTTTCCCAAAATACTCGCGCTTACTCTGTTTTTCTTAAACTTTATCTGGTTCCTGCATCTTGAGTCCATCTGTGCTACTGATAGTATAGTCTGTTGGTAACTAAACAGCCATTCATAGCACCAGGAGCCAACCAATATTGATTTTATACAAGAGTTTGATCTAGGTAAATTACTTTATTGGATAAGTAAAAGAGGGGAAATGTGACATTCCAGTATAAAGCTGTGGTTTTGCTTTAACTGTAATAAGCGTACTGTAAGTCACTGTTGAATATTCTATATAAGTACATTGCAAATTTACAGCCAAAATATTGTAATATGTCCAAACTCTTTACTTCTCTCAACCATCAGCTTGGTCATGTAACCCACCATGACAACTTCCCACCCAAATCATATCATAAAGAGAAAATTGTGCAATAGGCTCTAAAAGCATTGGGTGTATTAATGTCAGGGGGGAAAAAAAGGCTTTTGCAGTGTGCTGAATCAAATTCAACATAAGTTCACTCACAGAAGACAACAGACTGGTCTGCTCCAAGGTTTTGAGCACTGCTGGCCAACATAGGGACTGTGGGACTCCAACACTGGACATTTCAGCCAAACCTAACTCTGATTGGGAACAGCTGTTGGCTTAGCACACAACATACACACACAAACACACACTGACACGCTGACCCAAAAACGCTGCACAGCTTATCATGTTGGTCATGGGTATATTTTTCCCAAAGGTTCTTGCTTTGTGTTTGTTATCATTGGCACTGCCTGGCTAAAGATGCCAAAGTGGAAACATCAACAACCTGCCTCGAGGGGTTTGAGTAGGCAAATGAATAAATGGACTGCTGATGGAAGACAAGCACAGGAATGTATAAAGAAGGAAAACATAAAAACACTGGATCATCAAGTTGTCTTGTGTGACCCACTATTCATAACAGAAGTGTGGCCTCCCAAAGGCAGTGGACTCTGTACAGAAGCATCTATAACCCACATGTGATTATATGATCGGTGTCTGTGGTTGTGCTCTGTGTCACTGCATACCTTTCAAAGTGCTAGGAAAATACCCCACTTCAGACTATGATTAATTTATCCATTTTGAGGTAATGTAAGGACTCTACCTTCACAGGAAAAATGAACTAAAGCAGAATCCTTTGGCTTTGGCTTAAAAGTAGATTTTAACGCAAGATAACTTCTTCTAAATTGTATAACTGATTGATAGTAGGGCCACAGAAATATACTAGTAATCTAATAATATTTTGAATATTCTGGTGACTAATTAATTACTCCATTATTCTTTCATCACTGCAAATGTACTGCAGTAAAACTGTTGTTTATCTTCTCGAACTTCTTGGACATCTCAGATTTTTCAATTGATTTTCTTGAGAAACATAAAGAATCTTTTTAGCTCCAATTTATATAATTTCCACAATTTCCTATTCCATATTTCTAGACTGTCTTCCATTATGACCTGAAACCACAGCTAGAAGAAAAGACATCATTTTTTTTTAATCATTTAATTTCAATTAATTTTTAAAAAGAAAATCAAGTCGATTCAAGATAAACAAGTCTGCTCATTTTCACCTCTAAAAGCTTGATGAATGAGGGTCCAAAAGTAAAACGACACAGGGCTTTATGAAAAGAAGACTGGGATAGGAGGACTGGTCATAGATGACATAAAGAGTGACTCAAAACCAGAAAGTGATTAACCCTTTTATCAAATCCAAAACATGGAAAAATGGAGATTACTTTTGCTCATGTGGTTGCGCATTAGAGACCATCTCTGGCTCAACCAGATCACTTTTTGCACTTTTATCGAACTTTATTCCATGAAGACTTTATCTGATGTGTATTGTGGTGTTACAGAGAAATCATTTCTTACACAAACTTAAACAGAACAGCTGAAAACTGAATTGATCGACACAGATAGTTGTTTACTCTTCTGTTGAATAAAACAGAGCATGGAGAGTAAAGTATTTTAAGCTCCCATGGCAATGCAGGAAGAAAACAGTCCCACTGCTACTTACAAAAGATGCATGATAGGATTGTTTCTGCTGCTTTCTAAGGCGTTTTCCACTCTAGGCCAAAAAAGTCAACACGTAACGTGACCTTCTGAAAACTGAGTTTGTCAGTTTGAAATGACTTGAGCAGTGCAAGTGTTGACAAAGCTGAGCTGTGAGATGTGTGGGCCTGGAGGAAATGACAATTTTTTTCGACTGACTTGTGAGCTGTTGGATGAGTGAGGAACTGACACACTTAAACACGGCAAATCATGTTGCCTGATAAAATCTATCATCATTTCTGTCTTCCAAATTCAGTTCCTGGTGTAGAAGTGACTACAATTATCAGTTGTTTCCTTTTATACAGCAAACAAACATTTTATATGACTATCTAAAAACACAAGCTTTAAAATAAGACTCACCTTTTGGACCAACAGGTCCGAGTTCTCCTTTTTCACCTGGCATGCCATGCTCCCCATCAGACCCTTTCATCCCCTGAGGACCCTGGATGCCTTTTTCTCCTATAAACCCTGAAACGTAAACACATAGAGGCTTGGTTCCAGTGTATGATTATAATCATCCAACAGGAAATGCTGTGTGGTCTTAATACTTGGCAATGTTGATCATCCTTGATGGCAGCTTTGAAATCCCCTTTGGTTTGGGGGTTTTATCCACTTTGAGGGTAAATCTTGTTATGTGTGGACATTCTCTGTAATAATATCACATTTTTAAATCATCTTTGTTTCCTGGCAGTTTAAAGAGACAGTAATTAAATCAAACCCATGAAGCTGGTTTCAGATATTCTTTTTTGGCATCTGAATTTTGAACTCTCAAATTAAACGATGACATGAATCCAAGAGAAGCTGGTATGTTGTGTGAAATGTTAATAAAAACGTGTTGTGCCAGTTTCAAGTTATTTAAAACCAGCATTTGACTGAAACAGGGCAAAAACAACATATTGGATGTTAAAAATGAACAAAGATATTATTCTTTAAAATTTGATTCTAACGACACATTTTGAAAATGCTGAGACAAGGATTGAAAAATGAAATTAAAAGAAAAAAACTGAATAAGTTGCACAAGGCTTGAAAACATATAAAGAAACATTTCCAAAAATAACTTGGGTTATTTGTAACAGGTTTAGAGAGGCTGACTCTCTCAGAAGTAAATATGGGGAAAGATTTACCACTCTGTAAGAGAGAGTGAGCAAATAGTTTATCAATTTCAGTGCAATAGTCCTGAGAACAATGATTGCATTCCATGCAATTTCATCATGTACATTACATGATATTAGCAAAAGATTCAAAGAATCTGTAGAAATATCCCTTAAAAAAAGTAAAAAAACAACGGATGGATGTGAAGAGATGCATAGTTCAGATTCTTTTGGTGACTTCAAGGGAAAACGTTATCGTTTTGTCTCCAAAAGTTACTTATGGTCTCCTGTGAAGTGTCTCCTACTGTGACCTGCCATAGTGTCCATCACTGAATGTGCATTGTTTGTCCGAGAGAGTGGAGGGGTGTGTGGCTTAGCTATAAGTCAATTATAATCAGGAACAAAGGCAACCTCTCAAGGCTGGAGCCCATCAAAGATGGATAGACACCTTCATCAAGTTTACCTACAAACAGAAGTCTGAACAGAACAGTCTGATCTAAGACTTTTTGGTCCAATTTCTCATGAGCCTTGATGTGTCCTGTTTTTCTTTACCCTCACATGATTCATAGAAAATGAAATGTCCAAAGCAATATTGACCCTGGTCTTTCTCTTGTTCTACCACCTGCATGCTTTTCACTCTTGAACGCTTACTGGCACAGGAAAAAAAGCTTCATTATTTTCTTCATTACATTAAATTATCATTGACCACAATGAGAACGGTTGTTTACAGTCAGCAGGCTCTAACGTCTCAATATTAATGAGGTAATTACTTGTTTGAAGCACGTTTGTCATGTGTCTCCGTGCCCTGATATGCTCTGATTACCCTGTTGTTACTGGCAACATGGATTAAACAATTAGACAGACTGTATTAACGGCCAGAGACAGAAAATAAAGTGATGATGGATGATGTCATGTTCTCTGTGGTTTTCTGTCACAGAGCTGTGAAGGATTAATAACTCTCACCTCAAAAAGCCATTGGGAAAATGGTATAAATCATATTCTGGTGAGAGTGAAGACGTGTTTTCATAGGAGAGTCCAAGAGGATCATTCTATGAGTCTAAAAGGATTTTAACAGCTGAAATGCAATGACTAATATGTTGGACTCAGTAGGGATCGAGCAGAAGAGGTACAAGAGTAGGATCACATTGTATCGGAGGAGTATTGGGATAACTTTAAGAGGAAAAAAACGAAATATTCAGTTCCCAACAGAAAACTGGAGCTATACTGTATCCACTTCAATAAAAGGTGACTGCCTCTCCTAAAGAATGTAAGCTTATGAACGCTGGAGTATTTCCCTTTTGTCTCTGATGTGGTCCTGGGGGGTGTTCCATTAAGTTTGATATGTTTTCATACTACATATTAAAGGTCGATCCCTGCAGGAGGAAGTTTTGTTCAGATTGTCTTGTAGTTATGGCAGATGTGGGGGGTTTCCTTTCAGCTGTAAGACAATACTTCTTGGAAACGTCATGTGAGGGCTGCAGCTCAAAGGCCTGGGAATGTAGAATGGATGATGACAAGGGGAGAGCAGAGAGGGTGATGATTCAAGAAGTACCAAACTGGAAAAGGCCCCAAAAACATCTGGTTTAAGGTTGTAGCTCTTGCTATCTTACAGTACTTATGAAAAATGGTCATTTTGGTGCCAGGATAGAGGTTCATGCTGTGGTTTTTGGTGGAGTGACCTGCAAGACTAAGATAGATGACCTGTCCCACCGGCCCTGTCCACACCCCGAGTGAAAATAAATCCCCATGCAAAGTCTGGGGCTTTGTTTTCATAAGTGAATATATATGACCATTTTTATCCTCTCTGCATGCTTCGTTATTAATACAATGTAACCCAATCACAAAAGCAGAGGTAATAACCCCACTGAAGTCTGTTTTGTGCAAAATGGAGCTGGATTTTCACCTTAAATGCCACTCACTCCCAAATCCTGGAGCGTATAAAACGGATTATAAATCATAATGTAATGTTTCCATTGGACATTTATAGGGCAGGTAAATTTCACGACCCATGGGCTTGTAAAACTCATCCAAAAACCACACCAGACAAACAGAGATGTAAATCACAGCACCAGGCAGCATGTGAGCCTGAATATTTGCGTCTTTGGCTTCACATTTATTCAACCAAGAAATAGTTTAACACCCAGTAGTATACCATTAAACTTCATTTTATTTTTGTCTTTGAAGTAGTGCAAAGATTAAAGAGGCCTCCACAGCTGTACCTCTCCAGTGCTCCCTTTAGGCTGAACTTTGCTCCTGTGGGGAGTTTTTAGTTGGTAATGAAAATGAATAGTGATGGCTGGGTATGAGCTACAAACCCAAACTGGACTAGGGGTCCCAAAAGTGGGGGCTGGGAAATATCATTGCTATAAATTACAGCTATGGTAAATAAAACTTATTTACTATAAATTACTAAACAATTAAATTACTATAAATTACAGCTATGGTAAATAAAACTTAGCACAAAAATGAAGGATATTTTTGTTTGGCAAAAAATGTATACTTTTGTATTGTATTTTAAATGGTGCCACATTTGTAAGCAACATGCATTTGTAGGATGAGCAGCAGAGCTTGGAATGTGGGTTGTGCCCAAGAAAAATCAGCCAAATTTTCTCTACCAATGCCAAACATCAAAGCTTATAAATTTTATGAAGTATTTCAACAATTCATCTCTCCTTTAAGTGCGCTCAATGAGATACTTTTGACCTCATATCCCCCTTGTTTTTTAAAGTAATTGCCTAATTGTTTGGCTGGGCACTTATTCAACTCCTTTGTAAGAGTAGGATGAGAAAAAGAGACACCACTTTTGTGTCACTCAAATATAAAGCTGGAACCAGACGATAGTTAGCTTAAGTTAGCACTGCAAAGATGTGGAAGCTGCCATCTAGCTCCTCTAACACATTTCATCTTATGCATTGAATCCAATGAAATATCTGAGTGTAAGTATGTCAAGTTGTGGTTTCACGGATGATTACAGGCCTAATTTTTTTTCTGGCAGGGAGCAGCGACTGTACTGTTATGTCATCACTGTGGTGATGCTCGTCAACCAGCGAAGTGTCCAGTAAGTTTCACTCGGCCAAAAAACAGCTGAGATTTTCCCCCTCTTCCCTCTTTTTAGTTCTTTAGTATTTGAAGCCTGCCATCACTTTCAATGTCTCATTTGTTGATTATTAACACCAAACTGAATACGTTTGCGGTGATGTCTTTACTAGTTTCATTCCCGTGTGTTTGGGGATCCTATGTGTAACCATGGTTGCATTGTTTACACAGGAAATTTCAGATGCCAGCAGCCGGTAGCATATCAATGCTAGCCAGTACTAAGTCCAGTGTTCCCTGCTAGCTGAGGAGAAGGAGGTAAGGATGACATGCTGGTACTGGGGCGTAGGCTAAGAAAAGACAACATCCACCTGTCCTTCCAATCACACTTTTGGGGACTGGATGATCCCCAAGAAGGGGAAGGAATCTATCAGTGCCACTATTTCTCATCATCTCTAGGTTTTTTTTGTAGTTTCATGTCAAATGAATAGTAGTCTGGATGTGCTCACCTCTCAAACCTGGAAACCCAGGAGCACCAGGAGGCCCAAGTTGTCCAGTATCACCTTTCTCTCCCTTTGGCCCTGGAGGACCTGCACAAAGAAGAATAAAGTCAGATTAAATAGCATGACCCACTTTTGATTCAATGCCAACAATGCCATTTTTTTCTAAGCAACTTTTGGATAATCCTAAAGTTATCAAAAGCCAACATATGCAGCAAAGCAATTGTTTCTCAGTTAATTTTATGGTGTTACTCCCTACATGTCCCCAACACCAAGTAAAGTTTGCAGAAAACACTTGATTAAAATCCCCTTTTGATAATCAAAAAGAAAAGCAACATGATATCTGAGATCTTACTATGAGCAAACCTTCCGCTGGCCCAACTAGTGAACTATTAAATGCAGCTTTAGCTAAAGCAGTATGTCACACTGCCAAGCAAAAAGTGGACCAAGATTTAATGAGTCAAGCTGAGGTTGTTGCATTGTGCAGTTTTACAGGCTCTGATAAATAAACGTTCCTAATCAGTTTATTTTACTGTAATAATTAACAAAATTTCAGAGGAAACAGGGTTATAAGAATGGTCTCATGGAAAAAGTTGTTGGGAATGGAAATAATAGACATAAACAATGCACAATGGTAGATATAAGCTGTCAGAAACACACAGTGGGCAAAGGGGGTCTTGTCTGCCTTAACAGTCTATGCATAGATTCAACAAGGAGCTGGAGACACCACTTTGAGATATTGCCATGAGCATCACACAGTTTCAGCAGATTTGTTAAGTGAACATCCCTGATGAGAATCTCCTGCTCCGCCACATTTCTAAGGAGCTCTGTTGGACCAACAACCATACGTGGTCCAAAGTCCCTTAAATCACCTTTTTTCTCTATTCTAATGCTCAGCTTGAACTTCAGCTAGTTTTCTTTACCATGCCTGCCAACCTCACAAGGGTTTTCTTTTTTTTTAACTTTCTTTTATTAGTTTTTTATATGTAAATACATATTTGTAACATTCATAAAACAAACAAAAATGGCAGGGTAAAATATTACAAGTTGAGTTGTCTTACAAATGAATTTTTTTTTTTTTTCTCCTTAGAATGACTCCTCTCAATTTGTAGTGTCACTTGTCCTGTTCCTATAAATCATCCATTTTGACCATTTGTCCTCCAGTTGGGCCCCAACGTCAGAGTCATATACACAATCAGAGAGGTAGTTCATTTAGAGGAGGTGCCAGACCTAGGTAACAAGGTATCAACCCCCTAGTCGAACCATGGTGAAGGAGCAGTATCAGAAAAATGTTCGGTGTCTGTTTTAAAAATTCAAATAATGATCTTCTCCATGAATATGTTCAGGTGTAAAGTTACATAAGTACAATATAGTAGCATTCAAAGGTATATTATATCCCATTATTTTATTAATTTCTGTACTAATGTTTTCCCAGTAGTTTCTTATTTTTGAACACTTCCAAAATAAATGACTATGACAAACATTTAATGATCCACAATTTCTCCAACATAGGAGCTGATGGTTCAGGTNGGGGAGAGCAGAGAGGGTGATGATTCAAGAAGTACCAAACTGGAAAAGGCCCCAAAAACATCTGGTTTAAGGTTGTAGCTCTTGCTATCTTACAGTACTTATGAAAAATGGTCATTTTGGTGCCAGGATAGAGGTTCATGCTGTGGTTTTTGGTGGAGTGACCTGCAAGACTAAGATAGATGACCTGTCCCACCGGCCCTGTCCACACCCCGAGTGAAAATAAATCCCCATGCAAAGTCTGGGGCTTTGTTTTCATAAGTGAATATATATGACCATTTTTATCCTCTCTGCACGCTTCGTTATTAATACAATGTAACCCAATCACAAAAGCAGAGGTAATAACCCCACTGAAGTCTGTTTTGTGCAAAATGGAGCCGGATTTTCACCTTAAATGCCACTCACTCCTAAATCCTGGAGCGTATAAAACGGATTATAAATCATAATGTAATGTTTCCATTGGACATTCATAGGGCAGGTAAATTTCACGACCCATGGGCTTGTAAAACTCATCCAAAAACCACACCAGACAAACAGAGATGTAAATCACAGCACCAGGCAGCATGTGAGCCTGAATATTTGCGTCTTTGGCTTCACATTTATTCAACCAAGGAATAGTTTAACACCCAGTAGTATACCATTAAACTTCATTTTATTTTTGTCTTTGAAGTAGTGCAAAGATTAAAGAGGCCTCCACAGCTGTACCTCTCCAGTGCTCCCTTTAGGCTGAACTTTGCTCCTGTGGGGAGTTTTTAGTTGGTAATGAAAATGAATAGTGATGGCTGGGTATGAGCTACAAACCCAAACTGGACTAGGGGTCCCAAAAGTGGGGGCTGGGAAATATCATTGCTATAAATTACAGCTATGGTAAATAAAACTTATTTACTATAAATTACTAAACTATTAAATTACTATAAATTACAGCTATGGTAAATAAAACTTAGCACAAAAATGAAGGATATTTTTGTTTGGCAAAAAATGTATACTTTTGTATTGTATTTTAAATGGTGCCACATTTGTAAGCAACATGCATTTGTAGGATGAGCAGCAGAGCTTGGAATGTGGGTTGTGCCCATGAAAAATCAGCTAAATTTTCTCTACCAATGCCAAACATCAAAGCTTATAAATTTTATGAAGTATTTCAACAATTCATCTCTCCTTTAAGTGCGCTCAATGAGATACTTTTGACCTCATTTCCCCCTTGTTTTTTAAAGTAATTGCCTAATTGTTTGGCTGGGCACTTATTCAACTCCTTTGTAAGAGTAGGATGAGAAAAAAGACACCACTTTTGTGTCACTCAAATATAAAGCTGGAACCAGACGATAGTTAGCTTAAGTTAGCACTGCAAAGATGTGGAAGCTGCCATCTAACTCCTCTAACACATTTCATCTTATGCATTGAATCCAATGAAATATCTGAGTGTAAGTATGTCAAGTTGTGGTTTCACGGATGATTACAGGCCTAATTTTTTTTCTGGCAGGGAGCAGCGACTGTACTGTTATGTCATCACTGTGGTGATGCTCGTCAACCAGCGAAGTGTCCAGTAAGTTTCACTCAGCCAAAAAACAGCTGAGATTTTCCTCCTCTTCCCTCTTTTTAGTTCTTTAGTATTTGAAGCCTGCCATTACTTTCAATGTCTCATTTGTTGATTACTAACACCAAACTGACTACGTTTGCGGTGATGTCTTTACTAGTTTCATTCCTGTGTGTTTGGGGATCCTATGTGTAACATGGTTGCATTGTTTACACAGGAAATTTCAGATGCCAGCAGCCGGTAGCATATCAATGCTAGCCAGTACTAAGTCCAGTGTTCCCTGCTAGCTGAGGAGAAGGAGGTAAGGATGACATGCTGGTACTGGGGCGTAGGCTAAGAAAAGACAACATCCACCTGTCCTTCCATCCACACTTTTGGGGACTGTATGATCCCCAAGAAGGGGAAGGAATCTATCAGTGCCACTATTTCTCATCATCTCTAGGTTTTTTTTGTAGTTTCATGTCAAATGAATAGTAGTCTGGATGTGCTCACCTCTCAAACCTGGAAACCCAGGAGCACCAGGAGGCCCAAGTTGTCCAGTATCACCTTTCTCTCCCTTTGGCCCTGGAGGACCTGCACAAAGAAGAATAAAGTCAGATTAAATAGCATGACCCACTTTTGATTCAATGCCAACAATGCCATTTTTTTCTAAGCAACTTTTGGATAATCCTAAAGTTATCAAAAGCCAACATATGCAGCAAAGCGATTGTTTCTCAGTTAATTTTATGGTGTTACTCCCTGCATGTCCCCAACACCAAGTAAAGTTTGCAGAAAACACTTGATTAAAATCCCCTTTTGATAATCAAAAAGAAAAGCAACATGATATCTGAGATCTTACTATGAAACTGCAAACCTTCCGCTGGCCCAACTAGTGGACTATTAAATGCAGCTTTAGCTAAAGCAGTATGTCACACTGCCAAGCAAAAAGTGGACCAAGATTTAATGAGTCAAGTTGAGGTTGTTGCATTGTGCAGTTTTACAGGCTCTGATAAATAAACGTTCCTAATCAGTTTATTTTACTGTAATAATTAACAAAATGTCAGAGGAAACAGGGTTATAAGAATGGTCTCATGGAAAAAGTAGGAATGGAAATAATAGACATAAACAATGCACAATGGTAGATATAAGCTGTCAGAAACACACAGTGGGCAAAGGGGGTCTTGTCTGCCTTAACAGTCTATGCATAGATTCAACAAGGAACTGGAGACACCACTTTGAGATATTGCCATGAGCATCACACAGTTTCAGCAGATTTGTTAAGTGAACATCCCTGATGAGAATCTCCTACTCCGCCACATTTCTAAGGAGCTCTGTTGGACCAACAACCATACGTGGTCCAAAGTCCCTTAAATCACCTTTTTTCTCTATTCTAATGCTCAGCTTGAACTTCAGCTAGTTTTCTTTACCATGCCTGCCAACTCAGAAGGGTTTTCAAGGGTAAAAGGGAAAACACCTCAACTTGGAATGATTCATATTGAGCCAAATCAGACAAATCAAAGAAATGTGCAATACAAACAACATCTTTGCCCCGCGATTATAAAACAGACTTGGACTCTCCCAAAACACACTTATGACTAATATTTTAGAACAGGCTCCATGCACTCATTAACTATGGACCAGTGTGACTGCATCACAGCAGCATCTTGGACCATGTTGATCATTTCCTGCCAAAACTCAGGCAGGAAAGAACCGTGAAGATTATTGGTTGAAAACTGTACGCATGGGACCAAGATTTGTTTTGGAGAACAACATGGGAGCCTTTAAGTCCTAAAGATTATGATTTTTATCAGTGTCAAAATTTCTGTTCATATCTTTCATTTATTACATCTCTCTGTCTCTGTCTCTCTCTCTCTCTCTCTCTCTCTCTCTGCATGATGCATAGCAGCCAAAATGAAGGCCAAACTGGGTTGTACAACTGGTGTTAAGATTCAGTCCAAAACGTTTGTTGAACTTGGAGAGACTTAGCAAAAAATCCAAACACTGACAGAGAGAGAGGGAGAAAGAGAGAGAAAGAGAGAAAGAGAGAGAGAGAGAGTGAGAGCGCTGGCCACAATGGGAACCACATGTTTAACAAGATGGACCACAACACAGCTTGTGGGAATGCTTCAAAATTCAGAGCTTGTTTTTGTCCAGCACATGTCCGGAGGATCTGATCTGTCACAGCTCTTATGTTCTCCATTTACAGGTTTTTGATCCTGACCAGCTTTTAGATACAGATCCACTGCTGCAGAAGTGCACACGCTTAACTGGAAACGGCAGGTCATGTGACCGTTTAAGGGTCACATCAGGAGGTGAACCCTGGCGTCAACTACCTTGTTCAAGAGCATGTTTGTACATTGCTATCCCTGTAAAGACCAAAAGCTCGGGAACTCTGACGAACTTCAGATTTACATGACAGCCAGTAACGATTACCACTCTTTTTCAGGAAGTCACGCTTTTATCAGATTGTTAACAGCAAATTCTGAATCCATAAACAATGTGTTGTGACTTCCTGCAGCATTATTTGTCCTTGGTGTCATCTCTGCTGCTCAGAATTTACAACACTGCCAGGATGGGCTTTGACCAATCAGAAACAAGAATTGGTACATGCTGGTCAGTAAGAATGATGAGTAATAACAATCTTACTATAAGTCATATAGCTACAATAATGAAGACAATTATCATTATTTACTGATACAGTTGTAGTTATAGTTATAGTTATAATAGTTCTGAAAATATTGACCTTTTTTGCCTGGAAGCATAATCATGGCATGTGCAGATTGCTGCTCTGAGCACAACAAATGTTGAGTCCTTCTTTTAAAATCTACTTTAACTTCAAATTTTGGCTTGTCCACTTTTTTACAGCAGCTAATGCAGCACGTCTCTGGCATGGAGTCAATATATTTCCTGAGTACTTCAAAACTAATTATATCCCATGCCTTCTGCAACTAAAGCTAGAAGCTTTCATTTGAATGTGCATACAATCTGTTCAGTTCAGATAAGTCCGAACTCAACCAAATTTGGTGGATGGAGTTGGGATCTGGACTTGAGGGGGCCAGTTCATCATTTGAAATGCTCCTTCTTACAAAGAAAATCACCTATTTCATTTGTTTTATAGGTATTTTAATGGGAAATTTAACTGAGTCAACAAAAAAAAAACCTTAATATGCAACGTATTCTTTAAATTGTGGCCACCTCTTGTTACAACAGGATAAGCCTATTTACTGGCTACTTCTCTGTCTACAGGGGGTGCCAAAATCCTCACAAACTAAAAATTCATATCAGGGCATATCTGGGCAAAGCCAATTTGGCAATGGACTGTCTTGTTTGTTTTGTTGACATCATCTGGATGTGTAACATAAGGTAAATATTTCCATATGGATCACTACCAAAAGAAAAATCCTTTGAGGAGCTTTAAGTCAATATTAGGATTAAATCTGCTGAATGTAAATGATTAAAAGCTTTATTTGGTTTCAGCTGGCAGCTTAAAAGCCGAGCTGGCGTCAAAAACTCAAAGACCTTACCTGACCTAAGTTTGGAGTTTATAACATCAGCTCTGAACAGGGTTTTGGCTGAATCCCAATTACATGAGCATATTTGGCAGTAAACAATAAAACACAAACAACAAACGCTGCAGCATTAATCAGAACTCTTTCTGTAAGAGAGTTTCAATTTGGCCAGGAGTGTGCTTCTCTTGTTATTGGACTTTTATGTTTCTTGTTTGAGCCAACTCCAATGAATGTCAACAAAGTCCATCTTACGTTGGTTCTGTTTGTGTGTTGTTTAGTGTGTGGGTGCACAAATTTTAACTTTTTAAGGTCAAATATTAAGACCTATCAACACAATCAATCATCTATGACAGATTACAGTTCTGGAAACTAAACCTGCAAGTCTTCACAAATACATCTGTGTCTCTGCGTACGTCAGCTGAGGAGGAGACGCTTCAGTGGTCTTGATATAACTGCATCCCTGTAAATTGTTTATTCAATCAAAGCTTTAAATTATGAATAACTTGGCTAACCATCTTGGCTTTTGAGTCTTTTTGTTCTTTTTGCTTTTTGGTTCAACAAAAACAAGCCAAACTCTCTGTCCAGCATCAGCCTGGAAGCATCTGACAGCAATGAGTCCAAGAGTATAACACAAGTGTGGAGCTCAGACACCTCCATCCAGCATCCAGAGCCTATCTGCAGAGTGGAGCGACAGGGCAGTGAGTTTTTGTTTTTTTGTTTTCTAACAGGGCTAAAGGCTGAAAATCTCCTACACCAAGTGAGAACATGCAAGTTACACGTAAGGGGAGATAAGGAGTGTGTTGTGAAATTCATCACTAAGATGGATGACGAAAGGAGCTATCAGGCTGTATGTTATTTGAGGATACAGGCATGTTAACCAGGACCAGATGGAGCAAAGCATTTCAAGAGAGGCTGAAATGTTCAGTGTGACCCTGTCTGAAGGGACAGGCTGGTACTCAACAGAGATTTGTTGTGATGGAGGGTTTGGAGCTGAATGTTATCCCAGATATCTAGCAAGACACTTTTATGACGGAGACATTTCTGTTTTTGGTTGAAGTGGACTTTATCTTTCCAAGCTCTTTCAAAGCAGCTCATATAAAATGTATTGCCAAAAAAGATTTGTTACAACAAAGACACAATCCACCAAACACAGATTCTATACTTTTTGTGCTATGGCTGTGGAAGAGCACTTTTACAAACTGTCCATCAACAGTATCAGATACACAAGCACTGATGTTCGAAAGTCAAGTTATCTTGTCCGTGATTGAACCATATCTGCTTATAGACTTAACATATTGTTTGTCAAATTCAAGAGATAATCTGATAATCTGATGCATTTCCTCCTAGAGGGCCCATGTAACAGTAAATAATACCCTGTTTTACAATAATCTACCAACTGGAAAGACAAAAAGACTCCAGGCACAACTTTAAACAGCCTCTCATGTGTCCCTATCTTTGATACAACAAGTAACATGTGTGGCATGAACATTACATTGTGACTCACACTGGAGTTAAAGACACTGACCTGAATGAGAGAGCAAGAGAAAAGTGAGCACAAAGGGGAACTGAGCAGAGGAGAATAAACATGGATGGAGATGTAAAACTTTCTTGGCGAAGGTGACTGCTAGCTAACAACAAACAAATGGGCCGCGCAGCTCGAACTAATGAAAGAGCTGAGTGGTTGAGTTTTCATTCTCCGTGTTGCGTCTAAATTTAACCCACAATTGTTTCCAGGCTCGACAGAAACAGCATCCCACCCACATGTGAAGCAGACCCCAGATCAGGGGTCGTGTTCATTCTGAGCTGCCATCAATCAGCTCGAGCTGCGTCCCCCTGCCAGCATTACATCATGGCATACCATTACTGATTTGAACAGGCCAGAGGAGTCATTTAGAGCGCTGGCAGAGAGAGTCGTACCACGTCGAGACTAATCACATCGCAGCAGATCGGAGGAAGAACACTGAACTTTGCTCAGAGTAATCCCACAGTGTAAAACCATGTTTGCATGCCTGGGTCACTTGTATTCAATCACTTTGAAAACATCTATTGGCTCAGACGAGCTTTGGTAAATGATCTTTTCTGAACACACAGTTCCACCCAAAGGGGTTCATTAGACCAAGATTTGGTGTTCTCACGTTCCCATTACATGTTACTCCGGTTTTTTCTTTTCTTACAGTACAAATCTTTTTTACATTTGCTTTTTCTGTTTTATTCTTCTAATGCCACTTTTGACTTCTGTGACATTATTTCTCTATGACCTTTAAGATCTTTTGTCATCACTTTGCTCACAGACATCAATTCCCTGCTCCTTCAATTATTTTCATTTATTTGACATGTTTAGTTCCTCTTCCCTGAGCTAACCACAGCAAGGCAATGATACACTAAAATGCACTGGAAGATTTGTCACAGGACAAGGAAGTCATATACCAGCTGTTATCAGCTGACAGATTGGAGTTTCAATAAGGGAAAGGATCTCAAGCAAAATGCTATTCAACAGTCACCGTTAACTATTCCCAGATTAATCAAATGGTCACAATTCAATGACTGAGTGCAGAGCTGTTGTAGGCTAATCAAATGAATGACAAATAGAAATGATCAATGTACTCTTGTTTTACCAAGCAAAGATGCTGCTAACCAAATTTTTGCTTAATTCTTTTTGTAGAAGTTCTTCCCTGAACCATTTGGAGCTGCATTTTTTCCAGTTCTGAATGTTGTAATACTGCAGCTGTTTAACTGGCAGCTGATACTTATGCTTTGTCAAGTAATTTACATGTTATTTTGTTATTATTGGAGCTTTTGTTGACTTCATAAAACCTATCAGAGTGCCGACGCCCCATTTACAAAAGCCCTTTGAATAACCATACCTCCTCAACTATTTGTGCTAGCCAGAAAATTTGTGCGGCTTTTCAAAGGAGTAAAATACAAACTCCATCCTGATACCAAGGGTATTTTGGTGCTACATATGCATCTACATGCAACAACAGTCAGATCATATGGTGCAATCTGTTATCATTACGGTAACTCTTCACTTACAAGGGTTTGAATGGTTCCTAAGAGAGGAGAAAATGAGTTTTTTAAGGGCATGGGTTCCAACTCTTTTAAGGCTAAGATTTGAACAAAGTTCAGATGACCTGTTCAATACTTGGGCAAGAAATAGTTATTTAATGAAAGATACCCACAAGCACCACCTGGTGTTTGTATCATAGTACGACCAAGGTCCAGTAAGAACAGTTGAAAAGAAACATTTTTGAGATGAGATAACAGTCACATAAACTATGGGATTTGTCATTACTAATCAATTATTCAAATAGTTGAAAATCAGGACTCATGTCAAGTTCAATTTATTGTTTCCAATCCCATGCACAAAACTACAGCTCTTACTGAGGATGAGGTGGTTAATACCAACCATAACTGTATTTCGATTAGGCAATAAATGGCAAAAAATGATTAATGTCAATATTTGGGATAAGCAAACTTACACTTGATATATTTTAACGGTTAAATGATGTGCAGGAGTTTGTTTGCAATTTACAATTTCTCAAATTGGGACTTTGGGTAATTATGAGTGAGCTGTTGGGTTTCAAGAACGACAGACCAATTAGTCAATAATAATGACATTATTTGGAGCAATTATCATTTGTGCTCCCTCTTATAGATCTTCATGTAAGGAGGACTCAGCTTGGTCTTGGAGTCAATTCATGGCAACATAACTTGGAAACAAGACTCGATTTGAACTCTGGGGGTGCAAGACCCAAACTTTTGGTAGTTTGATGAAAACAGATAAAAGCTTTAAGCCCTTTTAGCTCCTCGATAAACAGTAATTACTTTCTCTACTTCAATAAAAGCCAAACACAGCAAATGATATGAGCGGACGATATCAAAGTACTCGCTGTTCGTGGGAAAACGAACCAAAACCACAGACATTTAGATAAAAGTTACAAAAAGAAGGAGAAAAAACAAACAATAAGGGCTCCTTCTTGGATCCCCTGCACAAACACACATGTGATGAGTCAGATTAACAGAAGACAGGGCTGAGGTTAGAGGGGGAATATCACCGGGTTGGCCCTGCCACCATGCAGAACAACAACACTGGGGACACAGCAGAGCAGAGTTACCACCTGCTGTGAAGACTCGGGGGAAACACATGTTCTCATGCTGGCTCCTTCAAACTGAGCTCGTGGGAAAACAGTAGGACCAAATGTGACTCTGGATTTCCCCATCAAATCAAAGTTAGCTGGCTGTCCTGCATCAGAACTGCACTCACTGTACTTTCAGCCTCCCTACTTCCCTACGATCTATCTGCAGGCTTGCCAGTTACCAACATTGTACTACTGCTGCATTAAAACCTGAGCTGTCTGACTGGCATAAAAGAAGATCTTATGTAAGTTGGAATTTCCAATAATGGCCACTTTTCTGCCTTAATCGGCCCGTTTTCATATCCAACTAAACACCTTTTGACCTGCAAATTACAGAGTCAATTCAAACTGAAAAGCAGTTCTAAAGCCAACTAAAAGAGGGGCCCTTTGATTTTTCAAGTGCCACTTCAGTGCTGCATTTGGACCAGATTGAGACAAAGTCTCCTTTTGTGAATAGCCAAACCCTGAATAAATAGAAGTATATGAATAGTGACTGTGTTGAGGCAACCATTTTTTTGTGCTGACCTTCAAAAATGGTGAGGTTCTTCAGGGCCATGGAGTGCTCCCAGTCCTTCAAGCGGAGGTCCTCTGTGATGGTGTTGAGGATCTCCATCTCGTTCCTCAGCTCAGCCTCCGTGTGGACGTGGGTCACCCATAAACTGCTGGTGTCCTCTGTGATGTTGCTGATCTGGATCTAAGTAGCAGCAGTACATGCAGAGAGTGTTGACAGTCAAATGCTTTCAAAAATGTGCCTGTACATATGTCATGAACACAGACTTAACGGCCCTGTGAGGACTTCATAAGTGATCTTGAAATAGTATCACTTTTGTATATTTGCCAGTTCACAATCCACAGATTAAAATGAGATTATCGACGCCAAAACAGAATATTTCTTAAAATAATTTCATTTTGCCATTTGAGGGACTTGGTGCTTGACTGGCAAAAAGAGTGATTGAACACAGGCTAAAACACAGGTTCAAGTATCAGTGATAATGTGCATCTCAGCCTACATGCAGCAGTTAAACTGCAGTGGTCTGTTCAGACTTGAGTGTTTCTCAATCAAATGGAGAATCAGGCTCTGCTTAGTGAGGTTGGAGTTGGTAGATGTGCACTGGTAGAACATAACCAGGACTCACTAACGTTACACTTTACAGACACGTCACAGAGTGCCGGGCTGTGGGGTAACACCAAACAGTGTGCTTATCTTCTGGACACTAAACTATGCTAGAAACTGAGTTTACAAAGTTTGCTTGATGCCATGTTTCAAACAATAGTGCTACGTAACACAAATACATGCCTCGGCAAGTGCCATATCTCAACAGCAGAGTGTGATGCTGAAAATGGGAAAAGGAGTCTTTGGTCTAGAAAAACACCACAGACTTGGGATGGTCCTCACAGTGCATTGTGTAATTATGACAGTGTAACATCATGTAAGTTTGGATGAACCTGCAGGTCGTGTATCTTCACATGGTGAATACTGATGTCATTGGTGAAGGTGTGATTGACAGCTCCCACCGTCCAGTTGACCTCTTCCAGTTTCTCCCTCAGCTTGCTCACCTGACGTGAAGTATCCCTGACAGAGAGTAGAGACAAACATTCTTGATCTGATTATGTATTTTAGCTTTCATGCTTGTGAAATAAGGATCGATCTGTACCTGAGCAAGACGTCCTGATCGCGGAGCCATATGGAAGCTCGGGACACCTCTGTGTTCAGACCTGTCAGGTTTCTGCTGGCTGAGTTGCTCAGGGTGGACAACCTGTCATCCAGCTGCACCAGGTAACCTTCTGACTGAAGGGAGTGGGCTTGCATGCTCCTCAGATCCACCTCAAGGCTCTGTAGGGAAGAGAAGTGAGCTATAAGTTTGACTTCAGTCAGGTCCACTCATGTTGAAAGAGCATCATATTTGCATGCAATACATTAAGTTCACTGCCTTGCTAAAAAAAGAAAAAACTTGCCTCCAAAAAAGGAACACACTTTAATATTTTGTTGGACTGCCTTTAGCTTTGATTACAGCACGCATTTACTTTAGCATTGTTTCAGTGAGCTCCTGCAGTGTCTCAAGATTTATTTCTATCCAGTGTTGCATTCATTTTCCACCAAGTTCTTGTATTGATGATGGGAGAGTCTGACCATTGCGCAAAGCCTTCACCAAAAATTCTCAATGGGACGAAGGTCTGGACTCTGTGGTAGCCAATCCATGTGTGAAAAAGATGTTTCATGCTTCCTGAACCACTCTTTCACAATTTAAGCCCATTGATTCTTTGCAGTGCCATCTTGGAATCCGCCCATGCCATTAAGGAAGAAAATGGCATTGATAGAATAACCTGGTCATTCAGTATTTTGAGGTAGTCAGCTGACCTCTCTCTTTGGGCACATAATGTTGCTGAGCCTAGAAATGAGCAACTGCAGCAAACCCAGATCATAGCACTGCCCCCACAGGCTTGTACAGTAGGCACTTGGCATGATGGGTGCATCACTTCACCTGCCTCTCTTCTAACCTTGATGCGCCCATCACTCTGGAACAGGGTAAATCTGGACTCATCGGACCACATGACCCACCAAGCTGTTGTCTCTGATGGACTTTTCTAATTAATTCCTTCATTCCTTCCAACCCAAAGCCTGGTGCAGGGAGACCACACCTTCTCTTTCGTACCGGTGACTATCCATGTGACATGTTTTTCACACTCCTGTTATCATTTCTGGCTCTACTAACTCTTGTATGCCCTCTTTTTTGCCTTGTCTCACCTTGAACAGGATCTCCAGCCTCTGCAGCCAGTCACTGTGGTTATGGAAGAGGTTCTCAAGTTTCCAGATGTTCTCAAGCAAATCCGCCTGAGTGGATGCCTCACCCAGGTTCTGCTGTGGCTGCGGAGAGCGCTCTGACATCCGGGTCACGTTCTCCATCAGCACCTCCTGGCGCTGAGAGGACACCTGGGAACGGGAGACTGGGGACAGAGAGAGAAATGGAATGAGTTCAAAATATTTTCTGTGTTTTTGCACTGATTCTTCGAAGTCCTGAAGTTGAGTCTTGTTTACTATCAATCATTAAGCTAGGACATTAATATAGAGCAGATGTTGATTTAGACTCTCGCATCACTTCTGGTTTCTTTTATTCCTAAATTTATTGTTTTATCAAAGTAAAATCTAAAGATTGCTATAACTTCAAAACCTGTTTTCTGGAGTTGGCTCTCTATGAGGTTCTCTGAGCTGAACCAACAACATAATGTGGAATTCTGTCTGTATTTTGACTGATGTTGATGTTGGCAGAGGTATGATGGTGTACTTCCAACTCATGCTGGAGAGAAAACATTAATCTATGGAGTTTTAATGCAAATATATGACATGAAAATCCTCAAATGGGAAGGTATAGATTCCATAAATATCTGTAAGTTCTCAACTTTAACATCCATCATCTGTAGTTGCTTTGCAGATTATGATTTTATAAAAGTAAGAAGCTTGAGTCTCAAAAAAAATAAAGATTTTGGCGTGTGAAAAATGTCATGAAGACTGTCCCTTCAGAGAGACATGCTTGCTGGACGTTGCTTGAGATCCATCCACGTCTTTACACATTGAACAATTTTAATGTGATACTTTCACTACAACTTACTTTTAAAACTGCTTTCACTTGGCATGCAACTTGCTTTGTTCCCAAAATGTTCCTGGTCTTTAATTGAAATGGCAAAGAGCTTGGTTTTGGTTCTGTTTCTTATTCTGAGACCATCTACTTTCACCAATGTGTGAAAGGTTCATTTAACCTTAAAAATTCACCAACCACAATGACTCTCTGATGATCAATTTAAAGCAGAAAATCTGAAACAAACAGCTTTAAAATGGAACAGTGACAACATGTTTTCTTTTAAGAGTTTGTGGCGAGTTTGAAGGAATATGATCTGAATTACAACATGTTTATTTAGCTGTAACATCACATTTGCTAACATTTAACATATTACCAGTGAACCTTTCTTGTCTTTCTTTTGGCTGTGGCATAAAGATCACCTCTTCTTTTGCCTTTCCTCTGTGCTCCACCAAACCTAATGAGAAAAAGCTACTCAGTTTTGTGTTATGTTGGGAGCATGTTGCATGGTAACGGCTCGATAGCCCGGGAGATATTTTGAAACCAGATCCTCAGCGTTACACTGTGATGGAATACTCTCGGCAGGGCCAACGCTTGCAAAAAACTCAAAAAGGATGACTTGGAAAACATAAGGAGGCAGATACCTCCCTCTACACACGATTTCTGACGTTCTGATGCCCCTTCCAGCATGATGTTACTAATACTATTCTGTTTCCATGTATCCAGTAGAATTGCAATGTTGTGTAGCTACCTAAGCGAACATCAAAGCTAAGAAACATCTGCATGACCTCAGAGCAAGAAAAGTGCTGCAAAGCCACACAGCTGCAAACAAACCATCTAAAATCCCGCTCATTACATCTGTTAGCTTCAGTCCTAATGACCTGAAAAACTAAATAATCTGTAATCTATCCACCACCACATAGGGCGCCTAATTACTAAATGATGGTGTGTCAGAAGATGTGTTATTTTAACAGGAACACACATGGACACAAATCTGTACATTACATTGTACATCTTTTTAAAACCATTTTTGATGAATTTGAAACATTCATGATAGTCAAACAGCTGTTCTGCCTTTTTGAATATATAAGGCTGACATGAAGTTTCCTCCAAATAATTGGGGACATACTGTGGGACAGATAATGTCATTTAGGGTCACTTAAAAGTTAGAGATGAGGTACCGGGCTTGATGTTGACGTAATTCAAGAATAGTTCCCAGATTTTCCTGAAATCTATCCAGAAAAACCACACTGATGCTTTACATCAGGGGTGTCCAAACTTTTTCCGTAAAGGGCCGTATTGAAAACTGTGAAAATGACCAAGGGCCGGCGGCTCTTGTAGATGTTTATTAACAGTGGAAGTTACAAAGTTACTACTTCTTTTTAGTGGTTTCTGAAAAAAACAAACAAATAAAAATGGTTTCGTCAAACATGCTTGTGCTGTTATTACAGACCTTTGAGATAAAAGCAAACCTGGGAAAAATATGTAACAATTTTATGAGAGGATCAGGATCTGGACTTTGTTACATTTGTTTATACGACAATTATGAAAACACTTTACACCCCAAATATCTCTGATACTGCATTCTGAACCATTTTATGCTTCTACTTTTGTCTTTTTTAGACCATTTCATATCTTTGATTAAGTTTTTGTTCCACTCATGTGTTTTTTTTAAAATTTATTCTAAACAACTCATGAAACACATTTTACATCATGCCAAATGCAAGGGACAAAACTAACACATGGTAAGATGAAAGCTGGGGGCCGCTCAAAAATAGACTGCGGGCCACAATTGGCCCCCAGGCCATAGTTTGGACACCCCTGCTTCACATGTTTAGGTGCAGGGTAGCATTCATCGATCACAGACCATTTGAGGACTGTGAGACTTCACGGCTCAGGACAACTGTGTGCTTTTAGGGGTGAAAACATAAACAAACCTCTCATCATGAATTTCACTGGAACACATTTGGACACATTTCCCAACATATCTCAAGTCCTAAAGGAATCATTAATCAACATAAAAGCCTCTCTACTAATCGTATGTTTAACTGTCATACTTCTAATGTGGGGAGTTTTGTAATCAAACCACACAGGTCACAGTCATGTAATGTGGATTTAAGAGGCTTTTCCATTACATTAACATTGATGTTGTCATAATTTTGGCCACCTAAGTGCTTTGGAACAAGCTGTAAACACAACACTGGCATACTAAAACACTGCAAAAGTTGATTTGCCAAACTTGTTACCTAATTTCACTTCCAAACAGCTGCCTGCAGATGAGGCGCACACTTAACATGTTAACAGGTCATTTAATGGTCCATTACTTGTGTTTATCACCATCGTAATTTCTAAGCTGAGGCCAACTTCTTCAAGCTGCAGGCCAAAGGATGTGATTTCAGATTATATTATAATGCTTAGAATCTGTTTAAATAAACAATAATGATACATTGACAAACTTCACATATTTATCTTAGTGCCCCATAATTCTCACAAAATTCATTTAGATATCTTAACTTTATTTTTATAATACCTGACTGGCTTTGTTTGGTGTCCATTACAATTGAAATGGCAAGATAAGTGTGAATCAAAAAGTCAGGGTTTAGAATTCAAAGCTTTAGGGAAAATAACTATTGTATTCTCCAGACTGAAATATGCTTGAAGAAAACCCAAAAAATGAGAAATATCACACAGTTGGCTGAAAAAGAACATTTCTTTCACCGTTCAACCCAAAAGATGTCAGACTATCATTAAATTACAACATAAGAGACGAGTCTGAGTCGACTTATGTGACATTGATGAGAAATGGACTGCAAGATGAGACACATGCCTGAAAAATCCATTTCAATCCACTCCAACTGCATGAGAAATCCATTTGTGTCTTTTCCAGTCACATCTTATTGTTCCACAATAACAGAAAATCTTAGCAGCAAGATTCAACCCAGATGAGACCAAAATTCACAGCTTCATGGTATTTGACTTTGTCTGCGTAAAAGAAGTCTTGCTATGCTATACTATTGTACCAAACTGTGAGAAAAAAAAGGCAACAGCTGGGCTTTAGTGTGTAATGTTAAGGTTTTTGTATTATTTTTTTTCAGTTCCCACATACAAGGTTGGACCTGGCTTTTCCTCAGCACATGGGAGAATTATTCCAGCTGAAATTTGCTCATTCTAACTTCAACCTTAAAGTTAGCCTGTCCAGGTACAAAAATGTAGACCTGCTCCTGTGATTAGTACCAAGTCATAAAATGAAATAACTAATATATTCATAAAAGTTGGTCCCCATAGTGTGACAAAATGCATCAGGTCCTCACAAGGATAGTTTAACAGGAATATATTCAAACCGTCCCCTAGTGAGATGGGTTTGCTGGATATTGTTCATGCTCCAACCAACTCTTCATGGTCCCCATAATGATGGTTAAACAGGTACACAAGGATACACACAGGTCTACAGTGGACAAACAAGCTACCAAAGATCATCATGGTCCTTTCAAGGTTGTCAAACATAAGCAATAAAAGATGAGTGTTTCCAAAATGTAAGTTGGATACTCCAGCTTAATCAAAATGGGTGCAACATGCACATACTGCCTCCCAGTGAGACAGACAGGATGGCTGGATAGTGTCACGGCCCGGGCAGACAGAGAAGACAGAGGGAGGTCTATCAGAGCCGCATTCCTCCGCGAGCAATGCCAAAGACAACATGGTGCCATTTACGAATCTCTTTATCTGCGGCCTGTGAATCTGTGTGTGACTACGTGTGCACAGCAGGAAGAAATGATCATTGCAGAGCACTGTGTTGCATTTTCATGATGGATTCTGACGGAGCACAGGAAGCAACTCATCGGATTGCACCCTGCACATTTTCTAGAGATAAAAAGAAACAATTATTTTGGATGGCAGTAGAAATCAGAAGGTACTGTAAGTGGCATTTCAACTCAGCATTTGTCTTAGTACCTCCATAACATCTACCTCCTCCATCATCAGAAGCTTTGGACTTCTCTCATTTTTTATTCTCACTTGTGCCCAATAGCAGAGGCATCGATTAACATCCATCCAAGGTAATGGATGCATGGTAGCATGTTGGTAGAGACAGTTGTATCAATAAAAACATTTAAATTTATGATTTATATAAGAAGCTGAAATTAGCCTTGATGTGGGGTCAGCATCACGATGAATGTGCTGTGGGTAAACGTGTCATTTCATGGTGATTTTTTCTATTTCATAAAAAACAAGACCCCTATAATGCATGTGAGTGTTTATAGCTTTGAAACATCCCTGTTTTGTTGGACAAGTCGAATTTTCTGCAATTCTCTAACTTCTGGCCCTGAAACCATAGTGACTAATCTCCAGGTTTAGCTCTCTCACAGGGTTTTTAATGAAGTTACTTCACAGGAAGAATGGGTGAGTCTGTGTTTACATGCCTGTGTGTGTAGGGTGTGTGTTAACAAAGACTGCTTAAACCTTGCCACGACAACAAACACATTTGTTCGAACACCTTAAATGACCCAGATGTGCATTAGAGGTTTAGCTGTGTTGAGTTTATGAACCCAGGTTTAATAGCAATGCCTGGTATTATACTCTATAACATGCAAATTTGCCTAACAGGCCTCACTAGTCATAAAATAAAAACTAAGAAAAAGGTAAAGTCCAAAGATGTCTAGAGGCCTGAACACGGATTTGGATAAACATGTCAGTCTTGGTAACGTACAGACTGGTTCTGAAGAAGGGTTTTGCAGACAAACAGTAGTGGCGCCATATTTGAAAGACTAACTCAACTTAACTTGCAGTTATTGAAGAAACTAGTGAAAAGGTGGAGTTGAGGCACACTTATAACTAGTTGCCTTACAACTACATAGTCCCTGTTGATCAATCTACTCAGCCATGCACATGTATGCAAATATGCGCAGAACTCTTGGATCTTATTATCTTCAAGATGATAACACTTAATCTGTCTGTAGACCAAGAACAAGTTAAGAAATAAACCACTGAGGCAAAAACTCTTTTTGGACTAGACTGAAAAAGTATTAAATTCAGTTGTAGAAATGGGTATTTGGAATAGGGTTTATTGATGATTCCCTCAATTTTCAAGCTAGCATTCAGTGCATGCTCAAGGAAATGCAATTTGGGGACTTAAACGCTGGCTCCCCTTTTCAGTGCTGGAAGTCGTTACTCAAGTATTCAGCTTAAAATGGGAAATTCTGTGTGTCTCTCCATATCTTTTGAGACTCTGCATGAAAAATCATTTCTTAAAGTTGAAAATTGTTTAAGCACCTTGGTTGCTGTCAGTGACTGTTACTTAAAACAAAATAACATCTCTCTGGGCAGATTTCACTGTTCTTCTAGCAAATAAGGAATAACTCGATAACATCCTGATGTTTTGGTGAACTGAGGGAAAGATTAGACTCTAAACAATCCCACTTGTTAACCATGACCGTCTGGATTTGTTGATTTAGAGATCCCACTAACTCTGTCTGTCCAGTTTGATCCAACACTTGAACTCTTTGTAAAGTCGTTTCTCTGTTTTTATAATCTCAGAGGAACATTTTCAACCTTTGTTTCACCACAGCTATGACTCTGTTGCTCCAAACTGAAGAAAGAATGTAAATATGTTTACTTTGTACATTTATCCACCATCCAGTGACGCTACACTGGTCAATTTTGTCATAACCACTGAAAACACCTCACTGAAGTAGAATACCAAGGTCTAAGGCGTTGTTTGCTCGCAGCTCTTTCATCATCAGACCTCCATGAAGGCGTCAGACATTTCTGACAGGGTTGAGACAGGGTTCAGAGCCTCTGACAGCCCTCTGACCTTCCCACCTCCACACATGCATTAATCTTAAAGGAAAACTATTCTGATAAGCAGCATGGAAGTAGTTTTGACTAAACTCTAACAAGGACATCTTGTTGAAATTGAGCTCCTGAAAGCATGTCCAGTTCTCCAACCTACACTCAAAGAGGCCAGAAAAAACAGTTCTGGATGTTAAGTTTGATCTGTGGCTGTCCGATCGGATGTTTCTGATCCTTGAATAACCCCTAAGAGCTGAGGTGTCTAATCTTTGACAAATGGCAGAGAAGACATTCTAGTTTGTTATCTTTAAGAGCTAGACTTGAGCAAATTTTCAGGCTTTATTTTATCATTAGCAAACATTTCCCTTTTTTACTTATCTCAGACTGGTGTTTTTTGGGAATCCTTGAGTCAGCTTTAGACAAAAACACTTAATTTCAGCCCGTTTCCTTAAGTTTAGCACCCTGAACTTAAAATGATTAATTATAAAATTTAGCTGAACGTTTTGGGCCCTAAATTTAATCCAGGCAGTTTGGAAAGGGTCAAAATGACCTCCCTGTTTGGTATATGTCACAGAGACTATGCCTTACCATCTACAAATACATGATGTCATGAGTTGAGCAAATCTTGTGTCTGGTTTCATAATTCTGAAATCGTGCAGACGGTGTAATGTAAGTCTGAAATAAAGTCAGACAGGTTCAATAATCGAGCAGCCAGAGATAAAAGTGACCTGAGAGAAGGATGAGAAAAATAGCAACCTGGGCAAATATTAAAACAGCTGGGTTACCAAATATGTTCTCAACATCTGTGTGGATGTAAATGCTCAACCTATATTTTATCAAAATGGACTCACACCTGCTCTGTTACATTGAGAGAAAATCTATTTTCTATCATCTTCCATTTAATTAGATTTTTAATAACAATAAATTATGTTATGAACTCCACATCTGTCACAACAGATGTCATGTTTTAGTGCATAAGTGAGAGAAACAGAGCGGTATCGGTCACCTCCATCCAGACAGAACTTGACCAAACATCCCACTTGACTTTGAGGGGATGCCAGCGGCAGGAAGGAGGGAAGGAAACAAAGAAGAAAGAGCCTTTCTGTGAACCTGAAAGTCTTCCAGCAAAGAATGAAATTACAGGATTCTCAAGCAGACTGTTTTACTTCACTTCAATCAAGAGGGGGGAATTAAGGCGGATTAAAATGGAAAAAAACAAAAGGCGATACTCATATCCGGAGTTGAGATCAATTAGGAACAACCGGCCACAAGCTGAAATGTGTGAGACACAGAAACTGCGATAGATCATTTGATCTGTTACCAACAATGAGATTATGTTAAGAAATAATGTATTGTCTGTGTCTTATCATAGCTCACCGTCTCCCTATAGGCTGTCAGGCAGGTGGATGGACTTATCAAGTCAACTCCAATTGAACTGACAAAGGAGAGGCTAAGCTGATGAATGAAGAGAGAATGGGAGGAAGATACCAGGATAGAGGCTTTTTCGATATCTACAAGGGGAGATTGTCTCTTTTGCTATGTTTTATTTTACTTACCATTTAGCTCTTCTTAGGTTTTCAGCAACTTGAGGGGATAAATATTGAATGAGAATTGTTTATAACATGTTATCAGCCACATCTCACATCTATCAACCACATTGCCATTATTATGTGTAGCTGATGGACAGACCGAATGTAAACAAGAGACAATGGCAAGACATAGCAGCACATTTTAGCCACCGGGTGGGTAACTGCTATTAGCATTTCCAAATGTTGCCTAGTCTTGCCTCTTTTGCTGAACAAAATATCGACTAACAATATCAAATCTCCCGTCAGGTGTCTATGAGGGGCACTGCATTGACTTTCTACCAGTCTGTTAACTTTGGATTCCAACAATATATGGTTAAAATGTTCTGAAAAAATCCTCAACCTCCATGTTTTTGGTTACCACTGTTGTGTATTGCTACCCTGAGTACGACCTTATGGAGACCTTGTGCCGCCCCTCGCTTAGTGTCTCCACAGTGCACAACAGCTAACTTAGTGAGTTACTGTGTACTTCATTGATAATTAATATCTTAAACAAACACTGAAAGCATCTTAAAGTTATTTGATCTTGGTGGATCTGAGCTGAGGTTTCAAACACACTCATATTATCAGTCTAAATTTAGATCATTCAACAGATTGGAAAGTTGGCTCTGGTTTGTTTTGGTGGTCTTTCTCAGCCATACACAAAGCTCAGCTTACAACAGTACAACAACAAATGGAAACATTTTCTCCATGTTTGACAGAGATTGCATCAGATAAAGCAGACAGCAGGCAGACGGATTATTTATCAGTGGTTGTGTTTGTGCTTCCTGCTCACAGCCGTGTCTGAGTTGAAGCTGAAAGAGTTCGAATGGAAACAGCTTTGCAGTTAATCATGGCCGATTAGCTCAGTTAAACAATCACACCCAGAACTGGACATTTCAATACACAAACAAGCCACGACAGACACAACATCACACATGGGCGAGCTCCAGCTGTCCACCAGAAGAGACAGAGTGTGCTTTGATTGTTTATATGTGTTTCTTTGTTTTTGTCGTTGGGCTTTTCTGGGAAGTGAAGAGAGACAAGATACAGTCACAAAATCAGGGATGAAACTGATGAAAACAAACTCCCTTGTGTTGTTGCCTCATGACCTAATTTGGCTCCAAATGTATCTGAGAGGCCGTTGAAAACAGCAAAACTTTCTACATTCAGAAAGTATGGAAGACAGGTTTAACACTTGAGAAATTTGGTTGGATCATGAAGATGATGGCTCTAAGTTTTTAAGCCAAACTAACAGCTTATGGCTAGGTGTCATTATAGGGACTTGGGGTCAGCGTGCCTTTAATGGATTTAATCCACAGATACTGAGAAATCACATACAGAAATAACCAACTTTAGCACTGATCATCTCATTATAAATTGCTGATCATGAACAGGCCAATATATAAAAGTGAAACTTTTTTACAAACATTCATATAGCCTTCACAGTGAATCCATCTCAGCTTAAACGTCAAATAAAACTCTTTATTTGACATTTATTTTACAACATTAACTAGCCCCTAAGGTTTTGGGAAGAAGACAAGTTTCAGGCCAGTCCTGGTTTTGGTAAATCACAATGTCTAAAACAATCTGACATTTGAGATCTCTTATGTTTGGAGATTTCACAAACACATTTTACCATCAGTCTAACAATGATGTGTTTGTATTTGAAGCTCTTTTCTACGAATGGATCCACATAAATCAAACTTACCAAAGCTACTTGAATGTGTTTTATTGGGAAAGATGCCATTGTTACACAAACCACATGTTTGGCACGGGATCATAAACCCATGCTTACAAAAGTGTGTTCAACCTGTTAGTGTATGGTATCATTGGTTAATAAGTGGTTATAAACAGTCACACAGAGTGTTTGTGTGCCTGTGGCTACAAACAAACCGCTGCCAAACCAGACGTGCACCCTGTCATAGAAAACTGTTCCCTGTTCTGTTAAGTTCTTTAGTCCATTGAAACAGGTTAAAAATATCATTGAGAGCTTCTTTTGTGAATTCAGGAACATAAAGAAGCATGACCTAATGCAGTCACAAATCAAGATGCAGTGTGGATTTCTATGAGAGTGTGTGTGTCTGAGTTTGTGCAGTTCAGCCAGATGTAGCTCAGCTGCAGGAATGTCCAGATGAAGTGACAGCAAGTGTGTTAGTGGGGGTGTTTGTTTGATTTCTAAGCGTGGACTTTGTCTGATGTAGCAGACTTCAAAGTAAGGCCATGCTGTGAGGCCTGAATGACTTAACAGACGTGAGTGAGGGTGTCTGTCTGCTTCTAGGACATTCTGTCTTGGGTCTGGATGTTTGCTGGCGTTATGTTGATGATAAATGGATGTAATAGCTGTCACACTTTCATTATTCAGCTTTGAGAACAATATACAGAATAAAAACAACATCAGTATTTGGAGATATTCACAAGATAATAGCATGAGAATCGTCGCATGAGGATCTCCTAACTGGTTCATGTCATGTTAGAGGCCTCAAACACCAAGGTCTCTCAAAAGCTTCACCCTGAGCAGCTCTCAAGAGGGTTGTTAGGTGGAGCTTGAGAAAAATAGGGATCTAGGTGTAAATCATGTTGATTTACTATGGAAAGACAACCTTCAGAATAACTCTTCTTTTCAAATATGAAAGGATAAGACTTGAAATTCAGGGTTGAACATCGTAACAAAGAGAGTTAAAATTAGCATCTACTCAGCACTTTGATGGTGCTCCTTTAAATTTCTTTTAATTAAACTCAGATCTAAAAGCAAAATTAGATGGATTAAACTCTCTGCTGTGTGTGTGTCTGTGTGTGTGTGTCAGCCTGCCAGAGTCTTTTAAATCTGCTTTATTTGTCCTCTTGTAAAATCAGATCTTTAGAGCACTAATTCAGGCGCCTTCTATCTCGCTCTGTAAATTTCCAAACCTCTGCCTCTTCAGGTTTTTTAAAAAAAGAAAAAATCCCTGCATGTGTTTGGGGAGAGCTGATGTCAGGGAGGCGTGCTGCTTTTACTCATGTCTGTGTTATTTTCACTCTGCAGTGTTCTACTTTACAGCAACTCATAACCTTGTATGGCTTCAAACTGGACTTAATGTGTGAACTTTTACAGCCTGTTTTTCTGAGGGAAGCGTGTCAGCTCAGTGAGATAAGCTGTTGCACTGGAGAGTGAATAAAACTGCAAGGGGCTGAGCTGAAGGATACCTGTAAATAACACCTGAAAAAAACCCACATTGACTAAAGGAGTGACACATTTTTCAGATACAGTTTGGGAGCAGGCTTTGCTTTGAGTACTTCCCCAGCTTTGAAATCTGGAACACACAAATGCCAGGACACACAATTTCTGCCTACATGACAATGTCTGACAGATAATTGTATATTTAATAAACTGCAAGGATCTCTTCTGAGTCCTATTACCCTTAATATAAGCAGATATTCACCTGTCAGACCCTGGTTTTCATTGTTTCCCTGAAGTTAGCCATGATGATGAATGTTTTACCACTCAGTCCAATTTCTGAGTTAATCTTGGTGACTGTGGCATCAGTGCTGATCCTTTGAGGCTCCATGGGATCACCAAGGCTATCAACTCATTGAAGAAGAGATGGATATGTGCTGTAGCATAATATCACATCACTGTGATATATAACAAACCAAACTATTAACATGCTGGTCCAGACTCAGGACAGAACCCTGAAGGACACCTTAGGACAGAAACATATTTACAAATAAAAGAATGTTCTTCAACACACATAAACCAGTCATGATATGTAGGTATGTGTATTGGTTACAGACCACAAGTTGGTGTTAGTAACTTTAGAGTTATTAGTGTTTTAAATTAACCCTTTGGGATTTTTGCCTGTCACTTCACTGTATTACTTTTCTCTCCTGTTATTTCTTTTTCTCTGCATGTTTTTGAATTGTGCAAAACAAGTAATTTCAATAAATACAATATTTAAGGATGTGCTGCTGCGACCCCAAGATGCAAAACACTGTCTCTCTCAATTTTGGCTCCAGCATTGAAGTTTTAAACAGCCTTAAAACAAACACTTTTAAAGCTCTCGTAAATTTGTGTGAATCAGTTAATTTGCTTATTGCAAAACTGAAGAAATTCAAACCACTCTGAGACTATTAAAATCCACACCCCTGTGAAGTGTTATTTGAGATTTATGAGGATGTGGCCAGTTGTTGTTGCTTTCTACTGATGTTTATAGGGGCGACTTTTTTAATGCTGTTGAAAAAGCCATTTTAACTGAAAAATCACAGCAAGAGTCAAATGCAACATTTCAGTGCATAGGAAAATTTGGTGGCACAAGAGAAATTAAAAAAGTTATATTCAGCATAGAGGAGAGAGAGAAAGAAGGAGGTCTGGTCCAATTAGTCTTGACATGTTAATGACCTGTGTTTGACTCTGACTGCCTGAATGAGGCCGTCCATTGACTTCTGGGACCTCTTCAGCTGAAGACTGAAGGACTGACTTTTCTCGGCATGTTTCATTCCCTCTGTATCTTCAATGTGTGTGTGTGTGTGTGTGTGTGTGTGTGTGTGTGTGTGTGTGTGTGTGTGTGTGCGTGCGTGCGTGTGTTTAATGTGTATGAGTGTGCTCCTCTTATGAGGAACACCTACTGAGAGCCTTGGACCGTCTCCAGACTCTTTTCTGCAGAGACGAGCATGACCACAGCGCAGAAACTCATTAGAGGAGGCTTTATGTTCTCAGAGTCAGTTTAGGGGCCCTGGCACTGTCTGCACATGTGACATATATGTCTTTATATGTGTGTGTGTGTGTGTGTGTGTGTGTGTATGTGGTGTCATGTATTTGATTTGAGTCCGCGCATGTCTTTGAATACCTATGTTTGCAAAAGTATGTAAGAATAAATTACCCTGTTAGTGTGGTGTGTATGTTAGAATGTTAATGCTACATTTTTACACACATGCTAATGTGTTGTCATAGATTCTGAATGCTGTAAATGCATGTATGTTTTTCTAAACCAATGCCAACATGTGTCAATTATTAGTATTTCAGAAGACTTTTCTTTGCATGTGTGAGTTTGGATTAAATTGATGCACACATGCTGTGTTTCTGCACAGTTATGTGTTTCTGCGTGTTTGTCCTTTCAAGTATATATTCAAGAATGTGTGTGTATGTGTGTGTGCCAGGACATGTGAGCCTCAATATGCATGTGTCAAATGTATGTGATGGGGGATTTACTCTCCTGCAGGCAATGTATGTTTGAGTAAAGAATTTCACTCCCCACTTGAACACAAACAGGCTGAGATCAGAAGATTAAAGACACTTCATCTTCAGTTCATCTGTTCAGATTTCTGATTGTTTTCACAGAAATGAGACCTCAAACTTTTAAAATTTCTCTTTAAAGTTCTTCAGGTGGCATTCTGTGGTGTCAAATTCACTTTCTGAAAGTTTCTGTGCAGAAACCTGTGTAAACACACATGGTTCACATTCAGTGCAGGTTTTTATCTCATATCATGTGTTGTGAGGTTAATCGAAAAGCTAGGGTCCTGCTAAATTGAGCCTGAGTTTGTTTTATAAACATAAAGGTGACCTGATGACCTTCATCTCAGCAGAGTTCACACTTCAAACTTTTTGAGTATTTTTTAAACAAAAGCATTGTGTGAACCTCTATAATTGCAACAACTTCAGTTCAGGGTGAAAGGATACTGATTGCACTAAACTCACTTGAAAAGCTCAGAATAATAATGATAAAAAACTGTCACCCTTAACTCATTCTCTAATATAAGTTAATTGCACATACTGAGCAATAAGTTTAACATTTTTACTCAAATATATCACTAAAGAATAAAAATATTTGTTTACTTGCTTTGGTATCCAGCAACACTTCTTAATGACAAGTTGCAACTCAAATTGAGGTTTCAACTTTTGAAATTTATTTAATAAGAAGATAATGCAGTTTGAGCCTGAGATACAGAGTATAGAAAAAAAACTTTTACCTTATTTTGGCTGCATTTTAATTAAAGTTAAAAAGTTCATCCAAAGCACAAAATGTTTTAAGTCTAACTCTTGAAAACTAGTTTTAAAGTGACTCAAAAATGTGTTGCTTTGGGGGCGCAGATGGCCTAGTGGATATGGCCGCGCACCATGAGGCTTGCCCTTGAGCGGGTGGCCCGGGTTCGATTCCCGCCTGTGGCCTGTTTCCCGCATGTCACTCCCCACTCACTCACCCCATTTCCTGCTCTATCCACTATCCTCCCCTATCTGATTAAAGGCAGAAAAGCCCAAAAAATATCTTTAAAAAAAAAAAAAAAAAAATGTGTTGCTTTGGCGTACTGTGAAATGTATGTAAGCATTATGGCAACCTACTGTTCTCTAGTGCAAATGGACAGCACTTCACTAAACATCCCTTTCAAAACAAAAGTACATGAATTTCACATTTAAATTAACATTTAAGTTGCGACGCAGAAACCCATGACCAACCAGTTCAGAAACACTGTACCAGAATGACTAAAGTTGTACAGCAGGGTTTCCTGGATTGGACCACAATGTTCAACTTCATAAAGTTTGACTACAAATCTTTAAACCTAACACACACAGCTGAGATAACAATAAAAAGAAGTGGTTGCCATAAATCATTGCATTATTTTTTTCTGTAAGTCTCTTATTTTCTCTGCCATAATTTTTTATTGAGGTTGTTATCAGAGTGATGTCAGGGTGATTTGGTCGATAGCAACAGAAAAATACCATCAAAATACTGAACTATAACTGACCCTTTTTGATTTGAGCCAACTTTTCCTGCAGCAGGAAAATTTGATACAAATCGTATATCTTGCGATGATAACAAATGCTGCACCAAATCAATTTCTGCTCGAGAACAGAATAACCCTGAGCTGTTTCCGTGCCCAGGGCCCGCTGCTTATTCCTGCCTGGCAATAACATGCCTGTTAGCTATCAGTGGAGGAGACAAACTCAAGCTCAAAGATTTCATGGCTTACAAGAAGAATAACAAACTCCACATCATGTTTTCCAGCAATTAAATGGCTGAGGAAAAGAGAACGACCACGCCAAACCTGAGAGCTGCATGTTTGCTCCAAACTGGAAAACATGACTCAGTTGCACCTACAGTACGAGCTGCGGAGGGGCATGGAGGCCGTGTTTGAGACCTGCAGCGTGGAGGGCAATAACGCTGCAAACATATTTGGCTTGTTTCATACATTTATAATTATACAGGTGTCTGAAAATCCTATACTTCCTCATTCAAGGTCATGCAAAACAAGCAGATGGATTGGGCCTATGATCTCTCTCCAGCTCATAAATAACAATACAAATTTTCCTAATCTTATCAAGGTGTTATAAACCACCAGGCCATTATCAGACCAAGCCCCATATGCCATACTAAACATGGGCTGATCTCTTGCTGTTGAATGTTTACATTTGATGTTTTACACAACCTGCTTTCCTGAGAAATAGCTCCAGATGTTGCACAAGATATGTGCAGTACTGTCTGGCCAAAATGCAAACAAAAACATCCTAAAACCAGCAGGGAGAGACAGTTTTAAGAGGACTCAAGGGTTTGTTGCTTCAAGTGTTTACAACCAAAGAGTGTACAGACAGAGGGGATCAAAACAAACTGGTTCTTTCAATGCTTAAAAATTCTGATGATTCCATAGAATCTCATGGAAGTTGTCTAGTATTGTTCTAACATGTTAAAATATGGCCAATTTGTGCATAACCTGAAACTCTGCTAAAATAAGTACATTTTTAGAGCATAAAAATGAACTGAACTGTGAAGTTTTTCAAAGTTTCAGGCTCAAAAGGAGTCAAAAGAATCTTTCGTAGGTGTTAACGGAGAGAAAAGAGTCCAGTTGTTCCTCCTTGGATCAGCCCACAGGGTTTCTGGGAAGTCAGATCTTCAAAAGTTACATCATGCCACCGATTGTGCTTGCCAACATCCAAAGTGGTCAAGTATCATTTTAATGCTTTAAAGGACAAAGCACATCTCTTGAGTAATGTTCCTCCTCCTCCTCGTCCTCCTCCACCAAAACAAGTGACTACAAAGATAGAAGTTTGTCCAGCAGGCGCCTCAGAGATGATAAAAGTCTGGCTTCAACAGGCTTATACACTGGCTGTACATGTGGTCATCTCCAGTCTGCTGCACAGAGCTGTCAGGCATCCTATCTATGTGGAGATAAAGCTCTGATAAAGAAAGGCTCTTTCATCCTGTCATTTAGGATTCATCTGCTCTGGTTCTGTTCATCACTCACTTATTATCCAAAGCTGGGATTTAGGATCTGAAGCGCTGACTCAGAAAATGCAATATTTCATGTATCATGCCAGGAATGCAGATGTTTCTGATCAGAGATCCTTCAAGCAGTGATATATGGATGTGTTTGAATGCACAGAAGATGCTGGAAGGGGCTGGGAGAAAGCCAATGAGGCCACTTCAGGGTTGAAAAAACCAAAAAGTCAAAGTCAAGAGAGATTTCAAACAAAGAGCAAATGTGGATGAGTTGAATTTGTGTTCACATTGGAAAACTGGCAGCTCCATGGAGTGTTTATGCGTGGAGAGAGGGGGCCTCCCGTACAGTTTGAGTGGACTGACTTTTAGATGGCTGGCATTTAGTTTAAAGAGAGACCCAAAAGAAAAGCCCAGTTTGACTGCTTTTCTAAAACAACCTCATCTAAAAGCCTTAAATAACCAGATACCTCTGTGACGACAGTTCCAAACTACATCGCCGAGCTTGGGAATTTAATGGCACCAGCCCTGTGGTTACGGCATGAGTGGGCAGCTCGGGGGAGGGGAGGTCTTGAAATGAAATTAGGTTCAGTAAGAGCGCTGAGTCCTCCAGGATCCTGCTGGTCTGGATCCAGACAGCTTCATAAACCTGCTCCTGGGTCTGTCACTTGTCTTTCTGACTCTATCTTCCTTTGTTCCATTCTCTCTCTCTCTGTCACTATCAGCTTCTCTTTGTCCTCTCCTCCTTTTATAACAGAGCTGACATTTATAAGGAGGCCGCAGCAGGATCTGTGGATGGTAATCGCCATTAAGTCTAACACACCTCCAAAGCTCTCTCTCTCACACACACACACACACTCACAAGTAAATTGGCCATGAGGTTTATGGGGCAGGGTTTTTCCAAATGAACCAGGATACAAAGAAGGATCTGCAGCAGATGATGGAAATTATTACAGCACCGTGTCACTGACCGAGTGATACAAAAAACAACGGCTAATGCTCATTTCCAAAACACACATTTCCACATTACAGTCACTACAACATGTGGTGTTAGGACGACACGCTGTTTGTGCCTACAACTGCTCTGGAAGGTACTAAAAGTGGTTTGGGACTGGGTGGTTTCCACCTTTTTTTTACAGCTGGGGAAATGTTCTGGTGGTAATGACTACTCTGTCTCTTTTATTACATAATGTACCAGAGAGCAGAGAGCAGGGCACAGGTCCTTCAGCAGTTTAAAACATGATATGGAGGTTTTTTGAACGGTAGTCTTGCCTTGTATTCAAACCACAATACATTGAATCATTAACAATCACGCCCCGCTCCCTGCTTTTCATCTAAAGTCATGAGATGCTGATCACTGAAACCTGAACCCTTAGACTGCAGAAACAACATCAGTGTGGTTTGGATCTCCAAGAAACTCTGATGTAATGCCAGCTTTTGACAGAGGCTAAATTCCCTCATTACCCCAAGAAAGATGTGACTTATTCTGATCCCCTGCAGTTATCACCAATCACTCTTTATCTGTCCAGTAAGTTTAAGCTTGACAAGTTTCCAAAAAGCTGTGACATTCCAGACTTTCACAAGACAAGTTGAAGTCTGTCAGAGCTGCAGAGATCTTTGTAGGAAACACAGAGGTCAATCATAAGGCACTTAAGTTGGAAAACTGATTTCACGATCTAGATTAGGACAGCCTCTATGGGCAGAGCTCTGCTGCTTTAACAGATATAGAGATTTGCTCCTGGCATCGACACATCATGTAACAAATATTTCAACAGATTTGGCAGTGAAATCGTCACAAAGCTAGCGAAAATCACCAGCAAAGCTTTACATTACTGGAGTTTAGATTGTCCTGTGTGTACGTGTGTGTGTACGTGTGTGTGTACGTGTGTGTGTGTGTGTGTGTGTGTGTGTGTGTGTGTGTGTGTGTGTGTGTGTGTGTGTGTGTGTGTGTGTGTGTGTGTGCTCAACACTAAACCAGAACAGACAGTTTAAGAAGGGAATCAGGTTTCAGACCACATCCAGAGTGTTACTTCAGACTAACTAAGTGTGTTTTGTGGTGGGTATGTGTGTCCTTTATTACACTTCAACCTTGAAGGAAGGTGATGTCATCTCTATAACAGAGCTCTGAGAACAATGAACACACTATGTGTCCTTTATTTCTGTGGGTACTGTGAGGAAAACTACATTACTACCTCTGCCTTTCTTCTTTTACTGAATGTTTTGATCTTTATTTCTTTTCTTTTTGACTATAAACAGAGGAACAAATACTCCAGAGATTACTGAATGGTAGAAAGACAGTTAAAGTTAATTTACTCCCTGTGTTTACAACACTCGCTGTAACTTAGTTTACTGTGTTACATCAAGCAGCTGCCACAACAAAAACATTCACTTTGCGTGCAGTGGGCCAACAACAGGGGATCTTCCATTTTGTCTCGATATTTTACCATGAACTTTGACCTTGTGTTAAGCACAAAACTCAAATAGCACCAAATGACTAATTCTCCCTCTGTAAAAGTTCTGAGCTAGATATTAGCACTCATATCGGGGGGTATTTTGGCTTCACTTTTGTACAAAAGGAGGAGTTGGACATGTCATCCTTTTTAGACAGCCAGTGGTACCCACTGTACAAAACACCGCACCATAATTAAGAGCACACTGTACCTGCCAGGCAGAGACCAAAGATGGTGAGCAGAACCAGGATGTAGAGGGAGACGATGGCGTACTTAATGGCTGAGAGGGAGTTGAGGTGACCGCAGCACTGATCCTGCTTCCTGCGACGCTTAGCAGAACCTGATCAGACCAAGAAGTAAAGATTAGAGGCAGTATTGCATATATTTAGAAGACGCAAAGTTTTCTCATAACAAGATGAATGATGGAAATCCAGCCTTTAGATTATACTTAATGCTCCCCCTGTAAGCTTGCTGAGGGTTGAAGGTAAAAGGGTGTGCACTGGAAATTCAAAGAACAAACACGGTCATGTTTCCACTTAGCTGGTGAGTGCAAATCAGTTGAGTTCTTAAAAGTTAAAACTAATAAGTCCAAGCCTTTTATGAGGCTTTCAAAAATTACAATGACAGAGACATAACCTGAGATCACACATCAAGAAAGAAAAGGACATTTTACATGTGATTCACTCTGTTGTTTACAGACAACATCGCTTATTTGATAAGAAGTGAGCAGAAGCAAAACGGAAAAACAAAAGAAATCGTATTATCTTTTGCAAAGTGTTTGCAAGTATTTGCATAAACATGCAAGAGGACTTTGGAATCAGATCAATATCACAAATCTACTCAGAAAAAAATTAAGTACCATCATTTATAATCGGTACTGTGTCATATTTATTCAGTATAATTCTTGCACATCTGTTTGACCCTGAAAATAGTGCAAAGTGGTGACATGAGTGATTGTAATAGTTACTGTGCGTGTGTGTGTGTGTGTGTGTGTGTGTGTGTGTGTGTGTGTGTGTGTGTGTTGTGTTGTGTAAGTGTGTGCTAGCCTAGCAGAAAGAAAAGATGAGACTGGACGATGAGGGAACATTCTCTTCAGGTCAAGAGGAAAGAACAATTCTTTGAAAGTTGCTCTGGAGACATGTCTGACATCAGTCATCTGAGGGATGTAAAATTACTCTTCTACTTTTTCCAGATATCGGAATATGAGTGCCTTTTAGGTTTTTACACTTTGTTAACGAAATCAAGGCCCGTTTTGCTAGTTTGACACTTTTTTGACTGTTTTTCTTTGTTTGTAAGGTTGAATTTTTTTTTTTTTTTTTTTACCAAACTCTATCTCATTGTTCCATTTAGCAGCATAACCTTCCTCATTCTTCCACTGTTGCTTTGCCTTCTTGTTTGTTTGTCTGATCTCAGGATAAAAAAGTGGACTCCTTTCAAAGAGACTCCATGTTCCTGTCTTGAATTTCTGTTTTTGTTAAGGAAAGTCATTTTCTTGGAATACTATCTTAAGGCAGATTCAAAATGAGAGTGAATTATTAGCATAACGCCAGAAGTCAGTTTCCACTCCTCTGTTTGTGTTTAGATGCTCAGAAACGATAGAAAACTAAAAGTATCTCCTGGTTAGCTTTGGCCCTGAAGAAGATGAAGAGTGAAGGACGTGTCTGTGGGATCCCTCTGGTCACATGACATGAACATTATGATGGATATTACACCCGCTGGGATGTTATTGGGTTATAATGAGACTCAATCCTCCTGTGAACAGCCATGACGTTAGCTTGAGTCTGGCTTTGAAATATAAACACTGATTCTGAGCAAGGCCTCTCAACATCATTCTTTCATTTAGACCGTGACATTCTGTCAGTGAACACTGGAGGGTTACTGCCTATGCACACACACACACACACACACACACACATATGTAACCACACAGACACACGCTGTGATGAAGGACTCACACACACTTGTCCAGCATAAGGCAAACGCAGCTGGCTCAGATACGTGTCACATAGAAGGAATGTATAGGAGCTGAAATGTACTTGGAGCTAGTCTGAGACAGTTAGAGTCCTGATAAACTGCATTACACGCATTATAAGGAATAGTCAAAACACAACAATCACACAAACATCAGAAACAGACGAGGGTATGAAGCAGCTGTTTGGGTTTTAGCAGGAATTAGCACGTCGTTTTCTGTCGTGTTCAAACCTTGATGAAATAAATGCATGGAAAGTGTTTAAAGAGTTCACTGCAGGAAGTTGCTTTGATTGCTGTTGCTGTCACGACATTTCCATCGGTGTGGAGCAGAGAGCAGGTAGGTGATATATTTAGTCTAAACAACAAAGTGGGACCTTTTTTCTCCTCCTGCCATGAATTAGGTCAAATCACCCTCTTAAATTTCATATCAAGGGTTTTTCTTGGATTGAACACACATGTTAAGGTTTTCGTCTTGTCAGTAATTATGCCATTATCCCAAAGGAGCTCCATAAGATTGAGATCTGGTGACTTTGTGCCATTTGATTGGCTAATTGGATATTTGCATTAACAAGCAGATGAACAGGTGTACCTAATACTGGGGCTGAACAATTTATCATTTTCTGATCGAAATCACAATTCCAGATATCTTGATCATGTGATTGCCAAAGCTGTGTTTTTTTTTCTCCTGACTGACCCAGGATCTGTCTTGTCAGCTGTTTTTCACACGCGTGTTGTAGATGTAAAACTGTTCGAAAAGATCCTTTCTTTTTCTTGGTCAAGGACTACAAAGATAGTACATGCACATTTAAAAAAAAAAAATTGAATCTTTATCTCAAAATTTAATCTTTTAATCGCACAACTTCGCCTTTCTAGCTCAAACCTTTGTCTCTTAATCTCATAACAGACTTTCTGGCTCAATATTTTGTCTCTTTAACTCAAAATTTTGACTTTAATATTTTATTACTTAGACTTTTTGTTTCTGAAATTTGACTTTTTGTCTCATAATCACAACTATTTATCTAAAAAATGTGTCTCTTAATCTAATAACTCTGACTTTTCAGCTCAAATTTTGTCTTTTGTCAAAGTTTTGTCTTTTTATCTCAGACTTTTGACAAATATATCTCAATGTTTGGACTGTTTTATCATTTTGATTTCTTAGCTCTTAAGTTTTTCTTTCAGCTAGAAACTTGACTTTCTATTAAAAAAAATCTTTTCATCTCAATATAAAACCTTTTTTTCCAAATTTCAACTTTAATTCCTCAAAGTATTGACCATTAAATCAAATATTAACTTTAATCTTTTAAAATGTTCATTTTAATATCTTAAAATTTGGATTATTATACCAAAATATTGACTTTTTAGTGCAAAACTGTTAATAAATACATTTGGGAACAATTCTTATCTTCAGTGTTCATCCTTGCATGAGAGTGATAACTTTTTAACTTTTTTGTAATTTTCTGTAAAGTTTGTAAGTTTTATTGTACATTGTGAAAACTTCTCTGAAGCTTGATTTGAAGAAAATCGTGACTCATATTGAAGTCGCTATATCTGACAGAAAAATCGCAATTAGATCTTTTTCTAAAATCATTCAGCCCTACCTGATACATATGTATATATGTATGTGTATATATGCCAACAGAGGGAGTGTTTTTGGTTTCACTTTTTTACAATGGGGAGAGGGGGAGGCACACAGTCCATATTTATATAAAGACAATGGACTCCATAAAGGCGTGCACTGACTGTAATTCAGAGGTTACGCTGACATGACATAAATGAGACCACAACAATGCTTTGAGCGTGCTGATCTTGGTATGTGGATTCAAACATTCATTAAATGAATCATAATAGGGTTTTATGATGTGAGATCAGGGTGGAGAGATTTGATAACACCTCACAGGAATGGCAACATTACTGCCAGGATTCACAACATTGTACCCCATAAACCATGACTTTTCTTCCTGTTTTTACCCACAATTCAAAACATGTTGACCTCTAATGAACAAAGCGCTCTAGCTGTGTGAATCAGCTTTGGATCACACTCTAACAGAAGCTTCCTTAAGCACTCTGTTTTGCTCTGTTTCTATTGCACCCCAAAGAAACACACTGTACTGTGTGAATCACCGTTTTAATTGAACGAGGTGTGAAAATGTTCCCGGATTACAGAAGTTGGATGAGGTCAATCGTTCTGATGTGTGCGGCCATTGTCCACTTTCCATTAAAATGTCAACAAAATTCTCCAGTTAAGACTTTCCCACCGAACTCGCAGAGCTTTGGGTCGAAACCTGAGAACACCAGAGGGTCAACTGTGGATTTGTTGCAGCTGCACCTGTACACATATACTACCATACACACACACAACACACACACACACACACACACACACACACACACACACACACAGAAACACAAACTCCAGCAGATGTTGCTCCTGGACATTCCTGGCGTTCATAGATGACCATAGCGAGAGTGGAATGGATGCCAAGCGGTGACAGCATAGCTTCTGCTTTAGCATGTGTGTGTGTGTGTGTACTCAGCTGAGTCTGTGTTGGTTATTAGTGTGTGTGGGCGTCTTTGTTTATAAGAATTAAGGGCCCTGTGGAAATTCCCTTTCTTTCCCTTTCTTCTTGTTGGGTTATTTTTTAAAGTACTAATCTTAAAATTTAAACAGTTTTGTCATCAATAAAGAAATTATACAAATCAAGCTCTTCTGACACTTTTTTCTGCAGCAATGTAACAACTTTTTTTGATTACTCATTTTTATGGTTCATGAAAGGACTGGTGAAAACTCAGCAGCTCTTGTCATGTTTTTCTCCACTGGATTCTTGTACCAGAAGTATGCAGAGCTGTCTTTGTCATTAAGAGAGAAAAATCATTTACCATAACCTCTAATAGTCAGGGTCTCATTGCATCAGTACATGATGTACATTGAACGCATGTGACATTAATGTGTGAGGTGGAGTGATACACATTTTGCCTCTTTACTCTTAAACCCTCTTTCATCTCTCTTCTCCTCCTTACCTTCATCACACAGGTTGAGTTTGGAAAGGTTGCGTCCCTCATAGGGGTCCTCGTACATGGAGCCGTTCTCTCTCTCCTCATACGTGCTCAGATACATGGCCTTGTTCTCCATCTCCTCCTCACTGTGGAGGAGAAATACAGTATTATTTCAGTATTCATCCCCAAAATGTCTCCTTTAACAGGTATCTCTGAACAGAAACAGAAAGTACAACTGACAAGATAATTTTCAAGCGAAAGAGTGAGGAGTCAATTTTCCCCATTCTTCAGTCGTCAGATTTTACTCTTCCCAAAAAAAAGAGGACTTGAACACAAGCCAGGAACAAAAAAACGAATAAAATATTCATATCACTGCAGCGTGAGGTTGTGAGAAACATTTCTACTAGGTGTAACAGTATTTTAAAGTTTTACCACCTTCTATCTGGAATGTATGAGAAGACAGTGTTTTTGACCTATACTAAAGCCAGTCACCAGGGGAGCAGTTTTTAAGGCTACCTCACTGTGAGCTGAGCATCATGGCGTCCATGATTTTTACAGTGATTGACTGTGATTCATACGATACAAAATGATCCAAAAAATACAAGCCAAAATGATCAAATGAAATACAATAGAAGACAAAACAATTTGAAATCAATGAAATACGGTTCAGAATGATACAATATGATATGATACAATTGCACACAAGAAGGATGTTAACAAAAATAAAAACACAAGTAGCACCACACAAGGAGTCATAAGATAGTGTATGAATCTGATCCAAAAGGGAAAAAGCACAAAACGTTTTTAATTGAGGTATCAATAATCAGTGCTACAAATGTGATAGCTGCCTAACCTGAGACTGAACGAAGATTGAATGGGGCGTCCATATTTTGCCCCAACCTCAATGGTAAAACCAAAGTTCTGGGGTTAACTGTTGAAGATAACTGAGAGTTATCCAGTTCAGTATGACACCCATATCAGGCATAGAAATGGTCACCCGTTTGCCTGAGCAAAGCTTTCAGATCCTTGCACAGATTTTTGCAAGAATATGACTGGAATAACTTGTGTCACATTTCAGCTGCAGCCATGAGAATATATTGGTCTCCTTGAAATAATTTCCATCTTTTTCTTACAGTTTACTCATAAAAGATGCTCATAAAAACCAGCTCCAGAAGTGTTACTCTATCTAACACAGCTGTGATGTTCCCATCTCCAGTTTTTAACCACATGGGAATTATGAAAGGTGAGACTGGGAGAGTGAATTGACAGATATAGTTATGGCAGCCAACTTGGTCTCCTCTCAACGCCAGGGCACATTAATCTGAGAGAAGCATTTCCTCAGAGAGAGGAATCAATCTCTGAAGCCACTTTGAAGAAGAAATAAATTCGCACTAAACAACCGGTTCATCTTGTCATAAAGCAGGTGAAAACGCTGTGAGCTACTTGAGGAGAATATATGACTGAATAACAACGATTAATCAATGGAACATTGACTTTCACATTTTTAACGTGAGGAACTGGAATGTGAAGAATTATAAGGAGTTAAACCTTCCTGGAGAAACCTCCAGTGTTTTTCTGACGGATTAAGACTGCCAAGTCACAATATCTCCCAGGAAAACACAAGACTATTTACTCTGAGTTGAGTACATTTGCCCTTCTAGTTTCCCACGCTACACATGATGTTACCCAAATATGGCTGCCACAGGACAAACAGACAGGACCCATGACAGAGGGGTTGTGTCAGACACAGACATCTCTAAGGGATCAAATTAAATCTCCTGCACTCCAGAGTCGGTGCATGTTGAACTCCCACAAGTCCTGGTGTTAGATCCGAGTGTTTGATGAAGTTGTTAAAAAGTGCTCAGTCTGAACTTTCTCATAGTGGAGGGGATGAAGGGTCAGGTTGGCATTAAGACTGAAGCTAGGCAGGATCCATTAAGGCTGCTAGGAGATCCCACAAAACCCCGTGGACCCCTCACAAGTGTTTGTGTGTCAACAGAGTGTGTTCAAATGAGTGTAACGAGCATGAGGTGAGTTATCACACTGAGTTTGGAGTTTATCACACACACAGATGGTCAGTGCCAACAGTGGAGGGTGGGAAAGCAAAGCCTGATCCTCTGCCTCTACTTCCTTCTGTTTCATAATAGTGAACATTATAATACAAGCACTACAACAGTGTAAGAAAAAAACTCTTAACAATCCATACATCTGTTTGATTTCTGAAGCAGTGAGTCAAAGAGAACCCTATCGTGGGTTATTGTGCCTGTGAGCTGTTGTTAGTCTGCTTTTCAACCATGAGCCAAAACACGATCAAGATTATCCAAAACAGGTCAGAAATGCATAGAGAAAAGAAATAAATGTAGTTGCAATACACCGCCAGACCAGTAGAGGGCAGTAAGATGGCAACAAAGGCAGTTGACAACTTTCAGCAGGAGCATCTTTCTCAAATGTCTTTACATTATTTTGACACATAAAACTAACTACTTGTATTCCTGAGGACTTCCTCTGTGTTGGCAGGTGACAGACACATTCACACCACCAGGCTCGAAGACGACAAGATTGCCTGTGCTGTCTGTAAGCAAACATGTCTGATCTGTTTGACGATGTCTGTATGAAGTATTCTTTTGTCTGCCGTTATGATTTGTCTGATGTCTTGATGTGTCCATGTGTAGTCTGTGAAAACAAATTTCCTTGCTGGGACAATGACTTTCTCTCTGTCTGTCTGTCTGTCTGTCTGTCTGTTTTCTTTGAAGTCATTCATTCAAAGTGAATCACAGCATATCGTAGATATTCACTTGTAACTGGTCTGACCTAAATCAAACTGAATGTTAATTGAACTCAACAGAAAACAGCTTGACATGTTTTCCTGAACAAACAAAACGCGAGCCCAATTTCAAAACTAGTAAAATAAATTTAAGGGGACAAAGTAGTAAAAACACCTGTTCAGTTCTGAGATTTGTCCGAGAGCAATGAGAGTACCAAATGCCTTAAAATCAAAGTTTACTGTCCATTCAAGCCAAAATATCACTGTATAAACTCTGAAGTCATAACTTCTTACAAACTGCACCTTTCTTTGTGACTTACTCAGCCTTTTCCCCCCATCCAGGACTGAGTTTAGTTTAACACCAAAGAAGCTTACAGTGCACATTTTAAGTTGGTCATCACAGGGTTGATAAGTCGCAAGATTGGCTGAAGATGCCTGGGGGACTCTTGATTAAATCCAGACTTAATGTGACTAAAATCTAACGGGAAGTGGATTTTCTCTCCCTTCATCCCTCAAACGACTGGAGGTATTCCTCCTCGGAGCTCCATCCAGTCACTGCAAATAGAGACTGGGAGGAAGCAAAACTGCGTTTAAGGCTGCTTGCTCTCATGCCAAGTAAACATTTTGACACTCCAAAACCATCAGTTTTCTATGCCATTTCCTCTACCTTTATAGACCAAATCTCTGTTGTACTAATTTTTTTTTCAAGATAAAAAGGGGGAAATTGGTGTTCATAGACCTGTAGCATTACTACACTCAAATCTACACTTATTCATATTACAATGTGAGGAAACAAATTGGTTGAGTACAACACAGGGTTGGATATAAGTTTTTTTAACAAAGGACATGGCTAAGTTGATTGACCGGTGAGCAGAGCAAAGTTTGCTTTGCCTCAACACTTCTTCTTTTTCCTTTTTTTTAACACTGATTGAAGGTTGATTCAATGGCAGTTGAAGTCAGCATTTCCCAATATGGCCAGAGCCATTCGGTCACGTAGCTAAGATTGTGTTCAAGTTATATACATAGACTGCGTAAAAAATGGATGTGGTCTCTGTGAAATCAATAATCTGTATCTGATACAGACTTTTGAAGCCAACAGAAGGTAGGGGTCATTTTAAACTCTCTCTTTAGGGATCAATGTTAAAATTAAAACTAGCACACCTGCAACAATAGCGCTCTGTATAACGTTGTGATGACGTTTGATGTCCATGCCTTTTTATTTTAAAGGTGTAATGTTTGAGATCCAAACACTCCAGCTAACAATGTACACACAACACCATGAAACCAGAGTTTTCTAAAATCTTCACTTCGGCCAGAGTTTTCAAACAAATTTGTTTTTAGAAAGGTAAAACTGCATTTTTGTGTGGATGATAAGCCTAAACGTGTAAAAATATATGCTTTCACAGATACCAGCTACGTGCAAACATGGCTACAGACTTGTCAAAGGTGAAACTTTGTCCTGAGTTTCTCCTGGCTTTGTATGCTTTACTTCTTAATGTTATGTTTTTGGAGAATCAGGCTAAGAGTTAAAAAAGAAAAAAAGTTGCCATGCACAAATCCAGTTCATATTGTATATCTTACAAGCATGTCAGTCGCTTTTTTACCTTCTCTCTAACTTAAAATATGGAATCATTTCCCTGTTCGACCCAGAAACTGTTGTCTAAAAGGAAACTATGTAAAAGGTCAAGAGGGAAATGTTGTCTTGGTGGAACTGCTGACATCTCAAAGACATCTGAATCGTGACAGGGAGCCCCAACCAGACACGGCATGTTTGTCACAAGAGGTCACAAGACAAAAAGGTTGGGAAGCATTTCTTTCAAACTTGAATGGATTGCAGACCGTGCATATTCAAATTCTCCCGTACATTCTTCATATGAAGATAGGTAACCAACAAAAATGTCTTCTTGGTTCACTTGGTCACTCTTCATGCAGCAGCTGCAAACAGGTTTGGGTTGAGTGATCTTCATTAAAAGAAAAGCATAGTGAGGGACAGTTAGGTGAATTGAGAGACAGAGAGGAGATTCACTTTGCACAACAGGAAATAATTATCTTGTCATGCATCGTCGCGTCCCAAGATTTGCCTCCAGCCGAGCATCAGATTGTGTGCAAGGTCAGAGGGAAGCAGCGCGTGTGGTCTACACTCACAGAGCTGAGACTAAACCAGCAAAGAGACTCTGAGACTTTGTGACTGACTTCAGAGAGCTGAGGCATGTATTAACGATGAACCTTAGCCTTTTAAACAAATTAAAACAGCCTGATGCAGATTTTAATGGTCTTCCTTAATCATACCATTAAAAACAAGTTGGGGGTTTAGTTGCAGCATATATTGGCAAACTTCCCACATCATCGCTCAACCATCCGTGTGCAACATTAACCCATTTTCCCTCAGTTAATTAAAGGCAGGGATACTTCACCCATGACCGCTGAAACACAAAGCAACACGTCTCTGCAGATAGCTCCATAAAAGGTGCATTTCGTGACCTGTTGAAATGCAGCATTATCATTAAAAGCATGTAACAATTCAGCCTTTCTAAACAGATGTCATTAACTGTGATTGAAATGAATATTCAGCAGATGTCAACCAGGCTGCAAGTTGGAAAAAGTCAAAGTGTGACCTGCAATGAACCCTGCAGATGGCTGTTTTAGTTATCTAGTTATAAGCCTGTTAACACTCCATACAGGGGATCATAATGGCCAAAATAAACATTTTCAATCCATAGCCATACAAAAAATGAGCTGCTCTGCTCAGAGCTTATTATTTTAACAGTTTAATCAACAAACCAGCCCTTTAGAGGAATGACAGGTGTCACTCATTAGTTTGAAACAGGTGCACTAAGATTTTGTCACCCCCATTTTAAGACACTTGCTCAAAACTTAGTTGAAAGAGAAAAAAGTTATTTTTTACCTTGTTAGTTATCAATCGAATGTAAAATCACAGCTCCACGTTTCTCATAATTCCCCCTCAAAAAGGTTGCGTCCGTCCCGATGAAACTCCACGTTTCCTCCTCTCAGTCTGTCACAGTGTCATTCAGATGTGCACGAATCAAAGGCAGCAGACAGGTCGAGACGCTGCACCATGCACACTCTCTTTCTCTCAGTGTTTCGGATGCAGAGACAGTCAGCAGCTTGGTGCAGGACGACAAGCTCACGCATTAGTAGTAATATACCCACAGCATCGTCATGTGACCATCACAAAACCTCCAGCTGAAGTTTGAGCAGCTGGTGTTGAAGAAGAGGAGGAGAAGTGAAGAAAAAGGGGATCACCCTGCTGTAGGCTGGCGCCATCTGTTGGTACAACAGGGAACTGAATAACCTTCGTTAGGTAGATAAAATTTGAATCAAGTTAGGTCTAAAATAAATAAAAGTATTTACTGGACTGAAGAAACAAAATTGAGGGTCAAACTAATGATGCGTTCACAACCAGTCTGTCAACTCATCAAGTGCTTAAAAAGTTCCCTTAAATTAGTGTTATGGCCTTTGTTAAGATTACTTACAAAAATGAAAAACAGTTTGTGACTGTTAAATGCAAATGTGTTAAGTGGTGTCAACAATCATTTTACATAATACCTTAAATTTAAAAAAAAATCTGTTTTTGATGCCCGTGTATTTTTTTTATTTATGAACTGAATTTCAAAATTGTACACCCTTAAGCATGCAGCTCATGTGATTATGTTACCCTCCTCAGTTATAGCATTATTATTATTATTATTATTATTATTATTATTATTATTAATAATAATAATTTCTTTATTGATTTATTGATTTATTTGTATTTTCTTTCACTTTAACTAGTTGTATGTAAGAATCTGTACTCATGATGAAAGACAGAATTCATAAGAAATAGTCTTCCTCTAGATACCTCTTAACTCCAAGGCGATGGTGTAATAATTACAACAGTGCTCCTGCTCAAGTTGTTTTGATTTATGACACTTTTTTGTTACTGTATCATTTTATTGAAAGTGTTTATAAGATGTTTGCGAATGGGTGTAAATATTCTTTGAAAATAATAAATACATTGTCATCTTTATCTGTTTGGTCCTTTTGGATTTATCTCTGTAAAAAGTATCACATATATTACTTTTGAATTGACTTGAAAGTCGTACATTTATATTTCTATTTGGTAAATGAAACAAAACAAACAAACAAACAACAACAAATTATACTACTTCTTTCCATTTCTTTTACACTTTCAAAAGCACTCACTGAATCAATATGAAAAAGTGGTTAAAACAGAGCACACGAAAATAAAATAAGATAAGAGAAAATACAGAAAATTCCTAAAAAAAAATACTGAAAAATGGAATTAAAAAAAATGCAACAAAATAAGATAAAAATGGAAGAAAACTACAAAGAAAATGTTTAAATATTTAAAAACATTTAACAGACTTGGTGCGACATTTTATCCAATGAATTGTTGAAAATGACTAGTGATACTTTCTGATTTACCCTAATTCAGCAGTACAATCATCGTAATATTCCCGATTGTCCCTGAAGGTAGCAAAAACAGCTGGTCGGCGGGAGTGCGGAATCCGGATGTGTCGGGAGCGCGCCGGCTGAGTGGGCGGAGCCAGGAAAAGGTGTGCACTTACTGTAACACTATATGGAGCGTACAGGTACAGACAAGGATCGCCATTAATATTTCATCAGTCTCAAACCGACCGGATAGAGGTAAAAACAAAAACACAACTCGACAAAAACCTTTACGAACCTTTTCAGTTTTAATTCTGCCGGAAGTGTTCTAGTATTCAAAGCTATTTTGAAAGGCAGCTGCTGATGGATCACAGTAAAGCTCCAGGGTCGTTTATCCTCTGATGTTCACAGGACTCACCAAACTCTATTCACAGTATTAATAATTACAGTAGATATTACCAAATGTGACAGGTAGGCACCTGCTGTTTGTAAAACATGATGTTTAATTGTGGCTGCTTAATTCGGCGTAAACATATGTTTAAGAATATATAATGAGGTGCTAAATTCAGCCTCTTACCTTTTTTTAAGTTCACACATAAAATTGTAAAGTGATTGCCAGGAAGAAGTTGAACAGAATTGATGCTGTCAAATTGTCATAAGTTAAAAAGCTGCTCATGAGACATTTTTTTCCACCACATCAAGCTGCAACTTGTTTTGAACAGTAATTGGCCTCAAACTATCCTGCCAGAAAGTGGCAAGGACTTCTTTCATCGAATTTATCCCAGCAAAGCTGCAGATTAAAGAGGTGAGCTAAGTCTTTGAGTGTTGAACTAGATCTTTTTTAAAGGGGAATATTTAAGGAGATTTAGTAGTTCTGCAATGTTCCACAAGATGGTAGGATTACACTTTGAGATGGTTTTGTGCAGCCTTCAACTAGGAATATGTCACAGGAAAAGAAGTTTAAACATGTTTTCATTGCAATTTAAACCAGGTAAAGGATGTGAAAGGTAGTCCCGCAATTGCTTGGAAGAGATTTAGAGTATTGGCATATGCACAGGGTTAAAAATAAAAAGAAACTCACTTTCTTTCATTTACAAGTCACTGAAGAAGTTTTCGTATAATTTGTTCTTTAACGACCTGATTTCTCCTCTTAAAAGCAAGCTGTGATCTACATACTGCAGTAAAATGAAGAGAGGATTGTGTTGAGGTATTTTGGATGGTAGGGAACCACAGTCTTCCAGGAAAAAAACTGGTCTGAAAAAAATCCTCAATAATCATGATGAACAATCACTTAAGTGTTTGGTCAAATCAAATCGAAGAAAAAAGAACAGTACAACTCAGGAGTATGTTTAATAGTGAAAGTAAGAGCTTTTCCACCCACACAATGCGAAGGCATTGGCATTGAACAGCTGTGTAGCTTTAAGGAAACAACGTATTAGGAAGGCTAATAGGGGAAAAAAGTCTCATCTTGTTAGGAAGCATTAAGATTGGACTCTGGAGGAATAGAAGAAGGTCATGTGGTCTGAGGAGTCCAGATTTACCATGTTCCAGAGTGATGGGCGCATCAGGGTAAGTAGAGAGGCAGGTGAAGTGAAGCACCCATCTTGCCCAGTGCCTACTGTACAAGCCTGTTGGAGCAGTGCTTTGATCTGGTCTAGGTTCAGCAACAGTATGTGCCCAAAGAATGAGGTCAGCTGACTATTTGAATGTACTGAATGACCAGGTTATTCCATCATTCCTACCCTATTGGGGAAGATGACAATGCCAGGATTCATTTGGCTCAAATTGTGAAAGAGTGGTTCAGGGAGCATTAGACATCTTTTTTACACAGGAATTGGCCACCTTAGAGTCCAGACATTCACCCCATTGAGAATCTTTGGGGTGTGCTGGAGGAGGCTTTCCCCATCATCAATACAAGATCTTGTTGAAAAATGTAAGCATCACTGGATGGAAATAAGTCTCGCAACATTTCAGAAACTTACTGAAACACTGCCACAGGGAATGCATGCTGTAATCAAAGCTTAAGGCGGTCTCACAAAATATTAGTATGTGACCTTTTTTCAGTGGTTACTTTTTTTTGGTCTGGCAGTGTATTATTGCATAACTGTGTGAAACCTCAAGGATATTGCTTGAGACACATTTTGACATTATGTTATCGGTTTTTTCTGAAAATATTCATGATAGACAACTCAACTCTTGACCTTGGTGGAGAGCTGCACTCTTCGAGTTTCCTTCCAGCTGTTTATGAAACCAAGTTGCCAAGAACACCAACTAAATTGCCCACACATACACTTCAACTTGGCTTCCCTGAAGCTGAATAAAACTGTCAAACTGAAGGCCTAAGTTTGCAGAGGAGCAAAAAATAGGAGAAGCTGCAGCAAGGAAAGATAAGGTTTGATTATACTGTGTACATTAGTTAACACGAGGTTAGATTTGAAGTAAGGAGTACAAAAGCCAATTTTCCAGCCTGCTTGTTACCACATATTGCTTGTGTTTACAGGTCCTCCTCAGGCTGTAACAAGGCGGAGTGAGCATAAATGAAACGGTTTGGCGCTGACAAAACAGGCTGTATACTGTCACTTTATTCCCCTGCAGATACAGACACTGTTTAGGGAGGGACAGTTTTAAAATGCAGCCCAAAGGCATAAAACAAACGTTATAGACCACACTGAGGTTTTCTTTACCCTCCTCAGCTCGCTCTCTTCGGTGTCTTTACCCCGCTGTAAAGGTCTTCACTTTCTGTATGTCAATTACTCCACCGGGACCTCGTTACTGCCCCCGCCAATCAGGTGCCCCTCCTTAATTAACACAGGATATTACATTCCTGTATTTATAACCCAATAACCAGACTGGCCCTCTGAAAAGGTCACATCAACAGTTTAGCAGTTTTTGCCCTATAGCAGCTCAGCCCAGGAGAATACAGCTGGGAGGAGAGCCAAATGAGCCAAAAAGACGATGAAGAAGAAGATACTTTTTCTTTGACTTTTACTTTTTCAGAGTTGGTTGATTTCACCTTTTTGTAACATAGAGGAGTAAGTGCATTGTGTTTAGCTATTTATTAAAATGTTCAGGTTGTTGAATTAAGCACTGGAAAAAAGGCAAAAACACCAAATTACAGGCAAAATAGGCTGTTTGGCATAAGTAGAGAAGATTTGGCAAATTTTTCATGGGCATAACCCACACACTCAGCTCTCAGAAATGCATGGCTCTTTCAAATGTGGCAACATATAAAAGGGAAATGAACTGGCTTTCCAAAAATATGAAATTATTGCTCAGAAGCATTGTTACAACAGAGAAATAATCTACCAAAAACATTTATGTGCTATATAAATACTTTTCTTCATTATTTTTACAAGGCCCTAGTTTTAATGTGTAACAACTATCAGATGGTCGTAAAACTGTTCTGCAAACCAGGCTGTCAACTTTTAGCTTTGCTGTAAAAGCTGGTACTTTTATTCCAACACAGGTCTCTGAGGGTGTATTTTGGTTGTTGGAGGCAGTGGTGGACAAAGTATTCAACTCCAGTACTTGAGTCAAAGTATTAATAACATGGTCAAATCTTACTCCACTACAGGTAGAAGTTTGTTGGTCAAAATTTAATTCAAGTTAAAGTACTTAAGTGCTTACTTTTAAAAATACTTAAGTATTCAAGAGTACAGAGTAAATTTTCCAATGTCAGTATGTTGCCGTTTTGTTTTTTTGTCAAAGCTTTTCACAGATTAAATGTCACAAGAAATGCAAATCAAAAACAATAAGGATAGGTATTGTCAATTAATTTTTTTTATTTCAACATCCCCTCCAAAAAACAAAACAAAACAGGAGGGCCTTTATTCCTCCCCACACATCACTTTGGGGGTGTTGCAAGTTTACTGTTCAGTTCATTACAACAAACAATCTACATCTCTGCTTCCAAGAACTCATCACACTGTTGAACCACTTGGCTCCATGGCAACATAACAAATGCCTTAATAAAATCTGTAAAACAAACACAATATCCACCCTGCGGCTTTGTCTCAGTCACCCAGGAAACAGAACCAATATATTTTAACTTAATACTTGTTTTTTGATCTGTTTGTTACAGTGATCTGTTAGCTGTGGAGCTATGTGCTGTGCTCTGACAGAAAGTAGAATAAATATGAGTTTACATGAGATATTAATTGTGTTGAGGTTTGAACCAGGGAGATTTATTGCTTTTACTTGAAAACACTATGGGCATAGTTCATGTCATGTCTGTTTATGTTAAACTGTGACTCTGCACTGCTGTGAGGGTTAGTTTGGGCATAGCACTGAACCTAAGAGTCTTTTTTGTTTGAATGAAGGTGAGCGAGCTTGGCGAGGATGACTATACCTGGTTTGAGCGACTGGTTCCTTTCTGTGAGGAGCACAGCGTGTGGCCAATTTCATTTTAGAGAGGAAAAAGAACAGGCTGACTGCAAAACTATACTGAACCTAAAGGAACTAGAAATGTAGTGGAGTTGAAAGTACAATATCTGTCTTTAAAATGTAATGACTTGTAGGTAACAAGCTTTCAGAAAAAAGTACTAAAGTAAAAAACAGATGCTACAAGAAATGTACTCAAGTACAGCACTCAAGAAAATGTCCTCCTTTACCATACACCACTGTTTAGAGGTAACCCCAACTGGATTCTTGAAGAACTGCTGTTTGTCTGCGTTTCTTCAGTAGCATCATGATTTCAGTTTGTTACTTAAGTGGATGCTTTTGTCTCACAAATGAGTTTCAAGAACACAGAACGCATTTCTATGGAGCCCCTAAAGGGACAAGAAAAGGTAAAAAAAAAAAAAAAAAAATTTCATGTGCGCACTTGAAACTCGTGCGTGCTCACCTGAAACCTTTTCAGGTGCGCACCTAAAACTTTTAGGTGCACACCTTAAACCATAGTGCGCACCAGAAATGCTTCAGATGCACACCTGACAGTTTTCTTCTCTACAAAATGACAATACAAGAGTTAGTGCGTGCGTATCATCACCTGTACCACCACGTCTGTTTCGACGTGAAGGATTCACCGCTTTGGATCGTGTGTATGATTTTTGTAGAGGGACAGCTTCAAACATCTGGCTAGCTCTGAGGTTATTGTTGGATGTGCACAAAATGTCACCTAAAACTTTTAGGTGAGCACCAGAAAAGGTTTCAGGTGAGCACGTAAAAGTTTCAAGTGCGCACGTGAAATTAATTTATTTTTTTTACCTTTGCTTGTCCCTTTAGGGGCTCCGTACATTTCAGACCATTATCTAAAGTTTAATCCCCTGGAAAAAGTGTTTTTGTTAATAAACTGTTTCCTCTCCAGGCTGTAGCTGTTGTGGTATCTCGGCAATGGGGCTGTCAAAAAGAGTGTCACTGTGGTCTGTGGAGGAAGTGTTGGAGTGGGTGCAGGATCAGTTTCCAGCCCACATGGGGACACTACAGAAAGCTATAATTAAACATGCTATTTCAGGTACAAGTTATACAACTAAATAGATCTTGAATTCCAGCTTTTTAAGATCTTGCTGATTTCCCCTTCTTTTACTGTTGTGTTTTTTTAAATTGTTGTGTTTTTTCACCTGTCTTCAGGCCGTGCTTTGCTCCGACTGAAGGATCATCACCTGGAGCTGCTTGGTGTGGAGGCAGAAGAGCAGCAGCAGGAAATATTGCAGGACCTCCTCCTCCTCAGAGTTCAAGAAGAAATCCATGAACTCAATGACATCTGCTCGGGTGAGAAGCAACATGACATTAACTTTAGGGTGAAGCTCGGGAAAAGAAACCTGACAAACTTAACCAGAGAAGTAGAAACAAGCTGTTTCTTCATAACTGCATTTGAGATATATGAGAAATATTCAGCTGCAGCAGTTGGGTTTTTACATTTAAATTTCAATCAAAAAGCTAATTAAACATCCTTTCTCTAAGGAAGTCTTCAGGATTAACACTTGTATGCATGCACAGAGCTAATTTAAAGAAAGCAGCTGCTTCCTCATGTTAAAGTCTACCCTTTTCTCCTCTTCAGAGTGTTTTGCTCCATAACAGGAAATGGATATCAACAGCACACTTTCTTATTTTCCATCCATCCATTCGTCCATGTGAAGGATGGAAATAACAAGAAGGTGAAGAGACAGAAGAATCAATGAGGAGAGACGAGAGAAAGAAACCTATTTCCTGTGTGAAATGTGATCGGAGTGGACGGATGAGATTAGTTTTTGTCGGAGCATCTTTTTCTGATCCCTGCTGTCCATTAGTCTCTGTCTTCATTCTGCGTCTGTAGTGGAATATTTTTAGCTACACTTACAGCAGTTTGTGTCTCCACCTTACAGGTCTGATATATTTCAATGACTACGTAATGAATAACAGTGAGGTAACATTTTCTCCACCTCTAACATCTCATTTCAATCACAGCAGTTAAAATTCTTCAGTTTTAGGTCAGGCCTATTTAGTTTTTTTGAGTTATTGCTGGTGATTTGCTAAAACAAATTATTTTGCACAGTTGAGTGAACTTTTTGTGCGATGACTGAGAAGCAGGAACAAAACCGTCCTCATGTTTGCTTTTCTGTTTCACATTTCAACGACTGATTCTGACTTTAGTTTTCAGCTGATGAATACAGTAAATCTCCTGCCTTGTATTTCTAGAGTGTTTTTGACTGAAAACCCCCAAATCATTGAAAACCTACTGAAAATCATACTCCTGTGGGAGGCCTGTGATGTTGTGTTTTGGTACCATCATGTCTTCTGATGTGATTCAGGTGAAAGTTTTTAGACTACCTGCAACCAGAAACCTGTTTATGTCCTTCATTCAAGCAGTCCTTAAACTTTATGACACTTTACCCGCTGCTAAGCTGTTTAATCAATACCATCATACATTTCTGTTACAAAGAACAGTGTTTCAGAACATTTCTTTATGTACATATGGTTGAATTAAATGGCTCTTTGGCAAAAGATTTTTACCCTGCAATTTTTTTCTCTGACTGATAGATCCTCAGCTGTATTTCTTGGATAGCTGAAGCCTCATTTCGCTCACACTGCAGTCCACATGGGATGAGCAGTGTTGTGTCCCCTGCCATCAGTGAACAAAGTCTTACGAAAAGGTGGACTCCACATTTAGTATAAACTTACACTGCCTGGCCCAAAAAAAGTTGCCACACTGATTTAACTAAGCAGGAAAAAAAGCTTTGGTTTGCTAGGGACCTAAAAATTGGACTCCAGAGGAATAGCACAAGGTTTTGTGTTCTGATGTTCAGATTTACCCTGTTCCAGAGTGATGGACGCATCAGGGTAATTAGAGAGGCAGGTGAAGGGATGCACCCATCATGGCCAGTGCATAATGTACAACCCTGTGGGGGCAGTGCTATGATCTGGGGTTGCTTATCTAAGCTTCTCATAACAGTGCCAATAAGGTTTTTTTGTTTTGTTTTTTTTTGTTTTTTGTTTGGGGGGGGGGGTTCAGTGTGTAAACGTATTTTGAGCGTAGATCTGGTGTCATGCAATGACAAATGCATACGCGTGTGTGCTGCATTGATCCACATGTTGAAAACACTTAAGACAGCAAATGTGGTTTTGATGGCAGATGGAATAAAATGTGATTAATAAGTCAAATCATAATCTATGAAACTATTTGTACATCTTATACATCAGTCCTAGCTCTTGGTGATGTTGCATTGTAGCTTACTGGTGTGTGCTCTGCTTTGAGAGAGGGAAGGGGAGGTGAGCTCTAGTTCCCATATCAGGCTAAACAAGAGTAACAAGAGACAGTAAGTATTCAATTTTGATTATCTTTATTTTATGGTGCCAAAATCCTAATCACAATAGGAATTTCCCAGCCCTTCTTAATAAAAATAAAAGATAGATGTCTGGCAAAGAAATGTGCAGCATGCCTGCTTCACTCCCCCTCGCTCTCACACAGAGGAATGAGGAAAAGTGACATGACACAACACGTTTTTACTCCTGCAGAGATGAACTGAGTCGGAGTGCACGTTAACAGTCACAGCCTGCTGCAAAATAACAAACTCTAACAGGTGACCTTTCCTCTCCTATTATTTATGTTTCTGTGTGTTTATTTCTTCAGCTTTGTGTTACTGAGTGTGATTAATACCCCTGGAGATGGTGTGACATTTGATTTGGCAGGGCGTGGTTGCAGGAGGGCTGACTCAGCACTGATGTAAATCCTCTTCTCTGATGGAGAGGGCAGGGTGATGAAACACACTGCTGACCCTGACAAGAGTGTGGAGACTCAGCTCTAAACACATAAATGCTCATTTTGTTTATTTCCTGATTTTTTCATTGAAATAAGTAAAGTTTAATAAGACAGGGGTTTGAGGAAGCTGGATATTCAACTGGCTCACTTGTGAAAATTTACTTCAGCTAGTTCTTCAGAAAAAATCAACTACTTCTTAATTCAGTTTCATATACTTTACACCAAGGCAGCCCTCAGTTTGTGTCACTTCAGCCTGTGATTTCTTCGTTTAGTTATGTTAAAAACTGAGTTCTAATATTTCATATTTTCCCCTCTCCTCATTGGTGGAGCTGTTAATGAGTTCAGATTGTTTAAAGCATTTGTCAACAACACTGCACTGTCACATAGTAACTGTGAATGTCAAGTAAATGTGATGAAGACGCAGTACCAAGGAGCACCGGGGGGGATGCCTCACCTCTGTTTTGTTTGTGAGGTTGAGAAATTGTTAACATGAGAAATGTCATATTTTTGTATCGTCTATTATTAGACAGCATTAAGTTATGCAGAATTGGGGCGCAGGTGGTCCAGCGGTTTAGGTCACGCCCCATGAGGTTTGCCCTCAGCCGGGTGGCCTGGGTTTGAGTCCAACCTTTGGCCTATGTCCCCGATTGTCATTCCTCACTCTCCCCCTTTCCTACTCCATCCACTGTCCTCCCTATCTCATTACAGGCATGAAAGGCCAAAAAAAAAAAAAAAGTTAAGCTGACTTAGTACACGTTTCCTGGCTTTCCAATCCATAACACTGAGTTGCATTTCTTTAAAATATATTTTGTTATTATATGTTGTTACCTTTAGTTGCGTTTAGCTATGTAACTGTGCTGTGTTTTTTTGCTTTGTATTACTTTGTGTTGCATGGCTTTGTGTTGGTTGCATTATGTTAAATTGAATTATATTGCTTGTGTTAACCTTGTCTTACGTTACATTGCTTTACATTGTATAATGTTGTGTTACAACACATGGCCTTTTGTTACTTTATACTGCATTTATTCTCTTTCATTGCATTACCTTGTGTTGGACTTTAGGTCTGGACTTTAGGATGAAATTTCTTTCAAGCCTTATTCTTGGCAAAGTTTCTAGATGACATTTGGTGCCCACCCCCCCCACCCCCCATAGCTTTTGTTAAATTCAAGCTTCTGACAAAAAACAGGCTCAGATCTGTTAGACAGGAGTCAGTAACGGCGTACTGCTGATACCACAGCACCAGAAGAGTTTGGTTGACTTCATCTTCCTTCTGAAAAATATGGTTTAAAGAATAAATCGACATCCTGGTTGATTTATTATGTGACAAAAATGTATCTTTTGTTCAATAAGCTGTGATAGCACCCAGACACTTTCAGGCGTGTATCAAACAGGCCAGTTGAAAGTCAGCTGAGAGCTTCCTGCTCTCTTCAGTCCTCCAGTGTCTCAGCCACAGCAGCCTATCTGTCACTTTCCAGTGATTTATTCATAGCTGCACCAGGGGAAAAAAGGATCAATAGTTTCTAAAAGAATAATGACGAGCATCAAGCCAAGAGGAGGGAAGGTAAAAGAGAGTTCACTCAAAGTTCAAAGGGGATGTGAAAGTTGAGGAGGCCATGCCAGGAATCTGCTTCTCACTTTCCCTCAGAGAATTACTGCTGCTGTGCCTCCACAGTTATCATTTTAAACCTCTGCTCATGGCTTCCTGGGAGCAGTAATTTGTCACATTGTGTGTCTGTCACACTTTATAAATTAGCTGCTGGCACTCGGATTGTTTTTAAAAACATTAGATGATATACTCTGAAAACCGCTGCTGGAGACGAGGATTACAGAGCTATTGCATTTTAAGCTTCCTGGTTTGCAAATGTCAGTTGACGGTATGAGCAACTAACAAAAGCGAAGAGGAGCTGCCTGCAAATTAAGCTAACATGAAAAGGCGAAGATTTAACAAAAAAACTATCATAGTGAGTGGAAAATTCACACCATGCTATCTATGGGAGAAAATCCAACTGTTAATCACACTCTAAGGGGTCATTGACATGACAAAGGTTTGAAGGTAAAATGCTAAAGTATTGTTGTGTTTTGGTCTCTTGGTAACATGCAAACAGTGTTTTAGCTGAGCTAGAATGTAAACTTTTGAAAAACGGCCTCCAGAGTGGAATTTTTCTGAAACGCTGTTTCGCTCGCGTAAACAGTGAGTCAGCACATTAGCATTCAGTATATTCACTCTAAACTGTTGTCATGTACATGGTTTCTACAGTTATATTGCCTGCATGCATACTACAGAGTTTTCAGTCCCTCAGTGTTTTCATGTAAACGCAGATTTTTTTCACTGCGTTTTCTGCATCTTAAGGTGAAATGTGAAATGGAACTTGAGACTTGTTCACTGATTTTCTAATTAGCTAACCTTTTTGGTCTCATCAGATTCACTTAATTAACCACCTTTTTATAGGCACATGAAGTTTTTAGGTTGAAGACCTCTGTGAACCAATGTATATGAAAAACATTCCAAAGTTTCAATGCAACAAAAAAAAAACAGTTTGATTACTGGACACTTCACCCCCTGATGCTACTGCACACAACTTGCGTACAATCTGCCATTTTATTTAACAATATTGATAATTTCAAAATATACTTATAGTACTTCTATCATATTTTTACTTCAAGAAACATAAGTGTGGAAGAATCAACCCCAGAAATTATGGAGACAAAAAATAAAAGGAGATTTAACCCTAGTACTCAGTGTGATGCCATTAAAAGACTACAACACACACTCTTACAGCAGACAATGACCTTAGCTGTGTGAATGAGTGTGTGTGAGTGTGTGTGTGTGTGTGTGCTACATCAATCACTATGACTGTCTGAGACCAAACACTCTCATTTTTCAGGACAATGGAGTAAAACAGGTGAGGATGAGGACGGAAGTGGCAAATGTCCAGCTATAGAAAATAAAAGAAAAGAAGAAAAACAACAACACCGTGCACGATATAACCTGGAAGTGTGAAAATGAGTTCTGTCAACAAATGGTCTCTCGATTTCCGTTCACATCAGTGGGGGCTTTTCACTTGATTTATCTTCTCCGTATTGGAAGCAATGGAGTGAAAAAAAGGGAAAGAGTGATGAAGGTAGGGAGGATGAGCTCACGCTGCCTTTAAATTTACAGCTCTGCAGGTGTGTCATCGCTTTACGCCCCCAAAAAAGGTCTGCATAAGGTGTGGTCACACCAGCAGTTATATTATTCTGATAGAAACCCTGTCAGTTCAGTCAAAGTTCTGCAAGTTGTTGGATTGAACTGAAGGTCTTTCTGCAAAGTCAGGTGAAAGAAAGTTGAGGACTGAAATGGAGGAAATGAGAAGGGAGGAAGTTAATTATGGAGAATTTAAAGTTAAATTGTACTCCCTGAGCTGGAAGTGATGCTCATTTGTTCTGAAGACTAATGTGTAGTTTGAGGCTCTTGGTTCGTGTTTATGTTCATTTTTTTCTCCACACCCACTCTGACTCTGCAGCATGCAATCCTTTTGTTGAGGTCCGATGTATCTTCTTTTAATTGCATCTGCTCTATGAATAACGCAAAAGTTAACAGAATGATGTGCAAAATACGGCCCTTTGATGACAGAAAACACAAGGAAATACTGTTTTTAGCATCCACAGGTAGATGTCTGAAATGTGGCTTCTGGTGTCATGATCATCAGGATAATCTGATATTACACTCGACTTTGACTTCAATATGCATGAAACTCTGTATGCCTGTCTGCTCTTCAAATGGAATATGCACTAAATCACCCCACTCTGCTTGAAAATGCACGAGAACGTCAGTCATCTGTCTCAACATTAATGTTTCACTCTGGTTGGTCACTGAAGCACAGCCAGGATTATAAATCAAAATGTGTGAGTGTTTGCACTAAATATCCACGGTGAACAGTTTGTGTGTGTGTGTGTGTGTGTGTGTGTGTGTGTGTGTGTGTGTGTGTGTATTTCAGAGAGCTTTTAAGACAGAATATTAAAACATTAAAGCTGACAGAATGACAGAGTGCGCAGCGTAGGGTGTTGTTGATAATTGAAATGCCAAAACCTCAAGATGGCTGCTTCATTTTAACACAAATTTACAGCCACCATCACAAGCTATTAATGCTGAAAATATTTTCAGAGGAAGCTCAGAGAGAGCCCATTAATCTGAGAGATTATTCATCAAATAAATAAGTTATCTGGACGTGAAGAGAAATATGGACTTGCCTTTTTTTTACTCAGGTAAACATCAACAAGATGCACCACAGAGACGGACGGGAGGAGCAACATTCACCTGCACTGTTGCTGTCTCATATTCAACCAAACCAAAATCAACCATAAGGGGTAAAACATGGTTGTAATTCTCCTTAAAAAGCTTTCAAGTGCTCTATTTGTCTAGAGTTTACTGAGCTGATAAATTTTAAAATATATGTATATAAGTTGATTAGAAATACAGAAACTTTGTTGACTTTCACAGTTGGCTTTTGCTGCAGGATTTCAACTAAAATGGAAGAGCACCCACATATTATCAATATTTAAAGTTAAAGTTCGAAAAAAATAATCTCATACAGGGGAAAATTTATCTCATTGATCAGAATCACACTCATTCTCTAGGCAGTTTTTGTAAGATATGTGTGAGAGGGAACCAATAAGATTTCCAAGTGCAAGTTTAAGCTTCTCTTTTCGAGCTGTGTGACAAAGTTGTATTTTTCTTTTGATGGAAAATAATGACTAATTTTACCTTTTAGAAAATTCACCAACTTACGACACCACAGATTGAGAAATTCTCATGTTGATGTTGATGAATTCTTGAGTGGCTTTTTGAACAAGCCTTTACAGAGCGGACTGCAGGTTCATCCTCCAACACAAGTTCACCTCACTGTTTAAAACTTTGCCCATATTTAGTGCTGACAATCAGCATTTTAAGTTTGGAAACAGAGCTCTTCAAGCTCCATTTGGCAACTCTAACTTTACCTTTATCTAAAGGAGTCTAAAGCTCAGACAATAAAAAACTATTGAACTATTCAAGGCTAAAATCTAGAAAAATATGTAAAGATTATTTTTTTTGCTGATTTCTCTTACACACTTGTTTTCAACAGTAACAGTCACCAACTTAAAAAGGATAATTACATCAGAATAAAAAGACAAAAGAAGAAGATAAAAACAGACAAAGCAAAAGATGCAGATATGGGAAGTGAAAAAGGATGAGCAGAATTACATGACTAAAAACATTATCCTGGACAATATTGAGCTTTTATATTTTGTCTTTACTTATAAAACAACCCATCCTCTTCTTATCAGCTCTATGAGTTATATCACATCCACTGTGCTGTCTGTAAAGAGGGAGGGGGGGGGCACACTAAGGAAGCAGAGAGGAGGGTGAAATGAATCCTCTAAAGGACAAAAGTCATTTCTTCAGAGTGTAACATATCATCTTGTTCCAGTGGTCAAAAAGGATTCTCCTTTATGTGAGAGAACATAAGACGAAGTTCAATTTGAGATAAGCTGTAAGCAGACTGCAGCTGTTTAAAAAGAGCAGCACAGCCGACAGGATTTTATAATGATACTAAATCAATTCAGTCCGGATTACAGCTCAAAATCTGTGTCGGCTTAGGGAGCAAACTAAAGAGCAAGTGACGCCACGTGTGTACAATTTTTGCAGGGAAGAAACAGCAGGAGTCTCTGAACTTGGACAGGAGCCTATAATCTATTCAATTTTACAGTCTATAAATTACAAAACAGACACCTGTTGATTGGTGTTTTTATATACTGTATAATGATAAATCTTGTACAATAAAAGTTCATTGTGCAGACTCAATGAGACCATCAGTGATCGTTTGCTCTTCTATATGGACATGCTTGTTACAACCGTCACTGATTAAGCCCTTTAAAACCTCACCTGAGAGATATTTGTGATGCAGTCTCCATAACGACAGCCCATCCTCCTTTGATGAGCTGTTGGACTGCGACAAGCCTCCACTGACATTTCTCAGTTAGGGCCACAAAAGGTCAGGAATCCTGAGCTGCTGAGGAGAAGAGAAAAGAGAGGGAGGAGAAAAAAAGAGGTCAGAGAGGGATCCTGCTTCTTTCCCTTTTATCGACTGACCCTAATGTGTTTCTTCCACACAAATAGCTCTACACACTGCCAGGGAGTGGTGGTGACATCAGTTTGTGATGCATTCGCCTCACAGCTGTCAGTGACTGTAAACTGCTGCAAGGTCAGACTGTAGAGACAGTAAAGATGTTAGGAGACATATTTGGAACAGCTGGGGGATGCTTTATAAGGCCACTTTAATACCATACTGTTGAAAATGAAACCATTCTGAAACCTGTTTTATTACATTTAATCCAGTTTCAATGTGAGCAGTGGTAGGGTGACCATATGTCCTATTTTACCCAGACATGTCATCCTTTCTGGTCATAATATTATGTCCAGGGGGGATTTCACAAAGTCCCCAAAAATGTCCAGGTTTTTCTCAGTTACAGACCTTTGATGTTCATTATTAATGGTAAATAAAAGATCCTTGTGTATTGAAGCATGTGGTGGGAAATTATGATGGAAGCCCATTTTCAACAGTTAACAAAATTTAAATGAAAACTTGGTTATGTTGACAAATTTTTGGGACATTTTGAGCAAAAATGAGTCACAAAATAAATAAATAAATAAATACACATTCTCAGGAAAAAAAGCCAAAATTGTGAGATGAAGGACGAAATTTTGAGATAAATCAAAATTATGGGATAAATGGTCAAAATTTTGAGATACATGTCAAAATTTGGACTTTTATCTCAAGATTTCAACACACTATGGCAGAATTTTTTTTTTTTAAATATTTTTTCTTTTTTATTGGTGAAAAATAAAATGTTTGGGTTTTGAAGCTACATTTCCATCTTAGAGTATCTTTTGGTATTTCTGCAGTATCTCCAGGAGGTTAGGTAGGGGGTCCTCCTCTTGGGCTTTAAGAATATGGTCACTCTAAACAGTGGGGTCTGCTCTGTCTGCATTTTGGGGTTTTTGCATTATGTTGTTATGCTCATGACATTTCTTTGCAATCATGAAGAGGCATGTGAAGGTATGGATCTCAGTGCAGCACATGACCCAAGGAAGACAGAGGTCATTTTAACTTATATAGTCACTACAGGGATTCTAACACTTCAACAGAGACAAGCGGTGTTACTAAATAGGTGAACCATCTGGTGAAAAGCTTCCACACTGATGTTAAATATGAGGATGTGGAGGGGCTGAAGCACTGGATTGAAACTGTGTCCCTCTCTCAGCTGCCTCTCAGATTTATCCTCCCCTAATGGACCATGAAGCCATCACCACCAGCTGATCCATCACCACACAGGTAAATGAAACAAAACTTCAGATCCTGGTGTGCAGGGAGACGCTGGTGATACATGTGCTGGACAAATGTTTGGCTGTGCAGTCCTGCAATTCAGAGTCTGTAAGACTTTCCTACAGGTTCAACATGAGGAATCCTCACTTGTCATTTTATTTCTTAATCAACAGAGCACAAAATACTTACTGAATTTCTCAACCATATACAAGTCTCACCTATTATGAACCTGAAGTAGCAGACTCTTGCAACTCTACAAGCGACTAGCTTTCTAGCACTACGAACAAGATCTTTTACAATAAAGAAAATAAGATGGAAGATGAAATGTGAATTTTTAGCATTATCTAGTGGTCGGATTAGAATTTCTGACCCTGGAAATTGGATGAGTGGGCAGTATTTTAATCTGGTGAACTGTTTACAAAACAAGCTAACTTTGATAACCATTTGTTTATTAATTCACCTCAAAGTAAACAGATGCAAACAAAGGTTTCATACTCTTTATGCAGTAGCCTGTGATTCACAATAGTGCTGGGCATAGTGCTTTTACTATTTTGGCGCCGAAAGGACCCCACCACAGGCAACGCCAATGGCTGCCATCGTGCAGCCAGGGTCTGTGCAGTAGAGACAGAGAATCTGAGTGGAGGTGGGTGACAGAATTTTTTTTATTTTTTTTTATTTTTAAGTCCAATATCTTTTTGGCTCTCTTTACAGAAATATTTCATGATCCCTGAAAAACAATGTAAGAATGGAAATCAATCATCAATCATAAATCATCATTCAAGGTAACTTAAACCCCCCTTTTTTAAGTTTAGTAATGAACGAAAAAAAAACCCAACGTCCTGGAAAAAAGAGGGCTTGAACACAATGTAGTCAAACTATCTTGACACCACCGCAGTATAAAGATGTGAGAAACATTTTCACGAAGTTTATTAATTTTGTAAAGTTTTACTACCTCTTATCAGGAGTAAATGACTAGACAGAGTTTTCAACTCATTTCACAGCCAGTCACCAGGGGGAGCAGTTTTTGTAGCGAGCTCAGTATGAGCCAAGCGTCATAACGTCCACGATTTTAACAATGCACAGGAGAGACTAATAGAGGTGTGTTCTGCATAATCAATGCTTGTGTTTCCAAGTGTGTTCTGTTACAACAATAAAATAAAACAGCACAAAAAAAAAAAATAAAATAAAAAAAAATAAAAGATCGAAGAGTAATTGTATGAGCATAATTATTTATTTTTTTGTAATACGCACAATCACCACAGGGGGCACTTTGGGTAAACAGGCAGGTAAAGACTACAAAAAGTGCACAGGTGAAGCAGTGGTTTTGGGAAAGGGGAGCGCACATGGGCTTTTACCTCAATCATTGACCCCACCCCACCACGTACATCACCTTCGAAGTAAGTTGTACTTCCCTGTTTTTGTTTGGATCTTCAAACGAAAAAACAAAAACAAACTAACAACTTCTGATGGTGCTTGTTTGGAACACGATCACAGGTTGTGTTCACTCCTGCGCCCAGTGACTGAAATCATAGCGGAAAAGTCACTGCAGTAATAACATTAAGGGTGTACTTCTTCTCATTAGTAGTGGTAGCAGTAGTTGTTGAAGAAGTCTAATATTATAATGTATTTATGAAGCACTACAGCCTGTTGTTGTGCTGATTATCACACATACAGCCTCAGGCCAATATTAATTTAAGAAAGGGTCAGTTATGTGGGCATTTGAACCACGTCTGGGCTGATTGTTGGGGAAAAAACTGTTCTGTCAGTCTCATATTTGTTTCGACTCTTTGCATTGAAATCTCTGCTGCACTATTGCCCACGAGATGGCGCTGTTTGCTACATGATATCTCTCTTTGAGCACCACAGAATCTGTAACCCCTCTCTCCAAATTATGATATAATGACATCCATTTAAATCATGAGAAAATTAATTTTCTACAGTCAGCTGCATCTGTACAAATAAGAGCATTCTGATCGAAGGGCAGCAGAAGTGGAAAGACAAGGCGGTCAAAGTTGATGAATTGGAGCCAATATTAGAATCATTACGAGATTTAATGAGCTAAGACTTAATTATAAGTGCATAGATTTGCAAGAGTCAGAGTCAACGCTGACAGGCTGGGGCAAATCCCTTCATACACACTAGTAACAGTAGATTCATAACCTCAGAGAGAGAGAGAGAGAGAGAGAGAGGAGTGGAAATTGTGGGAAGTAAAAAGAAAAAGGATTTATGGAGTACAAAAAGAGTTCAAAACACTTACAACAAACACATAAATATGTAGCCAAGTTCCTATCATTTTGATCTTCATTAGGTGATACTGTGCAGTTATGTTTTACAACTTTTTGTGCACCGGTGAGCTCGCCAAATTGACTGATTTCTGAGAGGAGTTTTCTCTGTAAATCAAAGGCAGGCATAACATCCACAGGTTCTGAATGCTCCTGAGGGACTTCTCAGTGATTTGTTTTTCTCATGGGACCCCCCTACTCATCAAACTGATTCAAACAAAGCCACCAAACGCAGCTTGAGTTAATGCCAGCTCCCTCCACACCTCCACAGAGCCAGCTGACGCGCCGCTCGGTGCGCGCTCGGATCCCCACAGCCTGCTGCCAGCCCCGCTGCTGCTGCTGCTGCTGCTGTCTGGATTATCAGCGCTGCTCCTGCTGCTGATGCTGATTCTGCTGGCTGCTGTACGAGGGCGCAGCCTAGATCCAAGTGAGGATTTGCAGATGGAGACGTGAGGAGAGCAGGGCTGCCGGGAGCGGGGAGGCAGGATGGAATAAAGAACCTCGCGCATATTTATGGAGTTTGACCGTGAAATCGGTCCACCTGCAGTTCAGTGGAGCGAGAAGTCCTGAGAAGATTTTATCGACGCGCGTCTCACTGGATCACGTGCATTCCTTTAACTCACCTGGAGGATTACTCCAGAGTATTACTCACCAAACAGCAGCGCACAGGTGGATGTGTGGGTTCAGATTCCAAAGTTTGAATCTTTGTGCCGGGTTGTTGGAACAGGATGGCACCCTTTTCTTGGAGATGTACGACCCTTGTTTAACGCATCAGACAACTCTGGATGGATGTTTTCTTATCGTTAGATGAGTGAGTATCAACACGCACCGTGGATACCTGCTGCGCCCTGAGATAAAAAAAAATAATAATAATAACCATCTGATTCGGGAAAGTTTAAAGCTGGGACGCGGTGGAGCATGGAAGCAGCGCGCCTTTCCTCTGTGACAATCTAACGGAACATCTGTAATGTTGAGGGTGTCTCTGGGTGTCTAAATAGAGGAGCATGTGTTTCCAAACTGTGGAGTCCTGCTCAGGCTGGAGGGGAGAGCAGCGGACATCGCGATCCCTTACTGGGACCACAGGTGTTCCGTGTACACAGGTAGGGGCTTGTTTACAGCACTATTCAGGTTGGCTCGAGTCAGGGAAGAGATAAGGGACATCTTATGCATGGGATAGATCCTCTTATATGATTATGGAGAAAAAAACAAACAAACCTACCACGCATACTCCACGTGTTGTTTCTCCAGGTCAGCGGTCCAAACCTCATTGAGGAAACCTACAGTTAAATGCTGCGTCAATCATCAGGCATCTTGGAATCAACTTAGAGCCAGAAAAGTTGCCTTCGTGTCCATTTGTCCACTTTGGAAAACAGGAATTCTATTTGCTACATAACATTACATAATACATTAGTCACTCACTCAAACTGTTTCTCGTATTAAACAAATCTGTAATATGTCCTGAACTTCTTATTGAAAAGTTTAAAACTTAGATATATCTTTGAATCAACTTGATGCGTAAATACTCTGTGCACTCACTGCTTTTGTTAGCTGACACTCTAAGAACTGTTCACGCAAAAATGCATGTGGTTTAGATGCATTAACTTGACCCTTTCAGGGAATGATGTAGACCTCTGTCTACTTATCTTGATAATAGTGAGTTATTGTTTTCCTCCTATTTTTTTTCCTCCACTTTTTCTTTAACCTATTGAGACATAAGCTTCCGTCTGATGTCCGTTTTTTAATTTCTCTTTGCTTTTTGGGATAAATAAGACCTAAAAAGTATAAAAACTAGCTGGGTCTATGCACAGGAGGTCAGATTTTTAGTGTAATTAGGTAGTTATTAGTTTTTAGGTGTATATAGATGTTATTGTTCATAACTACACTTCTTTCACCAAATGGATGTACAGTTGTGATATCACTAAAAGATAACATAGAAAATGTCTCCTAATGTGACCAATGAATCAAAGTTTTCAAAAGTAAAGGCTCATGGGTCTGAGAGGCAGAAAGGTAACATCCACATATGTGGACACTAGATATTAAGTAGTTAAAGTTTCTCTTTGTTTTAAATATCATAACTTGTTGAAAACTTTATTGATGAGCTAATTCATCTGAATTATTCTGTTTTTTCTTCTTTCAGTGACTCAAAATCCCAAAATGTCAAGCTGTGGATAGAGGGCCTGCCCCGTGGGTCGACCTGACCTGTTTCCACCTCCTCTCCTCATAACCTCCGTTCCACCTTCTTTAACCCCGTATCCCTTCTTCCTTTCTCCCTCTCTTCTTCCCCTCTGTCTTTGCTCCGTTTCTCTCTGTATCAGTTGTCTCAACCCCCTCATTTCTATCTTTCATCTCTGTTTGATTCTCTCCCAGTCCTCCCTCTCTTGTTACCCACCACCTCCTCCTCCTCCTCCCCCCTCAGCACACATGCAGGCCAAGAAGCGGTACCTGCTTGTGTCTGTGGGGGCCGGTCTTCTCTTCCTCGTCTACCTGTGGGGTCTGCAAATCGGGGAGTTCCAGCAGCAGCCATACCAGTATCACCAGTCGCCCCAATACCACCAGCACCACCACCAGCAGGAGTACCAGTACTACCACCAGGACGTGTACCAGCCCCAGCCCCTCCCCCAGAGAAGTCCATCCAGACCTCCCAGGCACTGGCCTGAGTCCACACAGCTGCTGGAGCCGTACCTGGAGGGAGGAGAGCAAGAGGTAGATGATTTCAAAGACATAAAACCAAACAGCCTTTTTTTACCTGCTCCAGTATCGGAACAGAAGAAAAGAAAATCTGGTGTTTCATTCAGAGCAGATATTCAAAAAGCACCCAGAGAGAAATAATTGTAGAAAAAGAGGGAGAAGGTCTTTATTTTCAAATTTTAAATCTAATCTTTTTTCATTTACTGTTCTGACAGTTCCACCCATGAGTGCAAAAAAGTAAATTAAAAAATGCATACACTATGTACAATGTGTAGCATATAATGCATGTACTTCATGGTATGCATGTGTGATGCTGCAGTGTTTTGTATGTAAGATCATTTAAATAAGATTATATTAAAACAGAGAGAAATAAAGGTGTAATGCATGAATCAAAGTTTTTTAATTTTGCAAGAGGAGAAAAAAAAATCACGTCACTGAGGCAAATGGGAAAGGGGATGATACCATGACAACAAGTGTGTATGGTTGTGTATGTGTGTGTGTGGGTGTGTGCATGTTTACATAAGGTTTGCAAAAATGAACAATCAAGGCATCTTCTTGGATTGCCAGAAGTTTCCTACAAATTTGCCTCAAACTCATCACAGCTGAGCTACACATTTTGGTACAGATTTTAAATTTTTTTAGTGTTTTTTTAAAATGCAACATTAAAAATTTGTTGGTTGGTGTATTTTTAAATTTCTTCTTCTCCGGTACTTGCTTTCATTATTGTGAAAATGGAAATGATATCACCTTAGGGCACTTCATAAACTATGAAAATGTTGTAACCCGAGGAGGTAAATGTCCAGATTGGAAGAATCATGCAACAATGGTCAAAAATAAAAGAGGGGGTGTCAGCAAAAAGAGTCACGAAAAGACAGAAGGAAGAGATTAAGGCTCTTTAAAGGTTAGGTTACTTCAAGAATTTCCTTAGACACAATGTATAAAGCTTATGTTTCACATAAGACAATGAAAAGTAAGTATATAAAAAAACACAACAAGGAACAGTAAAAGAATCAGACAAGCTCAGATCAGAACTATTCCTACCTCTAACCCTGACCTTCAAGATCCTTAAAAGCATTTTATTTCTGCATAAAATATTTAAAACCTCAGCGGACTTAACTTATCATTGCTTGTTCTTTACCAACAACAAAGCTGACCTTTGCCTTTTATGAGTTTGTAAGCGAGTTCTCAGGTTGTTGCATTAATATTAAGCAATACAGATGCACAAATGCGATCTGAACTTCAACAGCTTCAAAGACAGGTTCATAGTGAGGATTTGCAGCCAGAGAGAAGAGATTCGTCATTTATATTGAAGCAGAAAAAGAGTAAAAAGGAAACAGTGGAATCCTGCCAAATAAAAATGTTACAGAAAA